>OZ010614.1:24399541-24474541 GCA_963932145.1 Acanthosepion lycidas
ATATATATATATATATATATATATATATATATATATATATATATATATATATATATATATATATGGGGTTAAAAATAACTGCTAATCGACTACCAAATTGATTCTATCGAAAATGGACATCAAAATATGATGTTTTTTGTTCTGGGCTACAATTAAAGATGACAAAATTCCCGAGGCGAAAAGAATGGACAATGGAGGCTGCGGTCGGCTGGACGATGTTACATAAAGAATCAATGCGTTGGTGGAAGCAGGGACACTCGGAGCTGGAAGGTAGAACCAAAAAAAAAAAAAAAAAAACAAGGAAAAAGAAAGAAAACTGGAACAAAACTGAGAAACGTAAAAAGAAATGACAGCAGGAAAAAGACAATAATCTACGAGATTAAACATAAGGGAACTCTTTAGTTCGAGGAGGTAATTTTGTTTTTCAGCGCGCGTGTGTCTGTGTCATTCATGGCGAAATAGCTAGCAAATTCGTACAATCCATTTTTCTGCTTCTTTATAGGTCTTTATTTCATTCTACATATGTGAGTCTCTATATAACGCTTTCAGATGCACATCTCTTTCTCTTCAAAACCCATAGGGCCAGCTTGTGGTTTATACTGCAACTACGATACAGCTTCCGGGATTCAATAGTTGGAAAAATGCTGGAACTGATTAGACCTTGATCATGATGAGTTTCGGCCTCTTGCTAACTGTTAGGGGACCTTACCCATAATAACATAATGGACTATCCCATACGTAATAAATACTGCGCCTCAAGAGGAAGCAGAGAATTCAGTCCGAAGTCAGGCGACCGGCTGATCGGCTGATCGGTTGAACTCTCTGCCTTCGGGCGAGGAGGAACCCGAAGGAGGCGACGCCGAAGGGCGGGGTCTCTTTCGGAGTGGTTGACCGACCCTGAACCCGTTTATACCGGTTCAAAGGGCATATTTTTGCCCGAGCCCACGGGCTCGGAAACCCCACGTTAAACCGGCCTTGTGCCACATGTTGCCCTCGTGGGGTGTGACTAAATACCGTTCAGTCTGAAGTCGGGCGACCGGCTGATCGGTTGAACCCTCTGCCTTCGGGCGGGGAGGAACCCGAACGAGGCTACGCCGAAGGGCGGAGTCTCTTTTGGGGAGGTAAACCGACCCTGAACCAGTTTATACGGGTTGAAAGGGCATATTTTTTGGCCGAGCCCACGGGTTCAGAGACCCCACGTTAAACCGGCCTTGTGCCACATGATGCCTTCGTAGGTGGGGGTGACTAAATACCGTTCAGCCCGAAGTCGAACGACCGGCTGATCGGCTGATCGGTTGAAATTTCTGCCTTCGGGCGGGGAGGAACCCGAACGATGCTACGCCGAAGGGCGGAGTCTTTTTCGGAGAAGTAAACCGACCCTGAACCAGTTTATACGGGTTCAAAGGGCATATTTTTGGCCAAGCCCATGGGCTCGGAGGTCCCACGTTAAACCGGCCTTGTGCCATATGATGCCCTCGTAGGGGGTGACTAAATACCGTTCAGTCTGAAGTCTGGAGTGAAGTCCGTCAGGAGTCTGTCAGTCGAGTCACAGGCAGTCCGAAACAGAGTCGTGTTCAGACAATTACTAAACCTGATTGTTCGTACTAACACTTTTCTACCTCTCTGTATATATTCCTGTTTGAAATATATCTGTGTTATTCCATATCCACCTTCGAGTTCTTCTTTATTGGTTCTACCTTGGACTATCACCGTGGTATAAGGAACCGGACCATAACACTAACACAGCCATTCCTAGTTTCATCTGCCCAATTTCCCTCAAAAAGATTGCGTCAACCCGAGACATGGTTTCCAGGAACTTTGCAAACGCGTCGTACGATGGAATCATCATCTTAGACCAGACTTTCTCAACGCCTCTTGCTAACTCCCTTCCGACTCTCTTGCTAAGTCCCTTTCACATTACATGCTAACTCCCTTTCGCGTCTCATGCTAACTCACTTCCGCGTCTCTTCCTAACTCCCTTCCGACTCTCTTGGTAACTCCTTTCCACGTTACATGCTAATTCTCTTTCGCGTCTCTTGCTAACGCACTTCCGCGTCTCTTGCTAACTCTCTTCCGCATCTCTTGCTATCTCCTTTCCCCATTTCTTGCTAACGCCAATGTGCATCTGTTGCTAAATTTTTTCCGCGTCTCTTACTGACTCCCTTCTGCGTCACTTGCTGACTCTGTTCCGCGACTCTTGCTGACTCCGTTCCGCGTCTCTTGCTGACCCCATTCCGCGTCTCTTACTAACTCCCTTCTGCGTCACTTGCTGACTCTCTTCCGCGTCTCTTGCTGACTCCCCTCAGCAGTTGGAGTTGCACCCGCCTCGCAGATAGCTGACTTGAAAGATTCCACGCAAATCACGACTCCATTTCTAACCAAGAACAATTTATTTTTGAAGAACGACTTAGACTCACACCACCAAAACAAGTTTTACGAATATCGCCTGAAGATACACCAAGAAGCAGTTTCTTAAAGAACAAACAACTTAAGATGTTAAGACACGCCTAACAAACACAAAGTGTCATGAATCCATATAGCGGGTTGGGAAGAAGACGCAGTCCTGTATTCAGCAACCAGATATAAAATATTGTTATCCTTTTTTAACACATTTGAACTTTTCGAGTTATTATTTTATTTTCTTTTACATATATATACTTGTGCGGTGTTACCCTTGATCGAACTCGGCTTGAATTACAGCCCGGCGTCTGATTGATTTCGTCTGCGTAAGATCACTTCACAACGTGGGTAGGTTAGACTGGAAATCAAAACAGTTACTTCGGTAAGCAGACGTTCGAGGCGAGCTGGGAACGACAAGGCTGATACCGAATCTAACCAGATTCCCATCCGAATCACCAAAAGGTTAGAACGTCACATTTGGTGCGCGACCAATACCAAGCCAGTTGGTCGTCACAAGACAGGATAGCACGACGGACGCGGCTAGGCAGACGTCACATTTGGCGCAGCGACACCGCGGGGGAACGTCACATCCATGTCTCTTACTAACTCCGGTGCTCTTACTTAACCTCTACCGTGTCTCTTGCAAACGCTCTATAGCATCAATTGGCATCTCTTGCTAACTCCCTTCTTCGTCACTTGTTAAATTCCTTCTTCGTCTCTTGCTGACATTCTACTGTGTCTCTTGCAAACCCTCTACCGCATCTATTGCTAACTCCAGGAACTTTGCAAACGCGCCGAACGATGAAATCATCTCAGACCAACGTTTCTCAACCAGTAATCCATGAAATGTAGCAAAGATGTGCCTCAAGTGAAGGGAAGAGCAATTTATAAATTACGTTTTTATTAAAAAAAAATCTTTATTTATATAAAAACCTAGAGAGACACATGACTTCCATGTTTAATTCAGGTCTTTGTTGTTTGCTATTTTATACAGCATGTTTAATTCCTTAATCTTTAAGAAGGAGGGGATAAACATTTCCTCTTTGCTTTCCTCAAGGTATAACATATATATATATATATATATATATATATATATATATATATATATATATAGTGCTGTTCGATAAAAGTGACTCACCTGATTTTTTTACTTAAAAATTTTTTCGCCTATTGTTTTTGGGGTCAAACTAATTTTTAATCTTACTAATATAAAAACTCCTTCCCGACCACCTAGTAAAAAAGTTTACTCACCCTAAGGTATTCTATTGATAATTATCATTTTGGATATAAATGAGATTTAGGGGAAAACTGTGCAAAAAAAAAAAAAAAAAATACTCACTTATTTCCTGCAACTAGTAATCAATAGAAACATAACCAAAAAGCTTTAAATAAAGAATAATCGAGGTATAATTTAATTATAACAGGGAAAATAGTTCGAAATATTTAATAATCTATGGGTCCTCCTTTATTATGAATAACCTTTTCAACCCCTTTTTGGCATGGCTTGATTAGGTTCCGACATATCTCATTTCCAAGCATTGAATTCCATTTGGATATGAAATTGACAATCAAAACCTCTTTGTTGCTCAACTGCTTTCTCGAGAGCCTGTACTTTATAATGCTCCATAAGTTTTCTATGGGGTTGAGGTCAGGAGATTGGGGCGGCCGTGTCATAACACTCACCTGCTTCTCATCAAAGTATTCCTTCATCAATTTTGAATTGTGGCAGGGAGCATTATGAGCTTGGTGGGGTCGATTTGCACCCTTTCAGCAGAAGGGAGCAGACAAAACTTTAAAAATTCTTTTGTACTGCTGGCTCCTGAGGGTCTTTTCAATAGGTTTTAAGAAATCATTTCCATGAAAAGAAAAGCATCCCCAGAACATTATACTGAACAGATGCTTGACAGTACTTACTGCTAACTTCAAAGAGCTTTCAAAGCTTCTTCGGATTTTAGATGGCTTATCCTTTGAATTTAGCTCAACTTTCGTTTCATCGGAGAAGAGAACATTTAGTAAAAAAAAAAAAAAAAATCAGCTGAGTCACTTTTATCGAACAGCACTGTATATATATATATATATATATATATATATATATATATATATATATAAATCATTCAAAAATTTGCCAAGACGCATCAAGCACAGTTTTCCCATAAGAATACTTAAATATAGAATGTATTTAAAGTCCTAAAAATAAATACTTATTTCAGGGGACTTTTGTTCTTATTAATCTATATCTCTGAGATGCGGTATTATGATTACTTACATTACATGCACTACTCGAACTGTTATCCTCATCTTCACTGCCATATTCACAGCGTTTCGACCGTTGTACGCTCCGGCCTTCTTCAGGTGATTGGAATTTTGAACCGAACCCTTTATATTGCCCACCGAGGGAGATTGTTCTAGTTCCACGTGCCATGTCTCTTCCGAATGTCTCAGTTATTTCCCTTTGACTCATCTCTCTAAGTTTTGGTTCACCACTGCTGTGGCCTGGTATTGAACTCACAACTCTTTGGGTCTAGGCACTGGATTTTAAGCAAATTTCTTTGTCTTTTAGAGAATCCTTGGGGAATTTCAGCAGGGTTTCACTTTCCTGACCCATATCCTTGCGATGGAAAAATAGCATTCATTGACCGAGCTGCCAGTATCGCTTTCGGTCGAAATTCATTAATTTTTTTTTTTTTCTGAAAACAGTTTTTAAGAAAAATAGGTTTCTCGAGTCCAGTAGATATTACTTCTCTTTCCATTATAGATGGGGTCTTTCCTTCCTAACCTTTTGTTTGAAGAACTGTGGAATGTCAAAATCTTGATTTTGGCATTATTTTCTCTTCAAATTCCATGCGATATTCATTTTAGTGAACGAGTTTGCGGCATGCACGGCGAAAGTCGCGATCAGACGAGGCTATTTTAGAACATGACTTAATGTACTTAGATAGATAGATAGATAGATAGATAGATAGATAGATAGATAGATAGATAGATCTTCACTATCCTGCCTCGGAAGAGTTCAAAAGCGTCTCCGCGTCCTTGTGAATGTCAAATTATTTCTCTCTATATCTAAAGTAGATTCAATCTATCTATCTATCTATCTATCTAGCTCAGCTCGTTCATCTCCCTCCCTCTCTTTATCTATCTATCTATCTATCTATCTATCTATCTATCTATCTATCTATCTATCTATCTATCTATCTCACTCCGTTGATATCTATCTATCTATCTATCTATCTATCTATCTATCTATCTATCTATCTATCTGGGCAGGAGATGCCCAGTCTTCCTGTCTGGGTAGAGTTCAAAAGCGTCTCCGAGTACAAATTATTTCTCTTTCTCTCTCTCTCTACACACACACACACACACACACACATATATATATATATATGTTTGTGTGTGTATAGCTGCATCTATTCCTCGTGCTTGTAGAGCTTTTTTTTAGAAACTTGTTCTATTTCTTTTGACTTTAGACAGGGGACCTGCTGCTTCCTTGCAGCTTCTAGTGTATAGAATTTATATTCCTTCCTCTGCCTGTATATCGTTATCTGAAAATGAATCCAGTTTCATGCGCACGTTTGTTTGTTTAGAAGAAAAGAGGAAATATATGAAATAAAAATAAGAGAAAAAAAAAAGTGTCAGGTTTTTTTTTTTAATGAAGCGCGCCATTTTTTCTTCCTAAAACGCAACAATCCTGTTTCAGTGCTTCCTCGCTGACAATGTAGATAAAAGACTGGTAATATCATTAACATGAAAGCAATTACATTTGCAGTTGGGCAAAAGTGCTTATATGAGAAAGTATTAATGAACAGTTGAAGCGAACCTACCTGTAAGAACGACGTGGCGCATTCTGACACTGTTTAGAATTGTCAGCTGGATGGGATATAGGCAAGGATAAACACGCACACATACATTCTCTCTCTCTCTCACACACACACACATACAGAGGCACACACACATACACATACAGGGTATATCAAAAATATGTTTACAACTTTGGGTACCGGTTGCTCAACCAGTACAAGGAGAAAAGTCCTCTTAAACATATGTCCGCAAACCCTTTTTGAGTTATTAATTTTAAAGTTTACAGAAGTCGCTGTTAAATGCACTATCGAAGATACAATACTTTTACAAATTTTGGGGCCACGGGTCTTGTCTCAGCAACGCGACAATAAACAGCAGCAACGGTTGGATGACTCCGCTTGATTTTGGTCTGGAAAACGCAATCTGATACAGCCGTGCAGCCTCGTGTCAATTACCATTCGCGCTGCCATATGTAAAAATCATATCTGCCGACTCACGATATAAATATCCTACCACTGTTAAACGGAACATCTCTCAGTTAACTGACTACTACATACGTTAAACGTCAGAGACAGATTAGCCACAAATGTACACGAATGACAAATGTAATCTAGTCTAATATGACATATCACCATCGACCGTAAACTTCCTTTAAACTTAATAACTAAAAAAATAAACGATTTACGGACATATGTTTATATGTATTTTTGGAGTGAGGGACCCGCCCTCCAAAGTTTGTAAAAGTATTTTTGATACACCCAACACACACACACACACACACACACACACACACACACATATATATATATATATATATATATAAATTTCGATTATAGGTGCTGTTCAACTTATAATTACATGAATCATTCATACAAAAAACAAATATAGAGGTTAACTTATTGAAATTGTTTGCGAAGATGTATTCTCGCCATTTAAATCATTAACCTATATATTTGTTTTTTGTATGAATGATTCATGTAATATATATATATATATATATATATATATATATATATATATATATATATGTAAACTACCAAGAGGATATAATCCAAGTAGAACTCAACGTACAAGACAGAGCAAGAATATTATATAAAAGGCTCAAACACTAATATTCCATGGTTATACTTTATTACACTGGAATCCTAATCACGATTTTTAGTTTTGATGAATTGGGCAGTGATTACGTCAATCCATGTCACTAAAATGTTGTAACCTAGAGAAGGTTACTGAATAGAATAATCAGAGGTTGGTAATGAACGATAATACTTAAGAGAAGAACAACACATATAAGATTCGCCAGCGGCGCGTCGGACAAATAATCAACTGCTAGAAGTGAGTTACGTGAATTCCACAATGAATCTCCAACTGTAGGGTATCTATCAACCTCCCTGCGTGCTCAGATGTAGCACAAGGTCGAAATTAATGCGGAGTATCCGAGCTCGTATGCTCGGCCAAATATTCCCCGTACACCTAGTATAAAACGGCATCCGGCAGCTGTTTCCCGAGACAAGACTCTCCAATTCAACATAGCCTCATCTGGGGATCTTCTCTGCCCAGATGCATAGAGTTTGACCAGCACAGCTAAAGACGAATCTTCAACTGGAGACCAACATACAGTATTTACTACTCTATTTATGTCAATGGGAACATACCCATTATTGTCCGTAGGTATGTTACAACATATATATATATATATATATATATATATATATATATATATATATATATATATATATATATATGTTAATGAGTGGATACTAATGTAAACACTGACTGGCGATAATCCGGCCATGAAGACTGCGTTTAATCTCTCTAATCTCTCACCACGGGAGAACATTTGCCACTGGTTTATTGCACAAACTGCCGATGTTTATGGATGAGGCAACATTTGGAAGAGGTGGAATAACAAATTTACACAACCGACATTTGAAGGCGGATCGGAGTCTCCATGTTAGAATAAAGGGTAGACCAGTATCTGTTTACGATTAGTGGCTGGAATTTTAGGTGACTGACTGGTAGGTGGATATGTTCTCCCAGCACGTCTTACAGGAGCTGTCTACAGGGACTTTATTTTGAACACACTTCCAGACCTCCTAGAGGATGTACCCCTGCTAATAGGATGGCGTATGTGGTTCATGCATGATTGAGCATCAGCACATTTGAGTCACATTGTTCGCGGAGCATTGGTTGAAATCTACCTTGAAAGATAGCTAAGTAAGGGAGGGCAGGTTCCATGACCCGCACGTTCCTCCGACCTCAACCCTACGGATTTTTATTTGTGGGGCCACTTAAAAACAAAAGGTTTCTGCAGCAGACATTAATAATACAGAGACACTTCATCAGCGTGTCATGGGGGTCTGCGAGACCAATCGACACCGTGTGGGAGTATTTGAAAGGGTCCACTAGTCAATGATCCGACGGGTGCGTACGTATGTAGAAGGAAGCGGAAGACATTTTGAACATTTGTTATGAGTTGTTGTGTTGGGGTACAACAATGGCCTTTTGGATATATGTTTATATGAATATCTTAACTTGTTTTGGTGTCGGGAACCCTCCAACGAAGTTTGTAAAAGTATTCTTGGATTTTATTTTGGATTTAAAACGTTTACCATAAATGCCAAACTTATTAAATTGTTGCAAAAATAATGACGTAATAATGTCGTTTTTTGACGTTAAAAATACGTCAAAAAACGACATTATTACGTCATTATTTTTGCACCAACCTAATAATAACTCAAAAAATGAAGGATTTGCGGACATATATTTAGGTGGACCTTTGTCCTTGTCTTCTTTTGAGGAACATGACCCCAAAGTCTGTATAGTTGAAAATTTTAGGGCCCATAATAGCGAAAGATGGTTTGGAAAATCTAACACTCACAAGACATAGTGAGGGACAGAGGAAAATAGTGCCAAAACTACCTAACAAGCTTGTGTAAATGGTTGGCAGAACAGGGTTTGGAAGTGATAAGAGAAAGACTAAGAGCTACAAAAGACAGAAAATAGTGGAAGCCAACGTCCTGAAAGGACACGGCACATAGAAGAAAAAGAACTCTGGTTAGGTAGACGTGACAGTTTGAGCATTGGGGATAAAATTAGTTTCCTAAAAGGCCTGTAAGATATATCTTCGCATCTAAGACGCAGGGAGATGTTTTTAGTTATTCTTAAAGTGCATTTCCCACAATATTATTTGAATTTGCATGTTTTATTTTTCCTGGAAAATGGGTAATATATATCTTCGTTTATAAAACGCAGGGATATATATCTTCGCATCTAAGACACAGCGAGATGTTTTTAGTTATTCTTAAAGTGCATTTCCCACAATATTATTTGAATTTGCATGTTTTATTTTTCCTGGAAAATGGGTAATATATATCTTCGTTTATAAAACGCAGGGATATATATCTTCGCATCTAAGACGCAGCGAGATGTTTTTAGTTATTCTTAAAGTGCATTTCCCACAATATTATTTGAATTTGCATGTTTTATTATTCCTGGAAGATGGGTAATATATATCTTCGTTTATAAGACGTAGGGATATATATCTTCGCATCTAAGACGCAGGGAGATGTTTTTAGTTATTCTTAAAGTGCATTTCCCACAATATTATTTGAATTTGCATGTTTTATTATTCCTGGAAGATGGGTAATATATATCTTCGTTTATAAGACGTAGGGATATATATCTTCGCATCTAAGACGCAGGGAGATGTTTTTAGTTATTCTTGAAGTGCATTTCCCACAATATTATTTGAATTTGCATGTTTTATTATTCCTGGAAGATGGGTAATATATATCTTCGTTTATAAGACGCAGGGATATATATCTTCGCATATAAGACGCAGGCACATAATTTTTAGCTATTCTTAAAGTGCATGTCCTCAAAATTATTTGAATTTCTATGTTTTATTATTCTTGGAAGACAGGTAAGATATATCTCCGCATATACGACGCAGAGAGATATAACATCGCAGCGATATAATCTCTATCTATAACAGGCAGGATGTGTGTGTGTGTGTAACGAATGTACGGCCGCAATTTTCGACGGATTTACACCAAAATTTATATGCACATGCTTCGAGTTAGCAGGAAGGTAAAGACCGACTTTTCTTTTTTCCAACTCCCATCGATAGTGGAAATAATCAATTTTTCATGCTTCTATGGCAATTTTCATGTAGTTTGGGGCCATTTTGTACTGGCCAGAGTGAGAGCCTATAGCTGGTTGCCACGAATAAGCAGGAAGATTCTATTGGCCAACGTGAGAGCCAACAGCTGACTGATACGAATGTTAACTAGCATTCTAGCATGCAAAAAAATAACAAAAAAAAAACGATAGCTGCATTCGTCACAAGTGGGAAAAATTTAAATCTGCAACGTTGATTCTGATTCCGCAGAACTGGGTTGGGTGTGAAAAAGTATTTGTTGTTAACATTCTTTTTTCATTCGGTTTTTCCAGTTACGAGTCATTTTTTAAAGCTGATCGTTTTGTGTTCATTTTGTTTAGTTCTTTTTTGATTTAATGTTTAGTATAGAGCTTAGAAAAAATTCGCAGTGTGAGATAGGCAAGAAGTAAGGCATGTAGCAACATCAGCACATTCCTTTAAAGGCAAGGAAGGGCAAAAATATTTTAAGTCAAGTGATAGCGATTGCTGTATGAGTCGTACTATTTTTGAATCAAGCACGGGCAACGCCGGGCCATGCTGCTAGTTTTAGCTATTCTCAAAATTCATGTTCTCAGTATTATTTGAATTTCCATGTTTTATTATTCCTGGAAGATGGGTAAGATATATCTTCGTTTATAAGACGCAGGGAGATATATCTTTGCATTTAAGACGCAGGTACACAATTTTAGGTATTGTTGAAGTGCATATCCTCAAAATTATTTGAATTTCTATGTTTTATTATTCTTAGAAGACAGCTAAGATATAACTTTGCATGTAAAATGTAGGGAGATATTTCTTCGCCTGTAAGACGCAGGGAGATGTTTTTAGCTACTCTTAAAGTTCATGTCCTCAGTATTATTTGAATTTCTATGTTTTATTATTTCTGGAAGACAGGTAAGAAATATTTTCACTGTATAAATGGCAGGGAGATATTTTTAGATACTCTTAAAGTGCATCGTATATATGCGTTAAATATTGTACGTTATTGCATTTTGTCTTCAATTTTCGTTGGTTTATTACTCGTTATCATCTTTCTTATTTTCCTTCGATCTTTTCATTTATTCGACTTCGTTTTCTTTATCTCTTTCTATAATCGCCACTGTTCTTCTTCTTCTTTCCTTTCCCCTCTTCTTTCTCTTTTTTCCTTGTTTCATTTCTCCCTGCTTTACGTCTGTCAGTGCGGCATTCTATTTTTAAAAGTTACCAATAAACACAAGTAAACAACTGTGCCTTTGTTCTAATTTCTCAAATAACCACCCCGCTTCTTACCTTCTACATGGCCAGACAGTCACGGGCTCATCAGTCTAATTCCCGGCCCTGATTGTCACCTCAATCATTCAACCGTACTGCGGACGAACTCCTCAAACCCCTCTGACCTGCAACCAACCAGCATTCTCTCTAATCGGACTCCCCTCCATTAATGGTTAATCACTAATTGGGGCCAAAGTCCAGACGTCCATTTTCTACTTATTCCACTCTTTTTACTTCGATTACGAGCCGGACGATGTCTTCTTTTGACCTAGGTACCTTCCAAGCAAGCGTCAGCCCTAAATCCCAACTTCCCCGGCAATTCTACAGACCAATGCATTCCTCTACCATTTTCGAGACGAAATAGGCAGGCGTCAATCAGGTGTTACTGCGTCATTCAAAGCCTGTCTGAGAAACGACCTTTTCGCGCCTCTTTGAGCAGAAGATACCCGGATGGCTGTTTTTGAGATTGGTATTTCAGTCATACATATTAATTCTTTTTCTTTTTCTTTAAATATTTCTTTCTTAAATTTTACTCGTTCAGCCTCCATCTCTCTTTCCTTACCAAATTCCTTTTTCTTCATGTTACGTTTTATTTTGATTACAGTTTTTTCTTACTTCATTTCTTTCTTTCCTGCTTTTTCACTATATTATATCAACCTATAATATCTCTCTTCTCTTGGTACTGCTTGCATTAATTCCTGACCACTGACAATACCATTCTTCCTGATTTCCAATGCATTCCTATATTAAATCATTAGTAATGAATTTACATGCTACATATAATAGCCCTCTTCTCTCAGTACTGCTTGCATTAATTCCTGACCATTGACAATCCCTTTCTTTCTGATTTTCAATACATTCCTATAGTAAATCATTAGTAATGAATTTATATTCTACATATAATAGCCCTCTTCTCTCAGTACTGCTTGCATTAATTCCTGACCACTGACAATCCCTTTCTTTCTGATTTTCAATGCATTCCTATAGTAAATCATTAGTAATGAATTTACATTCTACATATAATGGCCCTCTTCTCTCAGTACTGCTTGCATTAATTTCTGACCACTGACAATCCCTTTCTTCCTAATTTTCAATGCATTCCTATAGTAAATCATTAGTAATGAATTTACATTCTACATATAATAGCCCTCTTCTCTCAGTACTGCTTGCATAAATTCCTGACCAATGACCATCCCTTTCTTCCTTATGTTGTGTTGGGCGGTCACTGTGCAGTTCTCGGCCTGATCATCTTTCAAAAATCTTTCATCTGAAGTTCCCTGTTACAAGTAATATTCAGTTTATCGATCCAAAAAATCGAGACCAATCGATATATGACAATGATAAGGCGTTCGACAACGATACAGCAAACCTCAATCTTTCCGGTATATTCTTCTTTCTTTTTTTTTCGCCATGGGCCAACATGGCTCTCCACAACGTCCTATCTTTTCTTTATCTTTTACCATCCCTCTTACATCATGTATTACTCAAATAGTATATTCGGCGTGTTCCACTGCTTCGCTTGCCTTCACTACGTACTTTGAGTGTTAAATTCTCTAAGCCGTCTCTCCTCATCATGTGTTCTAGAAATGTTAACTGTCTTTCTGATTGTAGTGATGAGTTTTCTTAAAGCTTTCCTCGTATGTTTTCACCCTGATATTCTCAATATTCTTTGCTTGATGAATGAACACCTGATCATGACTAGAGGGTTAGCTGGTATATCTATGTATCTTAGTTTGTTTTTATCTATCTATCTATCTATTAACCCATAGCTGGGGAGACGATGTGGATTCATGTGACACTATAAATTCTGACTGGTTGTAGTTGAAATGGTTAATGATAAACTATTGTGACACTGCTAGTATGAAAAAGATTAAAAGTGTGCGTGTGAAAAACCCGTATAGGATTTGGAGAATTGGAACGTTTAAAAACGTTAAGGTGAAAAAATAAATTGAAATATGAAGCAAGAAAAAAATAGATTTTTTTCCTTGCTTTCTGATAACCAAACCAGTAAAACAGAATAGAATGCTGGGTTCAAAATATGATCTGAGGAATGTAAAATGTAAACTGCTTGTCAGCCGAAAAACAAATGAGATTGTTATGATTCACAAGCCGATAAAGGAAACAATCTGAAATATGGTTTTGTAAACATACAAAGTAGGCAAGATTTTTAATCGGTCATATTGAAAAGTCGACAACAAAGGAAACTCTTTGATGTCAAGGCATGGTAACCCAGATCTTATCAAAACAAAAGGTTGCCTCGATTTTGTTATTTGGAATCTGGGCCGATTGAGGTCAAGAACATAGAAAAGAATTTATAAACACAAGTTTGTTATCGAAGAATTTATTGTTTTGAATGTGACCGACCGCGGGCCATTTTGTGTGAAGGTCAGTATTAGTTCTGCAAAACTGGAGAGATAATTAATGAATTGATAAGAATATTAATGAATCTTGAGGTGCGGAATGCATATAAACAGGCGCTTTGGTGACCTAAATAGCAGAAGCCAGGAGAAGGCAGGTAAAAGAAGTCACGTGAACTGCTGCCGAGAGAATTACGAACCTTTTTATTTTTTTATTTTTTTTTCAATCCGCTCCAAGTTTAAGAAGAAAACGTGTGTCACGATAGAGATTTTAACGGGAAGGATTCATTTTCACTATTTACATTATTCGGACTATTGTCCTCATCTTTGTTGCCATATTTATTAGAACGTTTCGGCCGTTGTACGCTCCGGCCTTCTTCAGGTCGTTGGAATGTCGAACTGGGCCATTTATTTCGCTCACTGGGGTAGACTGTTCTAGTTCACATGTACCATGTTTAATGGATGTCAGTTATCAGTTATCTTCTGTTAATTTCCCTCTCCAACTTTTTCGCACATAAAGATGAAGAATACAAGAAAAGATAAATAAGATTGATAGAAGGAGAAACATACACAGAGAGATAGGGAGATTGATATGAGCAAAACTAGCTAGCTAGAAATAGACCGAAGCAGAAACTAAAATATGAACAGATATATATATATATATATATATATATATATATATATATATATATATATATATATATATATATGTAACATATCTGTTTGTCTTTTTTTCTTTGTTTCTTCCTTTCTTTTTCTCTCTCTCTCTATGTGTATATATATATATATATATACATGTTTTATTAAAGACGACATTTTTAATTTTTCTAGTTTATAATAAACAGTATTAACAACATTTACCTGTCTGAGGACGCATATTTTCTATGAAAAATTCTCGGATATTCAGGCCGGTAAATGTTGTTTCATACTTTTTATTATAAACAAAGCATTTACTTAAATACTTAAATACTTATATATATATATATATATATATATATATATATATATATATATATATATATATATTTGTGTGTGTGTGTGTGAAGTGTGTGTAGTCAGCCTATCTGACTTAATATTTCAGTCCATTCATATGTATATGTGTGTGTGCGTGTGGTTGTGTGCGTGTTTGTGTGCCAGTATGACATTCGCAGACACGAACACGAACACACACACACACACACACACACACACACATATATATATATATAGATAGATATAAATATTTATATGTAATAACTTATAACCATATTTATATGTAATAAATTATAACCATGGAATATTAGTGTTTAAGTCCTTTTATTATTATTATTATTATTATTATTATTATTATTATTATTATCATTATTATATATATATATATATATATATATATATATATATATATATATATATATATATATATATATATACAAGTATTGGTGTATATGGAATGAATTCCAATAACCAACAATTACTATTCTTAAAAGAGTGCTCAATACAAAGTAGAGCAGGTGTAATTATTATAATTATTTATAATTATATATAATTATATATATATATATATATATATATATATATATATATATATATATATATATATATATATAACGTGTATAATGTGGATGTTAAACCTGGCTTGATGGAATTATAAAAAACATTTTCTCTTGTCTGAAGAATTTTTTTTGTTTTTTTGAGGGGAGGCTTGTTTTTAGAACCCAGTTCTACTCGATAGAAAATAGTCGATGTATTCCGACTCACACATGCAGTCTGACTAATGTTTTTTTTTTTTGTTTTTTTTTTTACCCGGAGTTATATTTTCCGATTTCTTTTTGAATTTGTGGGTCTGATGAATTGGACCACGATTCCAATGTAATAAATTATCAATATTGAATATTAGTGTTAGAGCCTTTTATATTATATTCTTGCTCTGTTCTGGTCATTGAGAAATATGAATTGGCTGGATTTTAAGTTTAGATCATATCGTTTTTTTATTGTGCCTAAATGTCACCACAAATGTATCCACACGTTTCCGATGTCATGTCGAATCGGTAGTGATTGAGGCAACTGATAATAATTCATATTTATCTGTATCTCACTCATTTAAACTGTTAACTTCTCTCTTTAAAACTTCTCTCTGTTAAATTTTAATCCCCACCCTCACCTTAAGGCCTTTTCTGTTCTTCTTTCTTCTGTTACACCTCTCTCTAGAGCTTTCATACATTTCCCTCTCACCCTTGTTTCCCACTCCCACACAGACACTCTCATTACAATTATGATTTTTATACCCAGAGTTATATTTTCCGATTTCCTTTTGAATTTGTGGGTCTGATGAATTGGACCACGATTACGATTCCAATGTAATAAATTATAACCATGGAATATTAGTGTTTGACCCTTTTATATTATATTTTATATATATATATATATATATATATATATATATATATATATATATATATATATATATATGTTAACTTCATATCTTTATACATAATGCCCTTTTATACATATTTTGTGGTTATATCTGTCGACTATTTATATATTCTAGCTAATAGTACATTATGAGTGGAAGGTTTGTTGTATTATCCTAACCCCATAATACCCTACTGACAAGCATATAGAAATAGTTGAGCCAAAACAAAACACACATGGCCTGAAGATTGCGTTTTGGCATGAAACACACTTTTCCGCTAGATGTTGACCTCAATGTCCGCATTTATATTTATATACGCTATATTTCTGATACTGAGCATAAAAGAAATATAGCATACCTTAAGCCTATATATTTTCACCACACACACACACACACACACATATATATATATATATATATATATATATATATATATATATAATATAAATGAATAATACTAATTCGTGACTGGTGACCTTAATATACTGGAGGACATTAATCCAAAGAAAGCTCAAGGTAAAATACAGTGCATTATAATAATAATAATTATAATTATAATAATAATAAATCAAGAAATAAAAACCTTAATGACCCATTTTGGTTATAATTGTTTTCATTTCCTCCTGTTACTCTGGTCTGTCAGTCCAGGAGACTTGTTTCCATTGAATAAGAACGTTCGGTTTGAAGAGAGGAATAAAGTAATATTCATGAAATAAATTATAACTGAAATGGATTGTAGACGGGTCCCCCTGGAATCACTCCCTCCACTCTTCAGGATTTATCAGCAATTGACTGCTTGTACTTCTCGATTTTTTTAATATTCACTTTTCATTGGTGTACTTCTGTTTTCCAAGTGTCTACGTTCGTGGGGGTACTCCCATGCGTTCTACTATATATAATACTAGAAAGATAACTCGCCTTCGTCCGGGTCTTTCATTACTGGGAAGTTTTACCGTCCAATTGGAGCCGTTTAAGTTTAATGTCAGACCACTGGAAACTCAATATTAGTAACAATAATTGGGTGCAACTGAGGTATATCCCCAAATGGGGTGTTAACAATTTGAAGGGGAGCTGAAAAGGGCCGTTTTTGCGTTTTTAATCTTGTTTCAGCCTCAGGCACAGCAGCAGTTGAAGAAGCGTTTCTCCTCAGCCGCTTAGTCCTTTGATCATCATTTTCAGCCTCGCGTACAGAAGCGTTCAGGTATGTTCTTCTGGAAAGCCGATGGCTACATTGATCTTCGGACTTAGTGGCTCTGATTGAAGCATTCCGAGAGGCATTTTGAGCCAGGCGAACTGAACTTTCTAAAGAAGATTCGTTATCTCTTTTTCGCATGGTGGACCTAGCTGTAGCGGTTTTGCGACCTAGGCAAGTTCTTTTCTTTGGTGGCATGTCTTAGGCAAGTATGAATTGTCAAATGGAATGCGTGGGCAAATACCAGGAGAGAATGCTGTAAGGCTACAGGGATCACTAAGCTTGAATAATTTTAGGAAAGGTTGGAAAATAAATGTTAAGTAATAAAAATACAAGCTTACTTAATAAGTAATAGTAATAAAAGTAAGTAATAAAACAAGCTTACTTAATAAGTAAGTAGAATGAAAACAATGCAAAAAGTTGCAGAATAATACAAAATAATTAAATTGGGAACACCTATAAACGACAATGAATGCAACGCGTTAGAACTGTAATAGTACGCTATAGGCAACGGAAAAGGTAACCTCACGAGAAAAAAAATTGAACGTTTGGCCAAGAGGAGTGGAATGTGTAATTTGGACTCAAAACCGGCACTGAGGAATTATCTATTAAAAAAAAAAATCATTGAAATCGGATGAAAACTGTAGTAATGCATAAACATCCGATCATACACACACACAAACACGTTTATATATTAAACAGTATATTTATTTATTTTAGTTCTCTATAGCTGAGTCGTTTAAATCACGTCGGATTTGATGACGATTCCCTCTGTCCAGGGGAGACGGAGTTTCGAATCCTTCCGGTGAGACAGTTTTTCTTTAATAATATCTCTCGAATATTTCGTCGTATTAATAAATAACAATGAATTGATTCTTTAGGGGTCGCTTTATTTGCGTTTACGAGTCTAAATAAATATGACGAGAAGGTTTTCGCTTAAAGACATTATTTAGCTATGCCTGATCCTCAAAAGTTCATCGTAGCTGAGTCAATTTCTTTTTTTTTTAAGATAGCAAAGATTTTTCTACAAGTCCTACTATGCAATGAACCCGACCGGAATTCGACCTTCCAGCGTATGACGAGAGAGCACATCCGAGTCCTGGGTAAGACGATAAACTACATTCGACAGCAAGGCCTTTGGTCAGGAAGTTTTGCGGAGCATGGAACCACCTCTTAATTGCAGCTGTTCGCAGGTCCACTCGGACTCGGGGTGGTAGTACCTGTCAGGGTCTTAGCTATGGGTAAATACCCGCCCCCTCAAAAAAAAAAAAAAGTCAAAACACTATGAAAGTATAAAAATAGGTCTTAATACTTTTTGCAAATTTTTTTACCAGCAATGCATTTTTGAAACACACACACGCACATATATATAGCCATTTTGTTTCAACACTTCTGGTGTCTTATCAAGTGATGGTATTGACGTTTAACACCATCACTTGATAAGACACCAGAAATGTTGAAACAAAATGGCTATTTTTGTAGTGATTTTATAACATATTTATGTTATAATTTCGAATAAATAATTATATTTGCTCTAATCTGTATTGAACACTCTTTTAAGAATAGTATTTGTTGGTTATTAGAATTTATTCCGTATACACCAATCCTATACTTGGATATATATATATATATATATATATATATATATATATATATATATATATATATATATATATATATATATATATATATATTTATTCCGTATACACCAATCCTATACTTGGATATATATATATATATATATATATATATATATATATATATATATATATATATATATATATATATATATATATATATATATATATTACCAGCAATGCATTTTTTTTTAAATTATCAGAAATACATTTTGGTAAAAAAATATTACCAACAATATATTTAAAAAAAATATTACCAGTAATAAAAATCTTGTCGCCATTAAATAACATATTAAGGCAGATATGCCGTAAAACAAACCAAACCGGAATTCGAACCCGGCTCTCGAAGTCATTATAGCAAGGAAAGAAAAGGGAAAAGTTTATTATGATTCTTGAATGGTCTGTGGGCTTGGACATTAGTAGTGGCAGATTTTTATCGGGGAACAAACGTTTGGGCCGGTGACCTCAGACACTCGAACACGTGGGCCACGCTCAACGTGCGAATTGATTTATGCGAGTCTCGACTATAGCCGACTTCGAAAAGATATCATACGCACAGAGATCAGAGCCGACAGGAGACGAATGAGGAGAAAGAAAAAGTGAAGAAGAAAAGGAAGAAAAAGGAAAAAATAAAAAAGAGAAGAAGACAAGGAAAAAAAGGAAAAATAAAAAAGAGAAGAAGAAAAGGAAAAAAGGAAAAAATAAAAAAGAGAAGAAAAGGAAAAAATAAAAGAGAAAGAAAGGAGAAAAGAAAAAAAAGGGGAATAAAAGAGAACGACAAAAGAAGAAGAAATGAAAAAGAGAAGTATAAAAGTGAAAAAAAGAAAAAGAAAAGAAAAAGAGAAGAATGAAAAAGGAAGAAAAAGAAGAGAAGGAAAAAAGAAGAAAAGAAAAAAGGAAGAAGAATGAAATAGAAAGAAAAGAGAGGAAAGAAAAGGAAATCGAGAAGAAAAGGAAAAAAAGAAGAAAAAGGGATGAATAAAAGAAAAATGGAAGGATAAAAGAAAAGATAAGACTAAAAGAAAAGAATAAAAGAGAAGGAAAAATAAAGGAAAAATAAAGAAGAAAAGAAAAAGAAAAGAAAAAAAGGAGAAGAATAGAGAAGAAAAACAAAGAAGAAAAGAAAAAATGAAGAAGAAAAACAAAGAAGAAAAGAAAAAGAAAAGAAAAAAAAGAGAAGAAAAGAGAAGAAAAACAAAGAAGAAAAGAAAAAGGAAAGAAGAATAAAATGGAAAAGAAAAAGAACAGAGAAGAGAAGAATAATAAAGTGGAAAAAGAAAGAGGAAAAGAGAACAGGAAGAAGAATAAAATGGAAAAAAAAGAGAAAAAAAAGAAAAAGAGAGAAAAGTAGGGAAGAAAAAAGAAGAAAAGAAAAACAACCCCCCACCACCAAAAAAAAAACAAACAAAAAAACAAAAAAACAAAAAAAAAACAAAAAAACAACAAAAAAACAACAAAAAACAAACAGATTTAACCAACCTTTAATTCTTTATGAAATAATGTCACTACATTAGCAACATCATCAAAAGAGGTTTTCATGCAGCTGGGTTCCCTTCCCAAATCGAATTCGTAGGCCTCGACCGCGGTGATGGAAAGCGGCCGGATGGCATTACCATTTTCCCTTTTAAAATGGGTAAGTCGTTGATTTGGGATGCGACCTGTGCGGATACATTTTCGGTCGGTAATTTGATCGGTTCCGTGGTTGAGCCAGGATCCGTCGCCCGGGATGCAAAGATGAAAATAAAAATAGTTAAATATTCTTCTCTTGCTGATAGATTTTTTTTTATTATCCTGTGGCAGTGGAGACATCTGGTGTTATTATTGGCCCTCGTTCAATGGCGTTCCTTCGGAGGGTTGGCGCGATTGCGTCTCAATTAAGGGACAAGCCTCGCGAAACGGAGTGGCTCTTGCAGCGTGTCTAACTGGCCATGGTTAGATGTAATGCTTTCTCCATCATTGCGGCTGGCAGAGGATAGAAAAAAATTGTTTATAGTTACGTTGTTCTGGAATTGTCATCAGTGGTCAACTGTTTTGTTTCAATAAATTTTGACTTCTTTTGTTACTACATTCATATGAAAATATATTTTACTATATATATTCTTTAACGAACATAATAATGCTTAGGAGTTTAGAACTCCAATCAAGATACAGTCAGCATTAAAATAACGCGAGATATGCATGTGCTTTTTGGCAACTAGAGAAGGGAAAATTTAAAACTGAAATCCCAAGGCTCATTGCCAAAGCAAAAGATGGCTTTAAAAAGTTAAGCAAATCTAACAACAGTCTTCCTCTATGGTAACCGAATGCTGGACAATCTCCTCACGGACGAAGAAGAGGCTTGAGGCAACAGAAATGTGGAAATGTAGTTCTACAAAAGGATGCTAAGAATACCATCAACTGAACATGTGAGTAACGAGGAAGTTTTGCTCAGGAAAATGGAAACAAAAATGGACGCTTATACAGGGTACAACAGCGAAACTCTCCAGATCGTGTAATAGCATACGATAATTGTCCATCCCATAAAATGTTTCATATCTAAAAAGCCACTGAACTAGTTGAGTTTCTTTTTTCCCAGGTTTTCAGATCAGACGTTTAGCCATCTTGACACCGTTTGTCGTCAGAATCACTGAAAAAACACCTTTGAGTTATTCAGCTAGAAAGAGAACAGGTTAAAAATCATTTTGTGTCAGCCTCACTTGAGCAATGGTGAGAGGAAAAAGATCTTTCAGGCGTTCAGTAATAGTACCAACATCCATACTCTGGCTTCCATCTTCAAAGTCCATTCTAGAATCATCAAGAGAACGGCGACTAAGTTTAAAAAAGCAGGGATCAGAAAAGAAAACTAGATCAGAAGGTCCCAACGAAAAAGATGGGTCATCATTTCAACTTAGAGCTAAAGAGATCAATTAGAAAAGATCCAACTCAATCCACAAGACGTTTGGCACGTGAGAGATGAGTTTCAGTTATGACAGTCCAAACAGCAGTGAAAAAAGACATGAAAATGAAATCGTACGAGAAACGTGTGAGGTACCTTGTTATTCCAGGACAGAAAGTTAGAAGGTTAGAGGAGGTGAAGATGTTATTATATATATATATATATATATATATATATATATATATATATATATATTATATATATATATATATATATATATATATATATATATATATATATATATGTTATATATATATATGTTATATATATATATATATATATTATGTTATATATATATATGTCATGCTATATATATATATGTTGTTATATATATATATATATATATATATATATATATATATATATATATGATCTTTATATCTATCCTTCATAAGCTTCCGGTCCTGAGCTATGATTAATTAATGATGAACATGTCATTTTCGTTTATGATCGATTTCATCACGATTCTTCTGTTAAACTTGGAGAATAATTATACATTCTTATTGCTCAATGTAGAGGAGTTCAATAGAGTTCAAACATCTCGGAGAATTCCAGTAAGATATCTTTACTCATTTCTAAAGCACAACGGTTTGGAGCTTAATCTAAAAATTGGACAATTTTGCTGTTACACGATTTGGACAATTTTGCTGTTACACCCGGTACTTAGAACCAGAAAAAAAAGTTGAATCTTCTAAGAAACGAGTGAAGAAGGCTTGGAGAATTTTATATTCACAGAACGTATTAAAGGCACGAGGGACATGGAAAGGCTTTGATTAACCTCTTTAACAAGCGTGTGTAAATGGTTGTCTGAACAGGAATTAGAAGTGATATGAAAAGGACAAACATTGCTAAGGGTTGCAAAGGACTGGTAGTTGTAGAGAACCATACCCGACCACGTACTGAAGAGATATGGCACATGGAAGAAGAAGAAGAAGAAGAAGAAGAAGAAGAAGAAGAAGAAGAAGAAGAAGAAGAAGAAGCTTTTGTAAATTGATCCCAGAACAGAATGTAGGAGAGATATCAAAATGAACAAGATGAAATTTGTTAAGAATGACAAAAGACAGCAAATTGTGTAGAGTGAGGATCGCTAACATAGAGAAGAGACACGGTACATAAAAGAAAATTCCCACGCAGCCTGATGGTGTATCCGTGGGTTCGTCTCTGGGCCCTAATTTCTATATAACTTATGCAGAAAAGAAATTCATTAATAATTTCACCAAGTGTTTCTTCTATACACTGATAACATTTTCATAGTCTGGAAAATATTTGATAATAACTTCGTGCTGTTCTTTTATTATTAACTCTCCATTAATAATAGAATCCCTTTTCCTCCATATTTTACTTGATGTTAACCGATATAATATTACGGCTTCAGAATATTAAAAAAATCCCCACAAGCAACAACAATTCATATCTTCTGAATTACAAAAGTAAATGTCTTCACATACATAAAATAAACCCTTGTGTAAATTAATTGAAACAGAATGAATCATTCCGTTATTATTGATTTTTTTTTTGTATTAGTTTACAAAACGACAAAATTTATTAAGAGCTACAAAGGACAGGAAATTGTATCATCGCAAACATCCTGAAACAGCACAGAGAAGAAGAAGAAGAAGAAGAAGAAGGAGAAGAAGAAGAAGAAGAAGAAGAAGAAGGAGGAGAAGAAGAAGGAGAAGAAGAAGAAGAAGAAGAAGAAGAAGAAGGAGAAGGAGAAGAAGAAGAAGAAGAAGAAGAAGAAGAAGGAGAAGAAGGAGAAGAAGAAGAAGAAGAAGAAGAAGGAGAAGAAGAAGAAGAAGAAGAAGGAGGAGGAGAAGAAGAAGAAGAAGAAGGAGGAAGAGAAGAAGAAGGAGAAGGAGAAGAAGGAGAAGAAGGAGGAGGAGAAGAAGAAGAAGAAGAAGGAGGAGGAGAAGAAGAAGGAGAAGAAGAAGAAGGAGAAGGAGAAGAAGGAGATGGAGAAGAAGGAGAAGAAGGAGAAGAAGAAGGAGGAAGAGAAGAAGAAGAAGAAGAAGCTAGGAAAGATAAGAAAAAGACAAAATTTATTAAGAGCTACAAAGGACAGGAAATAGTGGAGAGCTTGACAGCCAACACCCTACCGTCAATCCAAGGACATTATGTACCGTGTTTACCAAGTGTTTCTTCGATACATTGATGACATTTTAAGAAGAAATACTCAATGTGTGAAATTATTTTTGCCAATTCCAACAACAGATCCAGGGCCCTGTGAAGATATGATTGGTATTTTTTCACGTTTCATATTGTCAAAAACCCTCCCTTCATATAAGTACGTAGCGAGAAATTGGCACAGAATAACTCTTTTGGTTTGGTTTAGTTTGGTTGGGTTTGTTTTACGGCATATCAACATCAATGGGTTATTTAATGCCGACAAAATTTTTATTGCTGCTAATTATTTTGTTTTATTAAAAATCTATTTCTGGTAATATTTTTCCCCTCAAAAATGTATTTCTGGTACTTTCATGCTGTTTTTTACCCCAATTTCGGGGTTAACAATTTGCCCATAGTTGGGACCCTAACAGGTCCTACCACTCCGGGTCAGGGCAGACCTGGGAACACCAGCAATTCCACGCTCCTCAAAACTTCCTGATCAGAGGCCCTGCTGCTGGACATAGTTTATTGTCTTACCCAGAACGCGGATGTAGTTTATCGTCATACCGAGGATGTAGTTTATCGTCTTACCCAGGACACGGATGTAGTTTATCGTCTTACCCAGGACGCGGATGTAGTTTATCGTCTTACCCAGGACGCGGATGTAGTTTATCGTCTTACCCAGGACGCGGATGTAGTTTATCGTCATACCAAGGACGCGGATGTAGTTTATCGTCATACCCAGAATGGTAACTCTTTTGTGGGCAGATTACTTTTTGTATAGGACATACATAAAAAATGCTAATGTAAAAATTTTCTATATTTTTCTTATTAAAAATGAAATTTTGACTTGAAATTCGCCTTTATACTAGATAAAAGTTGTTTTATTTCCGTCCAATGTCGCTTAATTCTGTTAATAGGGCATTTTCTTATAGAACCATGAAATTACATTCAATTTAAAAGTTGGGATTTGAAATGATAAATAGAGACACGTCATACTTTCCCCAAATCGTTACCCTTTTTGAGAAACGAGTTTAAATATTAAGTATACGTTCAAAATCGTAACGTTGGAATTTCATTCCAGTGATCAGTGAAAGCCTTATAGTACAGCTTTATATAATTTGCAATTTACTGAAGGTTTACAAATTGTACAGGCTGTGATGGGTGAATTGTATGATATATTATTTATTTTTTTTAATTTCGGGCATGCGCGTAGTTTTGTTTATCATTTTGTCAACTTCACAGTATAGTAGGGTCAGTTGGGCACCGTCTGTCAGAAAAAGAGCATCATGACGCGATTTACGCCGCCAGAAATTTGGAAACGGTACGCTGTACTGCTTGGCATTCGCACCGAAAGTGCCAATACAAAACTTTTATAGTGCCAGTCTGAGGACAGTGCAGAGCATTCAGAAAGAGTAGGATGATATATGTAGCTAACAACACGGTGTTTGGAGTGATCACTGGTGATGGCGACGTTATGCCCCCATCCATCTTCTCATAGGGTCTCAG
The DNA here is from genome assembly GCA_963932145.1 of Acanthosepion lycidas. Taxonomy (NCBI): domain Eukaryota; kingdom Metazoa; phylum Mollusca; class Cephalopoda; order Sepiida; family Sepiidae; genus Acanthosepion; species Acanthosepion lycidas. The sequence continues at coordinate 24,425,278 of OZ010614.1, forward strand.
ACTCAACACGGAGGCCACCGTCAAGTGCATTGAGGCGGTAGTGCTACACTGGGTCAAGAGGTAGTGGCTGCTGGAAGATTCTGTATCTGGCAACAGGACTCTGCACCATGCCACACAAGCAGGAGAACCCAGTCATGGCTGTCAGACAATTTCTGCGACCATATCAGACTTTACATCTGGCCACTTAACTCTCCAGACTGTAACCACTTTGATTATTATGCATGGGACTCAGTTGAGCGAGAGACTAACAAAACTCTTTGTGACACCAGAGATGAACCAAAGGCAAGGATTATGGCAGCATACGCCAACTTAAACAAAGAAACAGAAGAGATGCGGAAGATTCCGAAGTCGTCGGGAGGCCGCGATTGAAGTCAATGGCGATTTTATTGAATAAATCTAATCCTTAGTATTTCAAGATATTTTTGGTAAATATGTCTGTTAAAATTTGGTAAATATATCTGTTAAAATGTTGGTAAATATATCTGTTAAAATTTGGTAAATATATCTGTTAAAATTTTGGTAAATATGTCTGTTAAAATGAGATGTCAGTCTTTTATTTTTGTGTAATTTAGCTGACAATTTATCCATCGCAACCTGTATTTGGACAAAATGCTTATCGCATGCACATTATTTCTAAATCATTTTGATATCAAATAAGACCTGCATTTACTTGAAAGGGAAATTATACTGAACAATTTAGTTTATTTAATTAATTATAATATAATTATACAATACAGTGCTGTAGTTTTGGTACGTATTTCTGTTATGGAGTGGTTTCACAGGGAAGGCTTGTATTTGTACTAAGTCGGTCTTAAAATAGGTTCGACGTACAAAACGTTAGGAACTTGATATAATAGGTAATGACGCAGTAATCTAGTTGGGGTGGCTGATACTTTAATATCCGACTAACGGTCGTCCGACATCGACTGACTGACCAACTCTCAGCCGACTCAGCGACTGCTGCTACTACTCCTACTTATTATAGGGGGGAGAGTCTATTAACAATAGAATAGGTGTGTTTCACTATAACAATTTCAATAAACAATAAAAATTCAAAATATTTTGTCCTATAATTTGTGCTTAGTATTATTATAGTGTTATATACACTTTTATCTATTTTTTGTTTTTATTAATTATGAATTAACAAATGGTGTAAAATCTTATTCATTGATTAGCTTGTTCTGTAATCTTTTACAAGTTTTTTACACTGTTTTTACTTATCGAATACAGTAAAAAAATGGGTCTTTTGCCTCTGGTGATCCATAATTAGAATTCTGGTTCGAATATATTTTCCATTCCGTGTATCTGCCTCATACCAAAGATATCAACTTTATTCGCATTTATTCTTGTAATAGTAAAATTTAAACTTAATTTGTAGGCAAAAACCTGCAGAAATTAGGTATTTGTCTACATTTTTTAGACGATTCTTTAAAATCAAAAACTCAAAAATTGGTAAAAGCTATGAATCGAATTTTTGGTGTTACTACTTACCACATCAAACCTCAGCTTTCACCCTAAGTGCAATGATGGTTTTCTAAAAACTGAAAAATCAGCCTGCCATATTGTGTTCATCGTAAGCCACATATGTTTATTGATTATAGCGTTAATAAAAACTATATTTCTTTGCTTTTTTTGTCATACTGCATCGTTCATTTATAAGTAATTCTCAACACGTACTCTTCATATGTTTTGCCATTCAAGAAGAGAGAAATGAAGACAAAGTTTTTGTTTTTTTTTCACGTGAATTTAGCACTAATTTTTTTTCTGACATTTTAAAGACTCGTTACCGTATTCGACATTCATTCTTTGAGCAGCCTAGTTTCGGTTGATGTTTATTTCGTAAAATCTTCCTCTTGAGACAGTTCTTCAAGAAAATAGGTTTCTCAAGGTTCTTGTTATAGTTCTTTCTGGTACTGATCGGAATTTTCTGCCCAATTCTTTGTTTAATGTAGTGTGGAATGTCACTTGGAGAGTAGAATTAACAGGATATAACTGATAACTGACATCCATTAAACATGGCACGTGGAACTAGAACAGTCTACCCCAGTGAGCGAAATAAAGGGTTCAGTTCGACATTCCAACCAACTGAAGAAGTCCGGAGCGTACAACGGCCGAAACGTTGTAATAAATATAGCGACAAACATGAGGACAATAGTCCGAATAATGCAAATAGATAAAAGAACAGTGTTCAGGAAGACAGAAGATGGCGATTGGCGTTGAATTTAATTTTTTAAAGACTGTAGGATTGAAGGACGCAAGAATTGAGAAGAGAATTTTACAGACGAGAAAAGAAACTATTAGAATAGACTTAACCGTTACACCAACATTATAATGATGAGACCTAATTGCCAATCTAGTAGTATTATTCATCAGGCGGCGGCTTCTTTTCTAGAGGAGCAACGTTGCAAGCTTATCTCCGAGCTATCGCTATTTCCTGGGCAAATGTTCAGATAAGCGTTCCATTCTTTTGTTTCACTGACTCAGGCCTAGAGCCTATTTGAGATATATCAAATCACTCTTTCCATGTGATTCCAAATAAATATTAGAAAAAAGTTGAATGAAGATAGTTTCTTCTCGAAAACTGTTAAGTAGATATCTACCCTCAGGTGAATTGATTGAAGTAATTCTTTAATTAATTATTTGAAACGAAGAGAGAGAGAGAGAGAGAGAGAGAGAGAGAGAGAGAGAGAGAGAGAGATGGATGATACTTTCTTTTTTTTTTAGAAGTAAATTGATTAAGGTGATTAATTAATTAATTAAAATGAAGTGAGAGAAACTGATTTACGTTAGTTTATATTAGACCGACATTGACTGAAGTAATCAATTCATTATTCGAAATGAATAAAGAAAGAGAAAGAACAGGGAGAGAGAGGGATAGAGAGTGTATACTTCGTTAGTTTGTTTGTTTGTTTGTTTGGGTTTTATGGCATATCAACCACTGTGGGTTATTTAATGCCAAATCCAGTTTATATGAATTTTAAATGCCTATTTTGTATGGAATAAAAAATGTATAGCTGGCAACATTATTGTTTCAAAAAAAAAAACCAAAAAAAAAAAACGTATAGCTGGCAACATTATTCCTTTACAAAAACACGTAGAGCTGGCAACATTATTGTTTCAAAAACATAGAGCTGACAACATTATTGTTTCAAAAACTTAGAGCTGGCAACATTATTTTTCTGAAAACATTATCTGAGACCTTGCTGTTGGATGCAGTTTATCGCCGTACCCAGGACGCGGATGTAGTTTACCGTCATACCCAGGACGCACTTCGTTAGTTTTTTTTTTTTTTTTGTTTTATTAAAGATAAACTGAGGTGATTAATTAATTAATTATTGGTAACAAAGAGAGAAAAAGAGAGCTTACGTCCGTTGATTCATTTATTACACGTAAATTGAGGTAATTTATTAATTTTTTGAAACGAAGAGGGAGAGAGGGAGAGAGAGAAAGTGATAGAGAGAGAAAGGGGGAGGGAGATGATACTTTCATTTTTTTTAGAGGCAAATTGATTAAGGTGATTAATTAATTAAAACGAAGAGAGAGAAAGAGCGTTAGTTTTTTTATTAGAGTTAAACTGCCTGAAGTAATCAATTATTCGAAATGAATATATATATACATATATATATATATATATATATATATATATATATATATATATATATATATATATATATATGTAAAGAGCGAGAGAGTATATTTTCGTTATTTTTGATTAAAGATAAATTAATTAAAGTGATTAATTAATTAATTATTAGTAACAAAGAGAGAAAAAGAGAGCTTACATCCGTTGGTTCTTTTATTACAGGTAAATTGAGGTGATTTATTAATTATTTGAAACGGAGAGAGAGAGAGAGAGATTGTGTTACTTTTTTATTACAGATTATTAATTATTTGAAATGAAGAGAGAGGGAGAGGGAGTATACTTCTGTTACTTTTTGTTATTACAGGTAAATTGATTGAAGTGATTAATTAATTATTGTAAGAGAAAGAGAGAGAGAGAGAGAGAGAGAAAGAAAGAGAGAGAGAGAGAGAGCTTATATCCGTGAGTTCTTTTATTACACGTAAATTGATTGAGGCGATTTATTAATCATTTTAACCAGTGAGAGAGAGAGAGAAAGAGAGAGAGAGAGGGAGAGAGCTTACTTCTCTTATATTTCTTATTAGGTTGGTGCAAAAATAACGACGCATTAATGTCGTTTTTTCACGTTAAAAAATACGTCAAAAAACGACATTATTACGTCATTATTTTTGCACCAACCTAATATAAGTATTAGGTTGGTGCAAAAATAATGACGTAATATTGTCGTTTTTTGTCGTATTTTCTAACGTCAAAAAACGACATAATTACGTCATTATTTTTGCACCAACCTAATAAATTGATTGGGAGCATTTATTAATTAATCCTTTTAAACGAAGAAAGAGAGGGGGAGGGCGGAGAGAATGGAGAGAGATAGAGAGAGAGAGAGAGAGAGGGAGAGAGAGAGGGAGAGAGAGAGAGAGACTAATTCCATTAGTTCTTTTTTTAGTATGTTCGAGTTAGAATAAAGATAAGTGAGTATACGTATTATTAGGTATGGTCGTATAGTTTGTTAAAGGTCGTTACTTACCAATGCAAGACGATAGTGTGACTATATTTGCTAAGGAAACGGTCATTGCATTTCCATCCTCTTTTTTGTTTTACAGAAGAGCATGTTAGCTGTTGAACCAGAAGTTAATCTATAAAGACCTAAGGAGTTATTTTGTTGCAGTGGGTTAAGATAGCATTCCACTATAAGAAGCGTTTGCAGTTGATGACGGATACGAGATCAATGTTTAGGGCACCATGGAGTAGGAGAAATAATGGCATCCCAAATTTCCAGGGACCATTTCTATAAAGGAATTGGTAATTTTTAGGAAGCTATTCTGATTATTTTCTTTTTTAATCTAATAAAGGAAACAAATCACTTTATAGTATCAAAAAGAATTAGACTATTTTGATAATTTAATAGAAAACATTTTTCTATTAAGGTATTTCCAGATTGAAATTCTATTCACATTATATTTCTGTTCAGAAGTCTGATGCTTTTTGACTCTAGTGTCATCAGCTGTGTTATGGTTTCTTAGCCACATTCGGACGGGATCACTGCAACTCGAAAGATCCAGTGGAAGACATATCAAATTTTTGACTACAAGATTGGACACGTTTTTAACTTCAAAACGATTTCTTTTGTCAGAATAAATTATGTTAATTTACAGAAAAGCCTCCTTCAGCCTCTGCAGGGCTTACAGCAATTGTATTAATTATATTTTGTAGCTATTATAAATCGGCTATTAATATATATGATTATTTCCGGATAATCCAAAAACCGGTTCGCTAAGCTTTTATAATTTTAAGAATCGGTTCGCGCGAAGAGGTAGTATGCCATCACCGGGTAGGAGTATAATTTTGTAATACCGAAACCCTTTTATGATCTACGATTAAAAACATCTTTCACGGTGTATCCCTGGCCTGCATTTCACGAAACGGGTGCTCCCCTAAGCACTACAATATCAAATTATTCTAGTTAAATGAGAATCGTTATCTTTTTTTTTTGCTATCGTTTCACCAATCACTTCACCCCAATCAAGGCGCCACTAAACTACAACGGGTTACTGAGAGTGAAAGAAAATGAGAAAACGTTAGTGAGGAATAAAGACAAGATTCAGGAAGACAGAAGATGGTGACTGATGTTACATTTAATTTTTTGGGCAGGTAAGCCAAAGGCAAAAATAAAGAGTTCCACAGGCGAGAAGTGTGAGAAAATATTCTGTTAGAATAGACTTTACGGTTAGATCTAGCTGTTTCAAGAGTAAAATGATGAGACCTAATAGCCAATCTAGTAGTACGTTTAAAATCATACGATTGAAGCAACACGGGGGAAAGCTCATCAAAACAAGATTGTTGAAAATATTTATAGAAAATTCTAGGGGAAGCCAGTTCATGGCGGTTGGATAGTGACTGAAGTCGAGATGACAGTTCAGGAACTATAACATCACGTACACTTTGGATTTTGTTGAGAATCTTGAGATATATAGCATTTCCAGGCAGCAGTCGTGGCAATTGATTCTTTATTCGCCATATTAGGAGAAAAAGATTGACCAAGAGGACACAATGATTCACCCCTCATCAATGAATAAATGATAGTAGTTTCGTTATTGAGACGTTAACATTTACAAGACATTTCTTGCCCCACTTAAAACCTGTTTGGAGGCCATTTTCGAGACCAAGGTATTGTAAGGAGTGCCACAGAAAAGCGATAACAACAACGAAAATTGCAATATGAGCTCTGGTAAACAAAATGTTATAATAGCAACAAAAATTGCAATATGAGCACTGGAAATACCCAGAAATTCACATACAGATGTCCTCAAGTACAAATACACAGTGGATAAAGGCGTTAGTTAGATCCAGTGACAGCACCTAAAGAGTGTGAGTTCAATACCTGGTTAAGGCAGTAGATAACTTGGAGAGGGGAATTAACAGGAGATAACTGATAACTGACATCCATTAAACATGTCACGTGGATCTAGAACAGTCTACTCCAGCGAGCGAATATTAAAAAGGTTCAGTTCGACATTCCAACCACCTGAAGAAGGCTGGAGCGTACAACGGCCAAAACGTTGTGATAAATATGGCAACAAAGACGAGCTACATAATACTTCATCTCAGAAATATAGGAAAATGACATTGTATATTTTCTTTGTTCTTGAGAATCGACAACAGACGATCGATATTAGCTGTTCTTTTCTTTTTGTTATTCTGTCAAAGAGTGAAGGTAGTCAAATTAATATAGATGTCAATGGAAAAGCATATTCTCCAGACCGTCCTGGGTAAGACGATAAACTACATCCGACAGCAAAGCCTCTGATCGGGAGGTTTTGAGGAGTGTGGAACCACCTCTTGATTGCTGGTGTTCCCAGGTAGACCCTAACCCGGTAGCACCTGTTAGGGTCCCAGCTATGGGCAAATAGTTACCGCCCCCACCCCCAAAATTGGTCAAAACACTATGAAAGTATAAAAATAGGTTTTAATACCAGCAATACTTTTTGGAAAAATTATTACCAGAAGTACAGTTTTGAAAAGAAAAATATTACCTGCAATACATTTAAAAAAAAAATGATAACAAAAAAAAAACAGCAAGATATTTCTGAAAAAAAAAATACCAGCAATGCATTTTTGGGGAAAAATATTACCAGCAATACTTTTTTGGGGAAAATAAAGATATTACCAACAATACATTTTTGGAACAAAATATAACCAGCAAGTAAAATCCTGTCGGCATTAAATAATCCATTGAAGTTGATATGCCTTAAAACGAAACTAAACCAACTCTCCAGGCATATAATTGTAGTGTCGGAAACCTACCACCCCTCTTGAAGATGAACTTATCTGCGTCTGTGAACAAAGACTATAAATAGTGACATGTCAGTTGACATGAGGGACACCGAGAGACCGACTCTCGGCGACTGTCGAACTCTCTGCATTAGCGGAAGGGGAACCCGGACGAGGCTTTGCCGAAGGGCAAGGTTTCGTCCGGGGAGGTTGACAGGGCCTGAACCCATCTAGGCGGGTTCAGAAAGGCCATATTTTTGGCCGAGCTTACGGGCTCGGTGATACCAACATTAAACCGGCCTTGTGCCACATTCGATCCTCGTGGGTGGATTGATAAATACCAGACCGAGAGACAGACTCTCGGCGTCTGTCGAACTCTCTGCATTAGCAGAGGGGAACCCGGACGAGGCTTTGCCGAAGGGCAAGGTTTCGTCCGGGGAGGTTGACAGGGCCTGAACCCGTCTAGGCGGGTTCAGAAAAGCCATATTTTTGGCTGAGCCTACGGGCTCGGGGATACCCACATTTAAACGGCCTTGTGCCACATTCGATCCTCGTGGATGGATTGATAAATACCGAGTCCGAGAGACAGACTCTCGGCGACTGTCGAACTCTCTGCATTAGCAGAGGGGAACCCGGACGAGGCTTTGCCGAAGGGCAAGGTTTCGTCCGGGGAGGTTGACAGGGCCTGAACCCGTCTAGGCGGGTTCAGAAAGGCCATATTTTTGGCCGAGCCTACGGGCTCGGGGATACCCACATTAAAACGGCCTTGTGCCACATTCGATCCTCGTGAGTGGATTGATAAATACCAGACCGAGAGAAAGAGAAGTTCTTCGCTGAGCTCGTTATTGACTACTCAGGCGATTTCTGTACCTTTTTTACCAGCCTATTAAAACCCTTTTTATTTTTACGTGTTATTTGGCGTTTGTCTCTACTAACCCCAAATCAACATCATAATAATAATAATACACGTATAAATCTCAACGTCCAGCAGAAAACAAAACACTATAGGACCAAATAAAGTGTTTTGTTTAAAAAAAACAAAAAAAAAAAAAAAAAACCAAGATGATCCATTCACTTCAATCCTTTTTAAATCGTTAACCCTATAAATCGGTTTTAAATAGATTAGTTTAAATAATCTTGAACGAGTTGGACACTATGCAGGGCGTTAATGTTTGGACCAAAAAACAACTGTCCAGTAGCCGCGGAATAGAGCTATAAATCCCAACGTTGGGCAGAGGACAAAATGAAAACCAGACGTGAATTGCCATTAATGGCAACGTTAATTAATAAACATCCTTTGACGATGAATGTTTTGAAAAAAAGTTGAACTCAATTCACCCCAAGAAAGATAATAAAGCCACTATGACGCAAAGGGATACCGACAAGGAAAGAAACTGAGAACATGTTATTGAATCGAGAGGAGAAAAAAAAAAATTAAAACGATAACAGGTGAGGATTGAAGTTGCATATGAATGTTTTGAAGATCGGGGGTTGACAGGAAAACAAAATGCCGAAAGAGAGTTCCGCACGCGAGAAATACGAGAGAAGAAAATGTTAGCATAGAATTTACGTTTACGGTTATATGTAGCTATTTAAACTGCAAGATGATGAGACCTAGCAGCCAACCTAGTACAGTGATCAAATTCATGAAGTCGTGGTATCAAAAGCCCATCAGAACAATTGCGATGAAAATATTTATCGAAAAGACACGGGGAAGCTCTACGTTACCGGGGGGTGGGGGGTGAAAAGATGATTGAAGATGTGATGCCAGGTCAGGACCGATAACATTGCAGATTCTCCTTTGGTTTTTATCAAGAATTTCTAGCTACATACCAGAAGCAACAGACCAGACGTGGCAACGATATTCAATGCGTGTATGAAAGGTAAACTTACGAATGCGCAAGACAGATTCTGGCAAGAAAACTGTTTAATACTACACTGTAAACCAATTTTCTTAGCACCAAACCTATCATTTGATTTGATAAAATCGTTCCAATTTATCTCAGTGGAAAAAGTTACACTGAGAAGGCGCAATGCGTTACTCACTGATAGAAGGCAAACTCGGTCGTCTAAGACGGTTCGTACAGGGCCATATAGATTCGGAGGCGTTAACATTGACAAAGCATTACTTGCCCCAGTTAACAAGTGATTGAAGGTCATTTTCGAGATCAGCTGAGAATTGGACTTTTTGCGAACCTGTCAGATTTTCCATTAAGACAGGAGTAAATAGGTATGTCATCAGTATATATACCGAGTCGAGAGCTGATGACACCGGGAGGACTGTAAAATTACCATGTTAAAAGCAAAACTGAAGGTAACATCGCTTATAATACACAACACTCTTCTTCTATTTGACATATTCCTTCAGGACGTTGGGGATCATGACTCTCCACAATTTCATGCTCTTTGTAGCTCTTGATAAATTTTTAGAATTTGAAAATATTTTATGGCTTTAAATAACCGGCAATAATGAATCAGTTAATGAAAAAGATTGGAAAATACCATGATATGACTAGGAAGTTGAAAAAAGTATGGAATATGACTGTTGAAGTAATTCTTGTGGTAACACATGCGCTTGGAACGCCATCTAGAAAATTGAAGGACCGCTTAAGGAAAATTATATTTGGGACCGCGATTATAAACGAATTTATTCCACGCTTAATTCTCCGAAATGTTTATTCTTACTGATTGGTTTTTCTTTCCGAATAAGAGGATGTTATTCTTAAAAACTAAAAAAAGTTCTTCTATGTATCTCTTCATAATGTGAACGATTATGGTTCTCGACAACTTCCTATCCTTTGTAGCTCTTAGCAATAACTGTCGTTTTAAACAGTTGAAATGTTAGAGAATTAAATCTAAAAGGCACGGAATTTACTCCGAATACCCTACGAAATGGTATGAATCAACGTCTTCTCCCCAGCTATGGGTTAATTAGTAATATTTGTATCACTAAATCAATATTATGATGATGGATGTAATGCATAATGTTTCAGAATTTTCAATCGGAGACCCAAGTTTCAATTCCAGTTTGTTCGTTATTTTAACTTACGCGCAAATACAGTTGTTACTGGTATGAATTCAACTCTTCTCCCGCTCATCTATGGGTTAATTAGTAATAATTAAAATCATTATTATCTAAAAAAAACTTCTTAAAATCTAAAAATAATTTATGGCTTTAAATAACCTGCAAAGTATTGATAAAACAAGAAAACCAATCAGTTAATAAAAAGGATTGGAAAATACCTGAATATGATTAGGAAGTTGAAAAAAGTATTGAATACGACTGTTGAAGTAATTCTTGTGGCAACAGATGCGCTTGGAACATCATTTAAAAAATTAAAAGAGCGCTTAAGGAAAATTGTATTTGGGACTACGATTATAGACTTAAAGAAATCGGGAATCATTTATTCCACGCTTAATTCTCCGAAATGTTTATTCTTACTTATTCGTTCTTGTTTTCAAATAAGCGGATGTTATTCATGAAAATTATGTAATCGTAAAGAAAAAAAAAACTTTCATATACTGGGGACCCTTATCATGAAGCCTTAAGAATCCAATATGTATATTCCTTTTCAAGACCCTTGTAGCGCATAATAAAGGCTGTCTTTTTGTTATCTCGCCTAAACCAAGTCCCGCCAACAATCTCCCTTAGTAGGTCAAAGTAGAACCTTGATGGTTCTTGAATAGAATTTGAAGATGGAAGGTAGATCTCTGTCCTGTAAGTATCAAATTTTCCAAGCCCTATTTCCTCATTCTCTCTTCCTTATAGTATGCTTATGAATATGCAAAATAGATTCTGGTGAGAAAAATTGTCTGGCACGAGACACTTTGCCCTTTCCTAGCAGCTTTTTTTTTATGTGCTGTGTTCCTTCAGGAAGTTGAAGATCATGGCCCTCCACAACTTCATTTCCTTTGTAGCTCTTTTGTCTCTTTGTCATCCTTCCTAAACATTGTTCTGCCATTCATTTACAGAAACTCGCTAGGGAGGTTATGTGTTGTTTTCCTCTGTTCCTCTTTTCTTCAACCTGTCCTGTGAGTATCAAATTTTTCAAGCCTTCTTTCCTCATTATCTGTCTAGAAATTTCAACAGTTACGTATGAGTGCCTATTTCTTCATTTTTCTCTAAAACTTCGTCGTTGCTCACATGTTCGATCCAGCCTGTTCTCAGTATCCTTCTATAGAACGAGATTCCTGTTGCTTCAAGTATCTTCTTCATCTGCGAGGAGATTTTCCAATCTTCAGTGTCATATATTCCTGTTTCTTCATACTTTGCTTAGCTTTTGCATCGTTAACTGTCAGGTCATTTTCCAGCATTCGTTGCCATTTAGGAGGGCTGATATTTGAACGATTTCTCTTTGTTTACAAAACAAGGTAGCTGAAGAGAAAATGGCAGAAAACATAATAAATGTTTGGAATTTGCAAGATTGGATCCTATTCACGAACACTCCAGATCGTATAACGTTTGCTATAAGCACGCTATAAAAAGACACGTTTGTCACGAACACACTAAAATAGGGCATTTGGGCGATACGGCGTCTGACGGGAGAACACGAACTCATTTAATTGAAAGCTAATAAAGTTGGGACAAAAATCCAATATATTCAAGCGAACTGTATATTAATTAATGCTTACAGCATTTTACCAAAGCCGTTTCAGCAGTCTATGTTTATAGCAATTTGCCGGATATGCTGCAAACACGATTCTGGTAGGCCGTACGCATTATGTAAGATAGATTCTGGTGAGGCAAAAGGTACTTATATGTAGCTGTTGAAATTTCTAGACAGATAATGAGAAAAGAAGGATTGAAAAATTCGATACGCATAAGAAAGTTTGAAGAAAAGAAGAACAGAGGAAAAAAACACAAAGGCACTTATACGTAGATGTTGAAATTTCTAGATAGATAATGAGAAAAGAAGGATTGAAAAATTTGATACCAACAAGACAGTTTTTAGAAAAGAGAAAAAGAAGAAAACAAAACATGACCCACCTAGCTTTTGCAAATGAATGTCTGGACAATGTTTAGCAGAGTTGGCAAAAAGATAAAACTTAAAAGCTAAAAAGGAAATGAAATCGTGGAGAGCCATGATCTCCAACGTCATGAAGAGACACAGGACATGAAGAAGAAGCTGCTAAAAATGTTAGTTCATTGTCTCGGGCCAGATAATTTTTCTCACCAGAATCTATCTTATATAATGCGGACGGCCTACCAGAGTATGGCGAACAGAGAAATAGTTTGGAGTGGGGAGTGGGGAGTGGGGAGAATATTTGACGACAAACTAATAGTAAAAAAATATGCAGAATAAATCCAATATTGGATCGTGTTAGTGTTACATCAATAATGAGTAATAATACGTAAAAGAGATTAAAAAAAAAACGAAAAAGTGAACACGCGGACGATTGTCCTCTTTATTGCTGGACGATTATCCGCTTTATTGCTGTTGTTGTTGTTGTTATTATTATTATTATTATTATTATTATTATTATTATTATTTTATATCCTTTGGATTCTGGTGTGTACTCATTTCTTTCCGGGTCCCAACCAAAGACCTAAGGTCAGAAATGGTATCATGACATTTTCCACTGAGCAGTTTTGAAAAAAAATATCGCCCATAGATAAAGCCCTTCGTAAAGTGTGGGCTGTAATTGTGAGTACAATTTTTGGTATTTCTTTAAGGTATAGGTTACTAGGTATTCCTTCAATGAGTCTATTGGAATCTTTTCCAATCAATCCGAGGGCTCCAACTACAACTGGAATGGTTAATGTCCTCATGTGCCACATTTTTGAGATTTCGGTTTCAAGGTCCTTGTATTTTGATAGTCTTTTAAAGATACTATATATATATATATATATATATATATATATATATATATATATATATATATATATATTAAAATGGCTTAAATAGAAAAGCAAATAGAGCAACGCACACACACATGCATACATGCACACACACATATATGTATTTTGATAGTTTTTTTTTTAAATATCTGCAAAGATTACATTTTTCGCGATTTCCATATCAATAAGAAATAATATACTATTCTTGCGGTTTTTGATCAGATTATCTCCTTGTCTATTTTAAAGTCCCTTAAAACTATTATAGGTACTATATCTGTAACCTGATCTGGGTAATGTTCATCCCGTTTTTTTTAAATTACTTTTCCATAAAATCTGCATATTTTCCAGGACAGATATTGGTCCACTCTCTCATGCCGTGTGTTCTATTCAGTGGGTGCTAAAACTGTGCAACCTGATACAATATGGCCAATTGTTTCTGGATATTTATCCCATAATCTGCATTTGGGGTCAACACAACTTTTCAGTATGTGTGCTTAGTAATTTCGAGTTAGCAAGCATTGGTCCTGTGCAGCAAGAATAAAACCGCTTTCAGCTTTTAACGGTGCACTTTGCAACCACTGATGGGAACAGGGTTTGTCTACATTAGTTTTTTGTTGGTATGGGCAGAGTATTGACCATGAAGAGGCTTATCTTGCCATCGTTTCTGCATTTGGTACAATTGCATTTGCTTTTGCATTCCTTTTTAGATTATTTGCCGCTGCAATCGGTGCATTATGTTTCATTTGCACTTCTTCATCCACTTGAAATTCCCTTTTGAATTTATTGGTTTCCTTTATTACTGAATAAAGTTTCTTATTTCTTTGAAGACCGATTGTTGTGCTTTTGTAAAAATCTCTAGTTGAACTAATCCTCTGCCTCCTTCGGATCTGGACACATACAACCGATCAACATCAGCCTTGGGATGATGCATGCGGTGGCAAGTGAAAAGCTTTCTCGTTTGACCTCCATTCGCTTAGTGTCAGCTATGGTCCAATTAAGGATGTTGAAACTGTATTACACCACAGAGACAGCCAAACTATTTATGGCTGATATTCTGTTTTGGGAGCTCAACTTTGGATTTAAAACCAGAAGCTCACACCTTTAGTGTTCTTTTCTTACTTTCTACCTTACTAACTTTAGGTACGTTCCTTTTTATCTCCTTCACTGACTCCGAGGTATCTATGAACTTATTCCAGTTCCCTAATCTTTGACAAAATCGACATCTGCTGAGTGTGTTTCTGAAATTCTCCCTTACTTGAATGTTACTTTTGCGCATTTATCTACTCCCAAATACATACCGAAGTCGTCACGGAAACATTTTACAGTATTGAGAAGACCCTTCTATCCATTGTTGTCTTTGGTAAGGAGTTTGATATCATCCATGTAGAATAAGTGATTAAACACATTCCTTTTTTTTTACTTTGTATCCATAGTTATTATTCTTTAGTTCATGCAATGGAAGAGTAAAGACAGACAGAACAAAAGGTCCGACAGGAAGTCCCCTTGAAAGATTCCACGTCGGATATTCAAACAATTGCAAGTGACAGTACCTTTGGTGTGATTTAGGTATAATGTGGTTTTCCCCATTTCTGTGTTTAAGGAAATTTACTATCACCGAGGACTCTTTATACATTTTCAAAGTCTTAAGGATCCAAGAGTGTGGCACATTATCAAAGGCTTACGGTAATCTGTCCTTAGATTTCTACCTTTTTTCTTGCAATTTTCCAGGATCATTTTATTTATTGGTAGCTGATATTTGCAACCATATGAACCTCTTTGACATCCCTTCTGTTCCAGTAGAAAAACATTGAAATCCTCGAGAAAACAGTTAGTACAGTCCATCAGAATAGATGTGCTCAATTTATATGTGGTGGGCAGACATGTTATTGGCCTATAATTTTTTGGATAATATGTTTCATCCGTTTTTGGTAGGAGATATGTAATACCGTTAGTTATCCATTCTAGAATTTCACTGGGGTTATTAATTAGCATTGATAAAGTTTGTGCAAGGGTTTTATGGGTTGATGACAGATGATAGAGACAAAAGCTGGGCACCCTGTCATTTCCTGGGGATTTTAGAATTTTTTAGAGCTTGCCCAACATTATTCTTGGTTATATTTTCCCGTTCTTGCACAGGTTTAGCCTTCATTCTTTCTTGTTCTCATTCACTCTGCATTGTGATTATACTCCTTTGTGTTGCTCCAAATATTCCCTCAAATTTTTTGCAGTTCAATAGATGGTGGCTTTTAGTGTCTATAACTGATTTTCCAATTTCCCTGTAAAACATCTTGAGGTCTGTTAGGAATATTTTCTCGATAGAGCCTACACTTTTTATATTGTCTTGATCACCGGGCCTTTAACTGTAGTTTCTGTTTAAGTATTTCCTTGATTGGTGGAATTACATTTTCAGCTTTAATTTTATATTTCCGCTTGATTTTGCCGTTTTGAAACATTTGAGGTTTTTTGAAATCTCATCGATAACTCGCATCTTATTTCCTCAATATCTAGTTTTAATTTTGCCTTCCGAGAGGACTCGTTTTGTCTGCCGTTTAATCTTTTATTTGTTTTGATGTTAAGTTTTTCAGCAGCTGATATATATAACATTATTTTCTTCTGTTATCTTTTCTAGTGGTCTGTCCGTTAACAATGCTTGCAATGGGGCGTTATATATTTTGCATATCCTTTTGTAATATTATCTATTTTTACTCTTACCTCATTTTGTTATTATTATTATTATTATTATTATTATGGAGTAAAGGCGTGTCACTAGAGACACAAAATAGGCATTCTGTTCATATACGGGCATATCAGTCAAAACCAGTTAAATCCGGATTTCCCATTAGCAGTGGAACAGCTTGGCATGTTCAGATACCGGGCTCTCTGAAACTTATCTCGATCCAAGTTTCTGCCAGCTGCATCCTGTCAATAAAAACGACGGAGGAAAAAACTAGCAGTCAGCAAGACTCGATCTTCTTCATTTATTTGGTCGCTCTTTATATTCTTTGGTTGCTTCTTCCTCTTCTGACATTCTTGTCTTTCGTTCATTTTTACTCTTCTCTCATTCGGTCTCTCGTTCCTTTCTTTCGTTCGGACTCTTGTTATTGCCTTTCGTTCCTTCTTCCTTTTCTCTCATTCAGTCTCTCGTTCTTGTCTCTCTTTCACTCTTCCTTTTCTCTCATTCACTCTCTCGTTCTTATCTCTCATTCCCTTTTCTTCTTCTCTCATTCAGTCTCTCGTTCTTGTCTCTCTTTCACTCTTCCTTTTCTCTCATCCAGTCTCTCGTTCTTATCTCTCATTCCCTTTTCTTCTTCTCTCATTCAGTCTCTCGTTCTTTTCTCTCTTTCACTCTTCCTTTTCTCTCATTCACTCTCTCGTTCTTATCTCTCGTTCCCTTTTCTTCTTCTCTCATTCAGTCTCTCGTTCTTTTCTCTCTTTCACTCTTCCTTTTCTCTCATCCAGTCTCTCGTTCTTATCTCTCGTTCCCTTTTCTTCTTCTCTCATTCAGTCTCTCGTTCTTGTCTCTCTTTCACTCTTCCTTTTCTCTCATCCATTCTCTCGTTCTTATCTCTCATTCACTTTTCTTCTTCTCTCATTCAGTCTCTCGTTCTTGTCTCTCTTTCACCCTTCCTTTTCTCTCATCCAGTCTCTCGTTCTTATCTCTCATTCCCTTTTCTTCTTCTCTCATTCAGTCTCTCGTTCTTGTCTCTCTTTCACTCTTCCTTTTCTCTCATCCAGTCTCTCGTTCTTATCTCTCATTCCCTTTTCTTCTTCTCTCATTCAGTCTCTCGTTCTTGTCTCTCTTTCACTCTTCCTTTTCTCTCATCCAGTCTCTCGTTCTTATCTCTCGTTCCCTTTTCTTCTTCTCGCATTCAGTCTCTCGTTCTTGTCTCTCTTTTACTCTTCCTTTTCTCTCATTCACTCTCTCGTTCTTATCTCTCATTCCCTTTTCTTCTTCTCTCATTCAGTCTCTTGTTCTTGTCTCTCTTTCACTCTTCCTTTTCTCTCATCCAGTCTCTCGTTCTTATCTCTCGTTCCCTTTTCTTCTTCTCTCATTCAGTCTCTCGTTCTTGTCTCTCTTTCACTCTTCCTTTTCTCTCATTCACTCTCTCGTTCTTATCTCTCGTTCCCTTTTCTTCTTCTCTCATTCAGTCTCTCGTTCTTGTCTCTCTTTCACTCTTCCTTTTGTCTCATTCAGTCTCTCGTTCTTATCTCTCATTCCCTTTTCTTCTTCTCTCATTCAGTCTCTCGTTCTTGTCTCTCTTTCACTCTTCCTTTTCTCTCATTCAGTCTCTCGTTCTTGTCTCTCTTTCACTCTTCCTTTTCTCTCGTCCAGTCTCTCGTTCTTATCTCTCATTCCCTTTTCTTCTTCTCTCATTCAGTCTCTCGTTCTTGTCTCTCTTTCACTCTTCCTTTTCTCTCATTCAGTCTCTCGTTCTTATATCTCATTCCCTTTTCTTCTTCTCTCATTCAGTCTCTCGTTCTTGTCTCTCTTTCACTCTTCCTTTTCTCTCATTCAGTCTCTCGTTCTTGTCTCTCTTTCACTATTCCTTTTCTCTCATCCAGTCTCTCGTTCTTATCTCTCATTCCCTTTTCTTCTTCTCTCATTCAGTCTCTCGTTCTTGTCTCTCTTTCACTCTTCCTTTTCTCTCATTCCGTCTCTCGTTCTTGTCTCTCTTTCACTCTTCCTTTTCTCTCATTCAGTCTCTCGTTCTTGTCTCTCTTTCACTCTTCCTTTTCTCTCATTCAGTCTCTCGTTCTTATCTCTCTTTCACTCTTCCTTTTCTCTCATTCACTCTCTCGTTCTTATCTCTCATTCCCTTTTCTTCTTCTCTCATTCAGTCTCTCGTTCTTGTCTCTCTTTCACTCTTCCTTTTCTCTCATTCAGTCTCTCGTTCTTATATCTCGTTCCCTTTTCTTCTTCTCTCATTCAGTCTCTCGTTCTTGTCTCTCTTTCACTCTTCCTTTTCTCTCATTCAGTCTCTCGTTCTTGTCTCTCTTTCACTCTTCCTTTTCTCTCATTCACTCTCTCGTTCTTATCTCTCGTTCCCTTTTCTTCTTCTCTCATTCAGTCTCTCGTTCTTATCTCTCTTTCACTCTTCCTTTTCTCTCATTCACTCTCTCGTTCTTATCTCTCGTTCCCTTTTCTACTTCTCTCATTCAGTCTCTCGTTCTTGTCTCTCTTTCACTCTTCCTTTTCTCTCATTCACTCTCTCGTTCTTATCTCTCGTTCCCTTTTCTTCTTCTCTCATTCAGTCTCTCGTTCTTGTCTCTCTTTCACTCTTCCTTTTCTCTCATTCACTCTCTCGTTCTTATCTCTCGTTCCCTTTTCTTCTTCTCTCATTCAGTCTCTCGTTCTTGTCTCTCTTTCACTCTTCCTTTTCTCTCATTCACTCTCTCGTTCTTATCTCTCGTTCCCTTTTCTTCTTCTCTCATTCAGTCTTTCGTTCTTGTCTCTCTTTCACTCTTCCTTTTCTCTCATTCACTCTCTCGTTCTTATCTCTCATTCCCTTTTCTTCTTCTCTCATTCAGACTCTCGTTCTTGTCTCTCTTTCACTCTTCCTTTTCTCTCATTCAGTCTCTCGTTCTTATCTCTCGTTCCCTTTTCTTCTTCTCTCATTCAGTCTCTCGTTCTTGTCTCTCTTTCACTCTTCCTTTTCTCTCATTCAGTCTCTCGTTCTTGTCTCTCTTTCACTCTTCCTTTTCTCTCATTCACTCTCTCGTTCTTATCTCTCGTTCCCTTTTCTTCTTCTCTCATTCAGTCTCTCGTTCTTATCTCTCTTTCACTCTTCCTTTTCTCTCATTCACTCTCTCGTTCTTATCTCTCGTTCCCTTTTCTACTTCTCTCATTCAGTCTCTCGTTCTTGTCTCTCTTTCACTCTTCCTTTTCTCTCATCCAGTCTCTCGTTCTTATCTCTCATTCCCTTTTCTTCTTCTCTCATTCAGTCTCTCGTTCTTGTCTCTCTTTCACTCTTCCTTTTCTCTCATTCAGTCTCTCGTTCTTGTCTCTCTTTCACTCTTCCTTTTCTCTCATTCACTCTCTCGTTCTTATCTCTCGTTCCCTTTTCTACTTCTCTCATTCAGTCTCTCGTTCTTTTCTCTCTTTCACTCTTCCTTTTCTCTCATTCACTCTCTCGTTCTTATCTCTCGTTCCCTTTTCTTCTTCTCTCATTCAGTCTCTCGTTCTTGTCTCTCTTTCACTCTTCCTTTTCTCTCATTCACTCTCTCGTTCTTATCTCTCGTTCCCTTTTCTTCTTCTCTCATTCAGTCTCTCGTTCTTGTCTCTCTTTCACTCTTCCTTTTCTCTCATTCACTCTCTCGTTCTTATCTCTCGTTCCCTTTTCTTCTTCTCTCATTCAGTCTCTCGTTCTTGTCTCTCTTTCACTCTTCCTTTTCTCTCATTCACTCTCTCGTTCTTATCTCTCATTCCCTTTTCTTCTTCTCTCATTCAGTCTCTCGTTCTTGTCTCTCTTTCACTCTTCCTTTTCTCTCATTCAGTCTCTCGTTCTTATCTCTCGTTCCCTTTTCTTCTTCTCTCATTCACTCTCTCGTTCTTATCTCTCTTTCACTCTTCCTTTTCTCTCATTCACTCTCTCGTTCTTATCTCTCGTTCCCTTTTCTACTTCTCTCATTCAGTCTCTCGTTCTTGTCTCTCTTTCACTCTTCCTTTTCTCTCATTCAGTCTCTCGTTCTTGTCTCTCTTTCACTCTTCCTTTTCTCTCATTCAGTCTCTCGTTCTTATCTCTCGTTCCCTTTTCTTCTTCTCTCATTCAGTCTCTCGTTCTTATCTCTCTTTCACTCTTCCTTTTCTCTCATTCACTCTCTCGTTCTTATCTCTCGTTCCCTTTTCTTCTTCTCTCATTCAGTCTCTCGTTCTTGTCTCTCTTTCACTCTTCCTTTTCTCTCATTCACTCTCTCGTTCTTATCTCTCGTTCCCTTTTCTTCTTCTCTCATTCAGTCTCTCGTTCTTGTCTCTCTTTCACTCTTCCTTTTCACTCATTCACTCTCTCGTTCTTATCTCTCGTTCCCTTTTCTTCTTCTCTCATTCAGTCTCTCGTTCTTGTCTCTCTTTCACTCTTCCTTTTCTCTCATTCACTCTCTCGTTCTTATCTCTCGTTCCCTTTTCTTCTTCTCTCATTCAGTCTCTCGTTCTTGTCTCTCTTTCACTCTTCCTTTTCTCTCATTCACTCTCTCGTTCTTATCTCTCGTTCCCTTTTCTTCTTCTCTCATTCAGTCTCTCGTTCTTGTCTCTCTTTCACTCTTCCTTTTCTCTCATTCACTCTCTCGTTCTTATCTCTCGTTCCCTTTTCTTCTTCTCTCATTCAGTCTCTCGTTCTTGTCTCTCTTTCACTCTTCCTTTTCTCTCATTCACTCTCTCGTTCTTATCTCTCGTTCCCTTTTCTTCTTTTCTCATTCAGTCTCTCGTTCTTGTCTCTCTTTCACTCTTCCTCTTCTCTCATTCACTCTCTCGTTCTTAACTTTCATTCATTTTTATTTTTTTCTCATTCTTTTATTTCCTTTCTTCTGCTTCTAATCTTATTCAATCTCTCATGCTTTTCTTTCGTTCCTTCTTCCACTTCTGTAATTCGATCTCTCATTCTTATCCTTCGCTTCTTCTTCTCTCATTCGATTTCTTTTGCTCGTGTATTGTTCTTTCTTTGTCTTTTCCCGCTCCGACTCACGTTATTGTCTGCCATTTCTTTTTCCTCCCGTTTGTCTCGTTCCTGCCTTCTCTCTCTTCTCTCATTCACTCTCTCGTTGTTGTCTTTCCTTCATTCATTTTTGGTCTTTCGTTTCTTCTTTCTCTTTTTTTCTTTCGTTCTTTCGTTCGTGTTTTTCGTTCCTTCTTCCTCTTTTTTCATTCTTTCTTATCTCCCATTCATTCTTCCCCTTCTCTTATTGGGTCACTCCATCTTATTTTTCTTCCTTTCTTCTTCTTCTTCTTCTTCTTCTTCTTCTTCTCTCATTCGCTCTCTCGATCTTCTCCCTTCCTTCCTTCTTCCTCTTCGTTCATTTTCTTTCTCGTTGTTTTTCGTTCACTCTTCCTCTTCTCTCATTCAATCAAGCTTTATTTCCCATTCGATTTTTTCCTCTCCTCTAATTCCCTCTCTCTTTCTTTTTGTTTCGCTCTTCCTCCATCTTCTCTCTTTCGATTCATTTCTCTTTTTCGTTCTTTCTTTCGCTTCTCTCATTCTGTTCCTCTTTCTTTCTTTCCTTTCAATCTTTCTCTTCTCCTTTTCGGCGCTTTTATTCTTTCCTTTCGTTCCTTTCTTCCTGTTCTCTTTTTCAGTCGCTCTTTCTCTTTAGTTCTTTCTTCGTCTTCCTTCCTTGCTCTTCTCTCATTCGGACTTTCTTTCTTTTTTTTCTTTCTTCGTTGTTTCTTCCTCTTTACTCATTCGACCCCTTGTTTCTCTTTATTCCTTCTCTCCTTCGTCTTCTCTCATTCGGTCAACTCCTTTCTTTCCACGTTGTATCTCTTTCTACCTTTAAATCCTCTCACTAATCTGCAGCGTACATTTGTTAATTAGGTCCCAACAGGTTTTTGGAACACCCCTTATGCTAAATTAATTGGTTTGAAAATTTAATGATTCGCTAATTGGGGATAATTACAAATTTACAAATACTATTTCAGAAACACCCACTCACCCAGTTATGTCCCCAAACAACCAAACACACACACACACACACACACACACAAATCCATATATATGACGGACTCTCCCGCCTATTTCCACGTATGAGGGTTCAATAGTTCAGTTCCTAAAACTCCAGACTAACCGCGCATAAGAATTTTCTTCCAGCAGTGAAGGATCTTGCACATCCATAAGGAGTTTTCAGACGAACTGAAAGCAGAAAACTGGTGCTTTTCTTCCCTAAACGTTACTCGTCACGTTTTGAATCATGAGTTGTCCTTCTCCTAGGCTTGCTACCAACCAAGGCAAATGAACGCAGTCAAACTTACTATTTAACCAATAGTAGGAGGCAGAAAACGTAGATTCCTACATGTTCTCCCAAACTTATTCGTGCGCGAGGGAATGAAATAGTCTCGACTGGAATTCGATATCTGCTCTCCGATTTTCCATTCCAAGACGCCACCACGCCACTCGCACACCCATATTTAATAGATTTGTTGCGAATCAGATATTTTTTATTAACTCAAACGTTATTTTCGGTAGATATTCGTATTTGAAATAGACTTCACCTTTTTTTTTTAACTCCGTGTATTACATCTACCGGCCTTTGTCCTCGAGAAAACACACACACAAATTTATATATATTTATATATATATATATATATATATATATATATATATATATATATATAGAGAGAGAGAGAGAGAGAGAGAGAGAGAGAGAGAGAGACAGACAGACAGACAGACAGACAGATTTGAATAATTAGATCAGCCGCTCACCCTACCCTGGTTTCAAGCTTTCGCTGTCTTCACGTGATCTTGACTAATGCAATTCTGACAAATAACTTTTTTTTTATAATTATATATATATATATATATATATATATATATATATATATATATATATATATATACATATATATATATATATATATATATATATATATAGAGAGAGAGAGAGAGAGAGTCATATATATATATAGGCATATATATATATATATATATGTAATCATATACACACACACACGCATATATATATATATATATATATATATATATATATATATATATATATAGAGAGAGAGAGAGAGAGAGAGAGAGAGACAGACAGTCAGACAGACAGACAGATTTGAATAATTAGATCAGCCGCTCACCCTACCCTGGTTTCAAGCTTTCGCTATCTTCACGTGATCTTGACTAATGCAATTCTGACAAATAACTTTTTTTATAATTATATATATATATATATATATATATATATATATATATATATATATATATATATATATATATATTGGCGACGATGGATAAATTATCGTCTAAATTATGGAAAACAATGAAAATTATACTTCTCATTTTAACAGATATATTTACCAAAATTACACAAATATATCTTGAAATGCTAAAGAGTAAATTTATTCAATAAAATCGTCATTGGCTTTAACCACGGTCTCCAAATAACTTTGGAATCTCCTGAAATTCTTTTCGGCAGTCACCATGTTTGAATGCTTCCATAACCTTTGCTTTCAGTTCATCTTTCGTCTTACAAGGAGGTTTATTGGTTTCTTGCTCAACTGGGCTCCACACATAATCAAGGGTTTTTCAGTCTGGGGAGTTAGGTGGCCAGATATACCCGGACTGGGTTCTCTTACTTGTGTGGTATAGTACAGAATTCTGTTGCCAGTCATAGGGTCTTCCAGCTGCCACCCTCCGAGGCACTCACAAACAAAATCAGGTGTTCTCTTCTTATCAGAATGATCAGAGTGAGTTTTCCGAGCTGTCGTACCTTCGTAATCACCATTAGACTCATCCAACTCTTTTCGAATCATCTGCACTGTCCTCAGATTAACACCGAAGCACTGCAAAGTGTCTGTATTGGAGCTTCCTGTGCGAATATCAAGCAGTACAGTACAGTACATTATCTGCATTTTTTAAAGGGTGCGATGGATAAATTGCCGTCTATATTATATAAAAATGAAAATAACACTGAGATCTCATTTTAACAGATATATTTACCAAAATTACACAAAAATATTTTGAAATACTAAAGAGTAAATTTATTCAATAAAATTGCTATTGGCTTCAACTACAGCCTCCAGACGTCTTCAGAACCTCCTGCATCTCTTCTGCACGGTCTCCTTTTTTAAGTTGGTGAATGCTTCCATAATCCTTGCCTTCAGTTCATCTTTGGTGTTACAAGGAATTTTGTTGGTCTCTCACTCAACTGTGCTGCACACATCATAATGAAGGGGGTTGCAGTCTGGAGAGTTAGGTAGCCAGATGTAAGGGTTAGGGTTAGGGTTATGGCAATGTTTTTGTATGATCACTGAAGCCTGGTCAGTGCCTACATGGGTGACAGCTTGGGAATACCAGGTACTGTAAGCATGGATGTGCAGATGGTGCAGTGGATAACTACTCAGAATTGGTAATCAGAGAGCCGAGATCCAATTCCAGTCAATGCGAAAGATATGAAGCCACCTCTTCTTCCAACAAATATGGGATAATTCATAATACTTGTAAAAGTAAAATCATTATTATCCCCCCCAAAATTCTTACAATCTAAAAATCATTCATGGCTTTAAATAACCTACAAAAAGTTGATAAGCCATAAAAACAATCACTGAACCTATACAGTGCGATGGGTACATTGTCGTCTAAATGACGCCAAAATGAAAAATAACACTGGCATCTCATTTTAGCAGATATACAGGGTGCGATGGATAAATTGTCGTCTAAACGACTCAAAAATGAAAATAACACTGACCTCATTTTTAATAGATATACAGAGTGCGATGGATAAATTGTCGTTTAAATGACGAAAAAATTGAAAATAACACATTTTAAGTTATACAGAATGCAATGGATAAATTATCGTCTAAATGACGCCAAAATGAAAAATAACACTGACATCTCATTTTAACAGATATACAGGGTGTGATGGATAAATTGTCACCTAAATGACGCAGAAATGAAAATAACTGGCATCTCATTTTAACAGATATTTACCATAATTAGACAAAGATATCTTAAAATGTCAAAGAGCAAATTTATTCAATAAAATCACCATTGGCTTCAACCACAGCCCCCAGACGTCTTCAGAATCTCCTGCAACACTTCTGGACAGGCTCCTTGTTTAAGCTGACGAATGCTGCCATAAACCTTGCCTTCAGTTCATCTTTGGTGTTAAAGGAGTTTTCTTGGTCTATCGCTCAACCGCACCCCACACATGATGGAGTGACTATAATGTGTAATTTCTCCACCCTCAGGGACAGGAAAATTGATATAAATGCACTAGACATACTCATAATAGATTTAAAAAAAAAATGAAAATGCTAATTGATGTGACTTGCCCAGAGAAGTTTCTAAAAAAGTATTCCAAAATCGGTCAAATTATCAGGGCCTTCAAATCGAAATAACAAATACGTGACAACCTACGATCAGCCATGTTGTATTAGGTGCATTGGGTATGATAAAAAAAGAGTACCGAAAATGATGTGGGTAAAATTCCTGGATACGTCAACATCTCAGAGCTTACACCATACCCCCGTCACAACAGGTATAATTATAGTTTTAAGTTTCCACATTATTATTATTATTATTATTATTATTATTATTATTATTATTATTATTATTATTATTATTATATTTCTTTTGATTTCTGGTGTGCATTGATTTCTTTCTGGGTCCAAAGTTAGAAATGGCATCATGACATTTTCCACTGACCAATTAAAAAGAAAAGAAAGAAAACACACACATATTTTACATAGATAAAGCCCTTCGTAAGCTGTAGGCTGTACTCGTAAGAACATTTTGTTGTAATTCTTTAAGGCATGGACTTCCAGGAATCCCTTCAATGAGTCCTGGAATCTTTTCCAACCAATCCGAGGGCTCCAACTACAACAAGGATTGTTTATGTTCCCAGTGCCACATTTTTGAGATTTCGATTTCAAGGTCCTTGTATTTTGATAGCTTTTTGAAGATCTTCAAAGATACATTGCAGTCTGAAGGGATTGCCATATGAATGAGGAATTTTTTGTTTGCTTACGGTGTCTAATAATGATGTCTGGGCAGTTAGCTTTGATTGTTCTGTCTGCGTGTATTGTGTAGTCCCATAGAATTGTAACAGGTCCTATCTCCGTAACCGGGTCTGACTGGTGTTCATACCAATTTCTTTCAGTTTCCTTCCCGTAAAAGATTTTCCAGTGCAAATATTGGCCCACTTTGTCATGCCAGTTTTTATTTTCAGTGGGTCCCAATACTGTGCAACCTGATACAAGATGATCAATTGTTTCTGGATATTTATCACAGAATCTGCATATTTTAGTATGTATGCTTGATAATTTCTATTTAATAAGCATTGGTCCTGTGCAGCAAAGATAAAACCTTCGGTTTCAGCTTTTAACCCTGCAATACGTAGCCATTAATGGGTCCGGGGTTTGCCTACATTAGCTTGTTTGGTACCGTCAAAGTATTGACTGTGAAATCGTTTATCTTGCCATCGTTTCTGTATCTGATCGGTTGTATTTGCTTTTGCTTTCTTTTTTGAGTATTTTGCAGCTTCAGTCGGTGTATTGTGTTTTACTTGTATTTCTACACTTATCCGAAACTCCATTTTGAAATTTTTAGGCTTCCTTTATTACTGAATAAAGTTTCTTATTTCTTTCATGTTCTTTGACACACATCATGATCCAGTATTTTGCAGTTTCCAGGTATCTTTGAATACCAATTGTTGTAGTTTTGTAAGACAGTTCTAGTTGAACTTATCTTCTGCCTCCTTCGGATCTTGGCAAATGCAGGCGATCAACATCAGCCTTGGGATGATGCATCCGGTAGCAAGTGGGAAGCTTTCTCGTTTTGGCCTCCATTCGTTTAATGTCAGCTATAGAGCAGTTAAGGATGTTAAAACTGTATTGCACCACAAGGACAGCCAAGGTATTTATGGCTGATATTTTGTTTTTTGAATTCAGCTCGATATTCAGTACCAGACGCACACACCTGTAGTACTCCTTTCTTAGATTATACTTCATTTTGGTTTGCGCTATACCATCTTCTTTGATAATTCCTAGGTACTTATAGGCTTTATCTTGTTCCAATTTCCTAATGTGACAAAGTCGAAATCTATTGAGGGTGTTTCTGTAATTCTCCCTTTCTTTAATGTTACTTTTGCACATTTATCTAATCCGAAATCCATACCTATGTCGTCACTGAAGCATTTTACAAAATTGAGGAGACCCTTGAACGCTTTGTCATCTTTGGCAAAGAGTTAATCCATGAGATTATTCCTGTAGAGTAGTTTAGTTTGTAACCATAGCTATTGTTGTTTATTTCATGCGTAAGGGAAGCGGGGTTAAGAACAAACAAAACAGAATGGGTGACAGGGAGTCTCCTTGAAAGATCCCATGTCGAATAATCAGACGGTTGGAGATGGCAATTGCCTCTTGTGTGATTTAGGTGTTATGTGGTGTTACACATTCCCATTCTGTGCTTAAGGAAATTTACTACCACGGGAGAGACTTTGTACATTTCCAAAGTCTTAAGTATCCAAGAGTGTGGCACACTATCATAGGTTTTAGGATAATCAATCTACGCTGCGCTAAGATTTTCACAACGTCTCATTGCAATTTTCCAGGGTCATTTTGTTTGTCAGTAGTTGATCTTTGCAGTCATATGAACCTCTCATGCATCCCTTCTGTCCCAGTGGAAGAATGTTGTTTGCTTCGAAAAAAAGAGTAAGTACGGTTCACCAGGATAGACGTGATCAATTTATATGTGGTTTATGAGAATTATTATTATTATTATTATTATTATTATTATTATTATTATTATTATTTCCTTTGGTTTCTGGTGTATACTCATTTCTTTTCGGGTCCCAACCAAAGACCTAAGGTCAGAAATAGCATCACGACATTTTCCACTGAGGATTTTTTAAGAAAAAAAAACAAACAAAAAAAAAAAAAACCCCAGAAAAAATCAAATTTTACATAGATAAAGCTCTTCGTTATGTGTGAGCTGTACTTGTGTGACGTCCTGGGTATGACAATAAACCACATCCGCGTCCTGGGTAAGACGATAAGCTACATCCGCATCCTGGGTAAGACGATAAACTACATCCGCGTCCTGGGTATGACGATAAACTACATTCGCGTCCTGGGTAAGACGATAAACTACATCCGCGTCCTGGGTATGACGATAAACTACATTCGCGTCCTGGGTAAGACGATAAACTACATCCGCGTCCTGGGTAAGACGATAAACTACATCCGCGTCCTGGGTATGACGATAAACTACATCCACGTCCTGGGTAAGACGATAAACTCCGTCCAGCAGCAAGGCCTCAGATATTGTTTTCAGAAAAATAATGCTGGCAGCTATACATTTTTGAAAAAGTAATGTTGCCAGCTATGCGTTTACCAGTACTGTATATTTAATATATATATATATATATATATATATATATATATATATATATATATATATATATATATATATATATAGATAGATAGATAGATAGATACATAGATAGAGAGAGAGAGAGAGAGAAAGGTTGCAAATTAAAAATATAAAAATGTTTTGATGAAAGTATCTATTTATTTATATATATATTTGATATTTCAGATTGGCCTCAATCTTTCTTCAGAAATAACTGTTTGTGTACAAGTAGCGTCCGTCACACTGAAGAAAACAAGATACAAACATGTGCTTCTCGGCTTGACGGTCGAATTCTCTGCCTCTGAGCAGAGAGGAACCCGGACGAGGCTCCGCCGAAGGGCAGAGTCTCGTTCGGGGGGTTGACCAACCCGATCCCGTTTATACGGGTTCTACGGGCATTTTTTGGCCGAACCTACGGGCTCGGGAAACCCACGTTAAACTCGGCCTTGTGCCATATCCAACCCTAGTGGGGGGTGCTAAGATACCGAATCGAGTGGAGCCGATAGTAGTTCACGCCAAACCAGACTGACAGTCATACTAACACCTTCTACATCTTGTATTATTATTTCGTGTAATATACCTTCGTTATTTCTACTCTTGTGTTCGTGTTGTTCTTCCTTGGTCCTAACCTGTACCATAACAATAAACATAGTTTGTTTCTATGTAGATATTAAAATTAAAAAAAAAAACCCGCAGCAATAGCGATATAATAGTGTAGGGCTAGAAACGTTTCCTCTGTAGGATAAAGGGTGATTGGAGGAGAATAATTCATCACTCATAAGGCTGCGTCTGAGCTTTTGAACTCTGTCAAGGCTGGACAGTGAGGAATGAGCAGCACCAGCTCAGATAGGCCAGCAACGCCCCTTTCTTGGTCTGAAGTGACCCTTGTAAAAATAGAGCATGGCAAATGGAGTTAGCTATTCTCTGGAGCTATACAAGGAACTGGCCAACCTTCCAGCATCTTTAACGATGACACAAATATACGCGTTTCAATTGAGATAGGGCGTAAACCTGGGCCCCGATAGACAAGCAGCTTCTTTGAGAGTAAAGCAAAACCTCAGGATTAGTGAAGGATTAGCGTGTGCTGATTAAAAACAATCAGCACTTGACGATTGCCTTGTGCATTAAACTGAGAACTGTGCCACCGCTGAGGAATATATATATATATATATATATATATATATATATATATATATATATATATATATATATATATATGTGGGGGGCGGGGTGTTCAGTTATCTCATCTCTATTTTCGCGGAATTAGGTCAAGTCTTCAGGAAATTTGATAGTAAAGTTCAAGTCTCCTCTAGAATGTCTTAATTTCTGTGAAAAGCAGAGTAGATGCTAAATACGTTAATATTTATAATATTTATTTATTTTTATTATATATATATATATATATATATATATATATATATATATATATATTTACTTTTTTTATTAATACTCTATCTTTCTTGGTATCGAGTATTATAATTAACTTTTGCTTTATAAACGTTATATTCCAGAAATGTCATGGGAGACATTTTCTTAATGAAATACGATCTTTCTTATTGTTACATAGATAGATAGATAGATAGATATGAACAGAATGAAATAAATAGATAGGTAGATTTATATGAAAAGACGGAGATAGATATATAGCTATGAACAGAAAGGTATAGACAGATATGAACAGTATGGGATAGATAAACATGAGCAAAATAGTATAAATAGATAGCTATGAACAGAATAGCTAGCTAGCTAGCTAGCTAGCTGGCTAGAGAGATAGGTAAATATACAGATAGATTGATATGAACAGAATGGGATAGATACTCACGAACAAAACAGAATCGATAGATAGATAGATAGATATGAACAGAGATAGATAGATAGATAGATATGAACAGAATGAAATAGATAGATACGTAGAATTATATGAAAAGAAGGAGATAGATAGATAGCTATGAACAGAAAGGTATAGACAGATATGAACAGAATGGGATAGATAGACATGATCAGAATAGTATAAATAGATAGATAGATAGATAGTCATGAACGGAATAGTAAATATAGATAGATACATAGATAAGAAGAGAATGGTATAGATAGACATGAACAGAATAGATAGATAGATAGATAGATAGATAGATAGATAGATAGATAGATATGAAGAGAATTGAATAGATAGATAGATAGATAGATAGATAGATAGATAGATAGATAGATAGATAGATAGAATGATGGAAAGGGAAGGTTTGGAAAGGACAAATATTTGTTGAACGAGATGGAAATACGAAGCAATAAACAAAAACTTCAAACAAATATCCATCCCCCTACCTACCAACCTCGTTAAATAAAACGAAAAATAAATCAAAGAAAAATTCAGACAAACAGAACGGCCATCTTGCATGTACATGGGGCCAGCCAATGGCAGACATATTTCTCTTTCAATGAAAGCGAGCGACATCTGTTGGTTGCTTAGGAGGAGAAGCCGCAGGTTCGATGCGAATTCACAGACTCCACTGAACAAAGAGGGTGGTTCCAAGAAAGTTTGTTCAAAGTCAAAAGGAATGTCATCTGAACAAACTATTGGTCAGAAGATCATTTGCTCCTTTCGCCATTTGTTTTTATTTTTTATTTTTTATTCACTGATGGTCGATTGGACCGCCATCTGATAAGTCAATGTTTTATTCATTTCTTTGTATTTCTTTTCTAGCTCAGAACACACACACACACACATATATATATATATATATATATATGTTCTGAGCTAGAAAAGAAAATATATATATATATATATATATATATATATATATATATATATATATATATATATGTTCTGAGCTAGAAAAGAAAATATATATATATATATATATATATATATATATGTTCTGAGCTAGAAAAGAAATACAAAGATATATATATATATATATATATATATATATATATATATATATATATATATATATATATAATGCACGAACATAAAAAAAGTAAATACACATACGCACCTGCAAAATACACAAACCTAATCAATTACGCACAAATATACACACATGCTTAAAACAGGTAACTTCAAGCAGATTCAAATACACAACTGATATATATATATATATATATAGCAAGAGAGAGAGAGAGAGAGAGAGAGAGAAAGAGTGATTTTTTAAGTAGCTTAGATGTAGCACAAGGCCGAAAGTATGGGGCACCCAGTGAGGAATTAACTCACTACTCAGTCGCAATTGTTCTACCGAGACAAGCTTGCTAAACATTACAGCACATCAAGGTTCCAGTAAATGATTATGTAGGCGTAGCTTCGATATGGCACAAGGCCGAAAATATGTGGCACCTAATGAGGATAGAATTCATTATTCAGTCGTAATTGATCTTACAAGAGAAACTTGCTAACCGTTACACCGCGTCGAAGTGCCCTATATATATAACATATATGATAAATATAATATATATATATATATATATATATATATATATATATATATATATATATAATTTAATTTAAAGAAAAACAGACTACTTTAAGGCTCCATTTGTAATAATTTATTTTACTAGAGAATTTTCTCTGGATCTTCAGACTTCACTTTCAAAGGTGAAACGAAAAATTGAATTAATTAAATTGAAGTCTGTAGATCCAGAGAAAAATAAAATTATCTGGTGAAATAAATTATTACAAATGGAGCCTTAAAGTGGACTGTTTTTCTTTGATTAAATTATACGCTCTGACTTAACGTTGAGCTCTCAGGATTTCATCCTCCTTGGGAGGATTATCCATATGGATTACCAAGATTATATTACTTATATATATATATATATATATATATATATACATGAAAAAACATGCTTATGCTATCAATATTAATTTATATAGTGTCAGACAGGGCACGGCTATTCTGGGAGATGTTTATCAAGTCCATCCGACAGACCAATGCGAATGATTTGAATTCGGTCATCGCCACTTGTTTCGCACGGTTTGGCAGACTTTGACGATTCTTATTTGCTGCCTTGTGCACTACTCAGAAAACCTTCGGCTTAAAGTCTCCCCGATTTGTGGAGAAATTGCGATCAGGCTCGTCAAACAGAGAATGTCAACTGTAGAGCGAGAACTCAGTCTATCCATAGGTACATATCTATCGATCATGGTCTGTTTATTGTATCGATTTACTTCGGTTTATTTAACTCTATTCATGTCCATCGGCAAGTCTTTTCATATCTATCTATCTATCTATCTATCTATCTATCTATCTATCTATCTATCTATCACAGTCTGTTCACTATCTATCTATCTATCTATCTATCTATCTATCTATCTTAATCTATTCATAGTAATCTAAATTTGTGTATATCTATCTACGTAAATTTGTTGATATGTATCTATCTGATTTTTTTTATATCTGTCTAAATTTATTTATATCTATCTATGGCTCTATCTCAGTCTGTCTATATCTATCTATCTATCTATCTATCTATCTATCTATGTAAATTTTTTTTATCTATCTATCTATCTATCTATCTATCTTAGTCTATCGTAGTAATCTAATCTAGAAAGATAGATAGATATTGCCACTCCCACTTAAGCAATATAGTATACGTATGTTGATTGTGTTTTTTTTTGTTCTGACGCGATCATCGATATGCTAAGGGTTGCACTAACATTCGACCTGCGACAAGTCAGGCTTACATTGGCCACCTATGCATTACTGTATAGTCCAATGGCCTGATGTAAGAATCTAATGTTGTTTGTTGGTTGTTAGTACTAGAGACACAGTCTCCCAGTGTGCTTATGTATCCATAAGCAACATTTTTGCATAGGTGGGGATTTGAGGATGCGTTAGATCTTTTGATATTTTTTGTGATAAATGATAAATCTAAGATCCTTTTTTTTTGTTAACTGACGAATCATATTCAGGATTTTTCATTATCTTATTATACGTTTAACCTATGCGAAACCGGTTACGATAGAATAAGTTAATGGTGTATTTATTTTTTAAAAATATAGTTAACTCTGAGAAACCTGTTATAGTCCAGGTTAGGACCAAGGAAGAACGACATGAACAAAAGAGTAGAAATAATGAAGGTATATTACACGAAATAATAATACAAGATGTGGAAGTTATTAGTATGACTGTCAATCTGGTTTGGAGTGAACTACTATCGGCTTGACTCAATTTGTCCCTCTCTCTTGAGAGGTGTAGTATACATAGTGTTAGGAAGAGTTCATTCTGTAGTTATAGGTAAGGACCGATGACAAAACCAATAACTTCGGAGAATCTGATCGAAATTAACAAAGCCATACAGCGGAGAGAATGTGCTAAAATGTGGAGAAAAGCAAAAAGAATCACAATAAATTCATCCAATCGAAATAAACACAAACGAAATAGCTTGGTCCGAAAAAAACAAAAAAACAATTTGAGCCAAATTTCATCCCTGACCACTCTAAACTAAAAATGCCCGCATAAATAGAACATATACCAATATTGAACCAATTATTACAAAGTCCGTCTCCAAACATAGACTATAACGAACCTAAAGATGAGCAAATTAAGCTTTTCTGTTTTATGGATTTGAATCAGGACTATTAATGTTAATGCGAATATTAGTTGCTTCCTTGCAAGGAAACATTTAGCATTCATTGACTGGGAAGCCTGTAATACTCTAGGTTAAAATTTATGAAATATTTATCTTAAAACAGTTTTTCAGGGAAGCAGGTTTCTCAGGCCCAGTAGTTATTATCGTTCTTTCCAATATTAATGGGGGTTTCCTTCCTAACCTTTTGCTTGAATTGGTGTGGAATGTCAGCATCTTAATTATGTCATTATTTTACTCTTTGAGTTGCATGTGCTATCCATTTTAGCTATTGTTGTTGTTAGCATTCTTCAAGTGATGTAGTTTCCGTTATTTGGTACAGTTATTTTTTCGGGATTCTGTAGCGCCAGCTCACCATGTTTAAAGAAGGAATACCTTTTTCAAAACCCCCAGGCTGTACTCGTGCAAAGCCATTTTTCGTCATTGATCTTAGGAAGCGGTTGTACACAGCTGACTGTTTAGATCATTCTGAACGGGTTTGGCGCATTGCGCGACGTCCACATGTTCGATGTTTGATCAAGAACATGATTCGAGCTTTCAGATTGATATTTTAGCTTCTTAGCAATTTGTAGTGTTGGGTCAAAACCACGTCTGGTACAGCCTATTCTGTGTTCACTTTCTTTTTCTTCTATACTTAAATTGTTATAGCTGATCCATACACCAGTGTATCTGAAGTGTTTATTATTTACTATTTACACATCCTGACAATATTGTCTCGACTGTCGATTAGTTGTCATACGGCCATTGTCTGCGATGGTCATTACTCTAATGAGGCATTCTAAAATTTGTAACAATGCACAAATACAATGACAAGCCTTAATAGTGAACTACTCAAATTAATATAGACTGACCCGGAAACTCTTCTGTTTTAAATCCATCCGAGAATCTGTGGTCAATCTTCAAGGAACGACTTCGTGGAATGGACATACGAACTACTAACATGTGCACTGGGTCATGTTTCATTGGAAAAATACGAAGAAAAAAACGGAATGATTCATTCTGTTTCAATTAATTTACACAAGGGTTTATTTTATGTATGTTAAGACATTTATTTTGTAATTCAGAAGATATGAATTGTTGTTGCTTGTGGGGATTTTTTTAATATTCTGAAGTCGTAATATTATATCGGTTAACATCAAGTAAAATATGGAGGGGATTCTATTATTAATGGAGAGTTAATAATAAAAGAACAGCACGAAGTTATTATCAAATATTTTCCAGACTATGAAAATGTTATCAGTGTATAGAAGAAACACTTGGTGAAATTATTAATGAATTTCTTTTCTGCATAAGTTATATAGAAATTAGGGCCCAGAGACGAACCCACGGATACACCATCAGGCTGCGTGGGAATTTTCTTTTATGTACCGTGTCTCTTCTCTATGTTAGCGATCCTCACTCTACACAATTTACTGTCTTTTGTCACTCTTAACAAATTTCATCTTGTTCATTTTGATATCTCTCCTACATTCTGTTCTGGGATCAATTTACAAAAGCTTCTTCTCCTTCTTCTTCTTCTTCTTCTTCTTATTCTTCTTCTTCTTCTTCTTCTTCTTCCATGTGCCATATCTCTTCAGTACGTGGTCGGGTATGGTTCTCTACAACTACCAGTCCTTTGTAACCCTTAGCAATGTTTGTCCTTTTCATATCACTTCTAATTCCTGTTGAGACAACCATTTACACACGCTTGTTAAAGAGGTTAATCAAAGCCTTTCCATGTCCCTCGTGCCTTTAATACGTTCTGTGAATATAAAATTCTCCAAGCCTTCTTCACTCGTTTCTTAGAAGATTCAACTTTTTTTTCTGGTTCTAAGTACCGGGTGTAACAGCAAAATTGTCCAAATCGTGTAACAGCAAAATTGTCCAATTGTTATATTAAGCTCCAAACCGTTGTGCTTTAGAAATGAGTAAAGATATCTTACTGGAATTCTCTGAGATGTTTAAACTCTATTAGATCCAGAGGCGAACCAACGGATACACCATCAGGCTGCGTGGGAATGTTCTTTTATGTACTGTGTCTCTTCTCTATGTTAGCGATCGTCACTCTACACAATTTGCTGTCTTTTGTCGCTCTTAACAAATTTCATCTTTTCGTTAACTCTCCTAAATCCTGTTCTGCCATCAACTTACAAAATCATCATCATCATCATCATCATCATCATCTTTTCTGTTTCATGTTGCTTGCGATGATGGCTCTCCACAATTTCATGCCCTTTGTAGCTTTTAATAAATTTTGTCTTTTTGATAATTCTCCTATCTTCTTCTACGCACCCAATTTTACTCACAAGTCTTCAGCCAACTTCAGGCATTTTCCAAAGGTTCCGCACGATGGGATAGTCCCCTTCTCTTTCCTGACTAATCAACCTGGTGAGACTCGAACTCGGGTCTCATAGTCAGAAAGCTAACGTTCTAACCACTGGGCCATGTGTGTAAATGACGTCACACATTATGAAATGGACAAAGTCCGACAATTATTTTAAGACATTTTTATGTTTATACATTCTTTTTAAGTAAATGCTCCGTTTATAATAAACAGTATTAAACAGCATTTACCGGCCAGAATATCCAAGAAATTTTTACAGAAAATATTCGTCCTCCGACAGGATTCGAACCTGTATCCTATACGGAACCATTATTTAGCTTGACGTGCCTTTACCGACTTGGCCACAGAGGAGCGTTCGGTTAGCAAGGTCGAATTTACTGTATTTAAACTTCAATCTTCTATGAATCTCTCACGTACATTCATATCTGCTCATGGTGTATCAAATGTAAACAAATGACGTCACACATTATGAAATGGACAAAGTCCAACAATTATTTTAAGACATTTTTATGTTTATAAATTTTTTTTTAGATACAAATATTTAAGTAAATGCTCCGTTCATAGTATATATATATATATATATATATATATATATATATATATATATATATATATATATGTGTGTGTGTGTGTGCGTGTATCCACGCATACACACAAACAGAGAGACACACACACACACACACACACACACACACGTATATATATATATATATATATATATATATATATATATATATATATATAAATAATATATAAAAAATAATAATATAAAACTCGGTGTAAAATGCCTGCCAGTATCTTGTTATCGACGATAAGCTGTTAATTGAATTGAAGTTCATTCATTCCATTTGCCTAGGAATATACAAAACTTGAAACAACTACAAGTTCGATAAAAATCAATGGCGGCTCTTATGAGGTCGATTGTGGAATTTCTGCTATCGAAAAAATATGATTGATTCGCAAGTGATCGCTATTGATTTTGAACGTAATCGAAATCGTGATCGTAAATCTGAGTTAGAAGTTTGAAACCGATCGCAATAATTCATTTAATTCCGTTGATTAAACTGATTAACGTGCCGTGATTAACACTGTCAAATAATTATCATGTAAGAGAATATATTTAACGCGTTTAGTTAGCCGAAAGGTCGGGTGTAATCGATGACATGTTAGGTAATCGATTAATCAGTAAGACGCAAATACGTAACCTGCCTGTTGAGCAAAAGAAACAAAAGTTGGGCTTAGTCGGGCACAAGATTAAAACAAAAACATAGTTTATCTGCGTAGATGTTTAATGTAATTAGCTTTATTTGTTGTCTGTAATAATGGAATGCTCTTCTATTATCTTAGAATCGCCTTTTTGTGGATTGACAATGCAATTCCATCAGTAAAAATAATTTATAATGTATTTCTATACTAAAGGCATTTCCAATTCAGTTCTATCGTAAAATCCATTTGAAAGGATTCCTAAAGTAAAAATCATTACCCAATCGATTCCTATAGTTAAAATCATTTTCTAATGTATTCCTACGGTACAAATTAGTTTCCAATCGATTCCTATAGTAAAAATCATTTCTCAATGCATTCCTATAGTAAAAACCATTTTCCAATGCATTCCAGTAGTAAAAATCATTTTCCAATGAATTCCCACAGTCAAAATTATTTTCCAATGCATTCCTATTATAAAAATCATTTTCCAATGCCTTCCCATTGTAAAAACTATTTTCCAATGAATTCCTATTGTAAAAAACATTTTTCAATGCATTCCTCCTGTAAAAATCATTTCCCAATGCATTCCTATAATAAAAATAATTTTGAATGCATTGATATAATAAAAATCATTTTTCCAAAGCATTCCTATAGTAAAAATCATTTTCCAATGCATTCCTATAGTAAAAATAATTTTCCAAAGCATTCCTATAGTAAAAATCATTTTCCAATGCTTTCCTATAGTAAAAATCATTTTCCAATGTATTCCTAAAGTAAAAATCATTTTCCAAATTCATTCCTGTAGTAAAAATCATTTTCCAATGCATTTCTATAGTAAAAATAATTTTCCAATGCATTCCCATAGTAAAAATCATTTTCCAATGTATTCCTAAAGCAAAAATCATTTTCTAATGCATTCCTAAAGTAACAATCATTTTCCAATTCATTCCTGTAGTAAAAATCAGTTTCCAATGCATTTCTATAGTAAAAATGATTTTCCAATGCATTCCTATAGTAAAAATTATTTTCCAATGTATTCCTAAACAAAAATCATTTTGAATGCATTCCTATAGTAAAAATCAACCCCAGTGCATTTTTATATTAAAATTACTTGCAAAACATTTCTATAGTAAAAATCCTTTTCCATTCGCTACTGTAAATAAAACGTCGTGAAAATTAACGCGCTGATATTTCCGTTAATTTTTATACCATGCTCCATAACTGCTGCAAAATGATCTATCTATCTATCTATCTATCTATCTATCTATCTATCTATCTATCTATCTATCTCAATATTCACATACATTACCTATCTATTTAGTTTGCTAGCTATTAAATTATCCGGGAAATAATGTCAGCTTTTAAAGCGAACTATTATTCTTGAATTAATATATTTAAATAGTACTTGACTTATTCTTAATGTATTTAAACAGTGTTTAAACCCATCAAAATAAGGACCCTGAATATCTATACTTCTATTTAGTTACATATTATTCATGCCTTCACGATAAAACCCTTGAGGCTTTTAACGGAATGCCTTTTGACTTCCAAAATTATCAAGATACTTGAAAAAGGTGCCAATCAGAGGAATATGGCGGATGTATCAAAGTCTGATATGCCAAGTGGTCGACTTTCTGCGGTGTCATCCTGGCAACATGAGGGCGAGCATTTGTCATGCGACAGATTTGATCTTACTCGATCGCATTTTGCTTAAGTCAATGTGAATTTCATGCATTTGCTGGCAGTAAATCTCTGCAGTAATGGTCTGGTGACCATTCCAGGAAGTTGAAATGGACAACACCAATGGTGGAACACCTGGAATTCTCCATACTTCTATGTTGGTCCTTTTCAGGTTTTGAAAAAAGGTTTCGATTCCTTCTTCATGATAAAGCCATTTAGTCGCTCATTTACGATTGTAATAAAGGATTCATATCACATCACATATCATTTTTCGATCAAATCGATCTTAAAAATGAGATCTGCTCAGCATAATTGTATAAATCGCTCTGTGGCTATTGAACAAACACAAATGTGTCTGAGCGAGCGTTTGGGGATTATTTGCAATGGGGATTATTTAGTCGCCTTATTAGACGGGCATCCCCGAATACGAGTGGCCAGCCATTATATATATATATATATATATATATATATATATAAAAGTGAGCCTTGAAGTCAACACTCAGAGGTAGCAAGCTGTTTCATGCTAGACGTAATCGTGGCCACATATTTCAATAACATAGTAACATCCCTAGACGTTTGCACATGTGAATACGGGATAAAATTTAAAAGTGTACAGTAACTAACCTTAGGGTTTTTCACTTCATACGTAAAAAATATAATTTTCAGATGAACACAAGAAATTTGGTTTACAAAAAATGATGGACACAACAGACACTGATGATGACATTGTACTAATGTCGAAAGTACTCGGAAAAAAATGAATATGCATCAACACTGTAATTTTCTTACTTCCTTTAATAAGGATATTAAGAAACCGGTCCATAATTTTGAGAGGATCTTATTAAAAATAGGGGGACAAAACTAAATTATTTAATGAGACATATCTATCTATCTATCTATCTATCTATTAATGATATATATATATATATATATATAGATGTGGCCTGACGATTGCATATAGCATGAAACAGACTGTCCCATCTAAGTGTTGACTTCTATGTTCACTTTTATATTTACACACGCTCTATCTCTGATATTGAGCACTTTACTCCATAAATATAGCACACCTTTAGACTATATTTCTTTATATATATATATATATATATATATATATATATATATATATATATATATATATATTTACACATGTTACCTTTGAAGGTGACTTTCGCTGGATTTCGCAATTAATTTCAATTATTCACAAATTTATTTCCAAGTTATAAAAATTGTTATCGGGCAAAAAATTCCTCACAAAAAATCATGTAAAAAAAAAAAAATCACCGAAACTAATTGCAGCAATGAAAATTTGGGAATTCCAAATTTCTGTAACATTGAAAGTTAGAGAGTTGCGTCCCTTTAATTGAAAAAGTGTGACACATTGACACATTGACATTTATTATTTGTATCAAAAGAGAACTTTCTTTCATAACCTTTACTTTAAATGCAAAAGTAATAATTAATATCAACGACGACATTGCATTTGCATTTTTGAAGATCAAAGTTGATGAGTGAAATGCAAGAAGAGTTTGAAAAGCCCGACGTGCGAGGGAAGAACCTATTAACATAGTACTTACGGTTAAATGTATTCCATTCAGCTGTAAGAGACCTAGACGCCAATCCAGTCGTAGTATACGAATATTAAGAACACCATGGCCAGATCATATGAACAACGAGGAAGTTTTAAAGAAAAATTGTAGGCCAATTATATTTATAATGTGTAAATTTTGTTCATGTCTTGCGACTTTCAAACATCCCGCCTTCATCGTATATCACACACACACACACACACACACACACACACATATATATATATATATATATATATATATATATATATATATATATGAGATATACTAGCAGCATGGCCCGACATTGCCCGTGCTTGAGTCAAAAACCGTACGACTCATACAGCAATTGCTATTACTTGACTTAAAATATTTTTGCCCTTCCTTGCCTTTATAGGAGTGCCCTTTGCCGTACTGATGTTGCTACATTCCTTACTTCTTGCCTATCTCACACTGCGAATTTTTCTAAGCTCTTTACTAAACATTACATCTGTTGCGAAAAAAGAACTAAACAAAATGAACACAAAACGATCAGCTTTAAAAAAGGACTCGTAACTGGAAAAACCGAATGAAAAAAGAATGTTAACAACAAATACTTTTTCACACCCAACACAGTTCTGCGGAATCAGAATCAACGTTGAGTTTAAACAAGCGAATGAGTCAATTGGAGTAAAGTGCCATGCAGATTTAAATTTTTTCCACTTGTGACGAATGCAGCTATCGATTTTTTTTGCATGCTAGCATGCTAGTTAACATTCGTGTCAGTCAGCTGTTGGCTTTCAGGCTGGCCAGTAGAATCTTCCTGCCTATTCGTGGTAGCCAGCTATAAGCTCTCACTCTGACCAGTAGAAAATGGCCACAAACTACATGAAAACTGCCGTAGAAGCCTGAAAAAATCGATTATTTCCACTATCGATGGGAGTTTGGAAATGCAAAGTCAGTCTTGGCCGTTCCGCTAACTTGGAACATGTGCATGTAAATGTTGGTGCAAATCCGTCGAAAATTGCGACCGTGCATTCGTTACACACACACACACACACACACATCCTGTCTTTTATAGATAAAGATCATATAGAAAGACTTGAAATATCTGAGACACATAATGAGGAAAGGGTGCTTGGAGAATTAAACACATACTGGATAGAAAACAAGAACACCAGGGAGAAATTGAGTAACTGGCATAACGAGTTGAGAACAGAAATAAAGAGAGAGCTAGTTATAGTTTAAAAGTTACAGCAGCAAGGAATTTGTGGTGAGCCATGACCACCCATGTTTTGAAGGTTTGCTTTGTTTTGTTTTACGGAATATCAATCTCAATGGATTATTTAACGCCGACAAGATTTATATTGCTGGTAATATCTTGTTTTGTCAAAAATCTAGTCCTGGTAATATTTTTGTTAAAAAATGCATTGTTGGTAATATTTCATCAAAAAAACGTATTGTTGTTATTAAAACATATTTTTTGACTTTAAAAAGTTTGGGTGTTAACTATTTACTTATAGCTGGGACCCCAACAGATGCTACCACCCCGGGTCAGGGTGGATCTGGGGACACCAGCAATTAAGAAAAATTTCATGTTTCTTAAAACCTCCTTGTTGTTGAACGTAGTTTATCGTCTTACCCTAGGCGCGGATGTAGTTTATCGTCATAACCAGGTCGCCCGATTGGGGTGCGGGGTTACCCCTCTGCAGAGATGCAGTCGGTGTATTCTATATCCCCAGCCGACAGGGCGGACGTTTTGAAAGGACATGTTACATAAAATAAAGAATTACTATACAAATGTACATCCGATGCTGCCCAGTATTGATCGAAGTCAGTGCAAAAATAATCTGTGATCATAGTGTACGAGATATAGCTTTACAGAAGGCATGCGTACAGGCTTTCGTTAATCAAGGTGGATTTTCTTTAGAAACAAAGAAAAGGGTAATGAACTGTGACGCGATATCAGTCCTCCTATATCGCAGTGTATGTTGGGTACCCCTCAAAAATGAAGA
The DNA here is from genome assembly GCA_963932145.1 of Acanthosepion lycidas. Lineage (NCBI taxonomy): Eukaryota > Metazoa > Mollusca > Cephalopoda > Sepiida > Sepiidae > Acanthosepion > Acanthosepion lycidas. Next base: position 24,467,878 of record OZ010614.1, read on the forward strand.
AGAGACTTGAAGCAACAAAAATGTGGTTCTGGAGAAGCATGGATCGAATAGGTTAGCAACGGACAGGAAGTTTTAGAGAAAATGGAAACAAAATGTAAATTTATATTTAGCATGAGAAAGAGAGAGTTGAGGTTTCTAGAGCAGATAATGAGGAAAGAGAGCTTCCTGCGCGCACAAGGAGCGTTGAATTGCCGCCGCCGCCGCACCATCAGCCAGGTGGCCCGGACAAGCCTCGGGGGCTTAGGCGGCCACGCGCTGCCTACCTTGCTCGCGCTTGCCTACCTGCCCAAGCGGTGAATCCTCTTTGTCTAACATCCTTGGCTTTTTTTCAGCATTCTCATACACAGAGTACAGCCTACGCGTACGAGGAGCGTTGAATTGCGCGGAAAGAGGCGTCCTGCACTTCTTAGAGCGTTCAAGTTGACACTCACAGGGCGTATTGAAGGCAAGAGAGACAGAGGTATACAAGGCATAACTTACTTTGTGAACGAATGGTGGAAAAGGGCTTTGGCGAAAAACAAAAAAATAAAATTTATTAAGTGCTACAAAGGACAAGACATTGTGGAGAGCCATGATCGCCTACGTACTTAGCTGACAAGCTTGAATGTCAGAAGTTTTCTGAAAAAAACGCAAACTTTCCCAGCGGCGAAGGGTGAATTTGAAATCATAGCATCCAGTTTGTTATTTAAGGAGACAATATTCTTAATTTGTACGTTGCGTAAAAAAGTTGGTACATTTCGATAGCGTTTTAAATGGGCCCGTATGGAGTTCTGGTCTAAGAGATGTAGGTACGGCCATCTTAATTTTATTCTTAGTAGATATAGTTATATGAGTAGACATTCCTTTCTATATTTTGCAAACAGTGAAATTAATATCCACCTGCCTAGAAATAAGAAGTCTTATGAAGAAAATATAACTCTCGGTTGAATGGTAAACCTCATTTGCCTATATGGTGATTTTCCAGGATAAGAATGCGGGATCGATCTCCCGTCGCGAGGTACAGTTCCTTGAGAATCAGCATGAAATAGTCTGGCTTTTAACTGGACTCGAACACAGACATCGAGCAGCGATGAGAAATACTAGACTATCTAAGATCACTATCGATATTTTAAAAATCTGTACAATACGTCCTCCTACGCCAAAAATACACCCCCTAAAGAAAAACCAGCAACAACAAAAAATATAAGCATTCAGCGAGGATCGAACCTGCGATAGCATTAATGGTTTTCTAGGCTGTTTTCCTAGCAAAAAGATAAAACAGCCAGACAGCCGCACGCTGACCAGTCTTATGAAATTATTTACACCAGCCCTTTCTGAGGTATGAGGTTTAACAGTACTATCTTGCCACAAAGACAAAACAGGTACCATGTTTGCTTTTATTAATTTGAGAAAGACCTATTGTTTTAATCTCAATAAAAAGATTTCTTGGTAAAAACAATCACGCAGGCACACAATCACTTGTATGTATGTATGTATGTATGTATATAATGCCTCTCGCAAAATCTGGGACAATGCAAAATACTCTTTCTATAAACACAGAATTAAATACAAAAAAGTGGGAAAGCGAGATTTGTTTACAGAACTGAATTGTATACAATAAAAAAAAACCTATAATCTTTCAATAAATAAATAAATTCAAAAAGTTGTAAACAAACAAAACAAAAATCTTAATTTTCGTATTTTGATTAGGAAGCTAATGTCAGACATTTTTTTTTCAAACGAAGCAAACGACATCACTGCGTATAAAATGTAAATGTAAAAATATCTTCATTTTTGTTAGATTTATTAGAAATAGTAAATCATGTTTAACCAGAGGGAGAAAAAATCAACAAAAATCTAATTAATAATGCCTTTTGAAAAGATCTTATTTATTTCTGTGACACTACGATGTATGATAAACAACAGGTCTTTAAATAATTAATATGGAGTAATAGGTGTGCTTAAAAGAGGAATGCGCGTGCGCAACGTTGGAGTAGCGTGAAATAAAAGGCATTGGAACCTGTGCGCGATGACGATGTTTCAGAGGAAATGGGGACAAAGAGGACACTTGTTCCTAACACCAGGAAGAGAGAATTGAGATTTCTACGACACATAATGAGGAAAGAGGATTTGGAAAATTTGATACTCGCAGGATAGATTGAAGGCAAGAGGGACAGAGGAAAACATAACCTACGTGGCGAGAATGAAGAAGAGGAAGAAGAGCCGAAGGAGGAGGTAGGAGAGGTGGAAAAGAAGAAGCTGGAGAAGAAGGAGGAGGAGAAGATGTGGAGGAGGAGGAAGTGGAAGAAGACGATGAAGATGCGGAGGTAGAGGAGGTGGAAGAAGAAAATGCGGAGGAAGTGGAAGAAGAAGAAGAAGAAGAAGAAGAAGAAGAGAAAGAACAACAACAACAACAACAACAACAATAACAGCAACAACATAATGTTGCACAGTGTTAGGGTGAGTGTTACATAAAGAAGGGGAGAAAATTGTGGAGAGCCATAACTGCTTATGTCTTGAAGGGACATGGCGCATAAAGAAGGAGAGAGATAATCAAAATGGATTTGACTTTTTAAACAAAAATAATATTTGGATTGGAAGAAGTATTCAAATTATAACTACATCTCCAACAAAATTCTCATTTACTTAAAATATATCTTTGAGAAAAAAAAGATGGAGAGGAAATTGTGGAGAGCTATAACTGTCTATGTCTTCAAGGGCACATAAAGAAGGAGAGAGATAATCAAAATGGATTTGACTTTCCGTTCCAAATATTATTTTTCTTTACAAATATTTGGCATGGAAGAGTTATTCCAATTATAACTACATCTTTAACAAAATTCTCAACTACTAAAAAAATGAACAGGGAATTGTGGAGAGCCATAGCTGCCTATGTCTTGAAGGGACATTGCATATTGCTGCCCTATCTGTTCTGGTGTTGCTATATATCTTGAGATGTTCGAAAAAATCCCAAAGAAGTGTTGTGCAATATTATCGGTCCTGACCTGGCATCTCGACTTCAATCATTTCGCCCCGCCATACTCTGGCTTCCCTTTGTCTTTTCTACAGATATTCTCATGGAATTATTTACATTATTCGGGTGGTTGTCCTCTTCTTTATTATCATGTTCACGACGTTTCGGCCGTTGTACTCTCCGGCCTTCTTCAGTTGATTGAAATTTCGAACATCACACTTTATTTCGTGCACCGAGGTAGATTGTTCTAGCTCCACGTGCCATGCCCCTTCCGGATGTCTCAGTTATCTCTCTTCAACTCAACTCTCCAAAGTTTTTTTCCTTCACAACTACCGTATTGAACTCACTACACATTGGGTCAAGTTACTGGATTTAACCAATGCTTTTATCCACTGGGCCATGTGACTTTTGAGTTGTGAGTTCAATACGTGGCTACGGCAGTGGCGAACAAAAAACTGGGTGAGTTGAGTCAAAAGGAGATAACTGAGACACTCGGAAGAAGCATGGCCTATGGAACCAAAACAATTTTCCCTGTCGGACGAAATAAAGAGTTCAGTTCGAAATTCAATTCACCTGAAGAAGGCCGGAGCGTGAAACGGTCGAAACGTCATTAACATTATAATAAAGATGAGGACAAAAGTCCGAACAGTGTAAATAATGTAAATAGTTGCAACACCTCATCTCAGAAACATAAACAGACCCTGAAGAAGGCCGTAGCATGCAACGGTCGAAACGTCGTTAACATGACAATAAAGATGAGAACAACAGTTCCAATAATGTAAACAATGTAAATAGTTGCAACACCCCATCTCAGAAATATAAACAGATCCTGAATAAAGCCGGAGCGTGCAATGGTCGAAACGTCGTTAGCATGGCAATAAAGATGAGGACAACAGTTCAAACAATGTAAATAATGTAAATAGTTGCAATACCTCATCTCAGAAATATAGACAGATCCTGAAGAAGTCCGGAGTGTGCAACGGTCGAAACGTCGTTAACATGATAATAAAGATGAGGACAACAGTCCGAATGAAGTAAATATAAATAGTTGCAACACCTCATCTCAGAAATATAAACAGACCCTGAAGAAAGCCGGAGCGTGTAACGGTCGAAACGTCATTAGCATGACAATAAAGATGAGGACAACCGTCTGAACAATGTAAATACAATGACATACGTTGAAATTTTGAACCGAATCCTTTATTTTGTTTTTGTTCATCTCTGCTGGGGCTAGGTGTTGAATTCACAACTCTTTAGGTCAAGATATTGGATTGCTTCAATCAACGCTTGTATCCACATGGCCCAGCGAATAAAACTTGGAGAGTTGAGTTGCTAAAGGGGGAAAAAATCTGATACGGAGATATCCAGAAAAGACATGTCACGTGGAACTAGAACAATCTATCCCGGTGGACTAACTTATGCGTTCGGTTCGAAATTCCAACGTATATCACCTGAAGAAGGCCAGAGCGTACTACGGTCGAAACGTCTTTAAGATGACAATGAAAATGAGGGCAACTGTTCGAGTGATGTATATAGTGTATGTTCGATTTTAATAGTTTCTTGCAATTGAAATTCTCTTCTTATGTCTTGCTTCCCAGCCAACTACAATCTTCAAAAATTTAAATGCAACGTCAGTCACCATCTGCGGTCTTCTGAATCCTGCTCTTCTATTGTCTAACTCCTCACTTAATTCTTCTCATTTTCTTTAACTCCCAGTAACTCCTTGCGTCTGAGCAGTATTGTCGTCTAGATTCGAGTGAAATGATAAAAAGAAATGCTGGGAAAATGGTCTGTTCTTTGTATCACCCTGCAAAGTATCCGATTCCTCCTGCCATGATCTATCTTTGTAAGAACCAAATCAGACAAAAAAAAAAAAAAAAAAAAATTGAATTACCGTCGTCTGTGGGGCTGGAGCTGTCTAATTCCTATTTTACAGCCTTGACAGAGTTCGAAACCGTTGACTTTTAAAACTTCTTTCCTACTGACGAAAACTTACTCGCCTATTACTTTATCGCTAGTTTTCTGGCAGACGTTCCGGCAAGTTAAATTCCTTAGTTTTACCATTCCAGTCCCTTATAGTTAGAATCGGCAATAAAACGATTCATCCTCATTCCCTTCGTGACCATTTGTAAGGAGAATGTTCCAATTAAACCGCTTCTCCCCCAGAAGTGTTACTTTGTGGAACAGGCTCTCGAGAGTATGCTTCCCCTATCACTGCACCTATCACCTTCAAGTCACGGATAAACCGTTATTTATTTTACATATCCACATCATATGCACTTCTTAATTCCTCCTTGTGCGTCCTTACAACAACCTCATTTATCTTTGCTCTACATTGAGTGGCTTTTGGGACTTTTATTAAGTGATCTATAAATAAAACACTGCTATGGAAATATTTTCGGGTGTAACAGCATAACTGTCCATCTATCGAAATGTTTAATATTTAAAAAAAAAAAAGAATAAAAAAAAACACTAAATTAATTCACTTTCTTTTTTCCAGGTTTTCAGATAAGACGTTTAACCATCTTGAGACCATTTATTTTAAGCGTTTCATCGCAAGCAAGGCGGGAAGCCACTAGTTCGCAAGTGGTTATAGCAAGTTGGGGCGAGAGCAAAGAGGAGTGATAGAGGAAAGGATGAAGAGGATAGTGGATAGATCAGGGTATCTGGAGATGTCGATTGAGATTACATTTGAATAGTTGGAGATTATAGCTATCAGGGAAACAAGAAATTGGGAGGGAGTTCCACAGGCGAGAAGTGCGAGACATGAAGCTATTGGAGCAGAAGAGACGGCTACATTTAACAGTTTTGAGAGTGAAAAAGTGAGAGCGAGATGCCTGCCTAGTTGAAATTCAGGCAGTCTGGGAACCAGCGAAAGCAGCTCATCGCAACAGTTACCGCGGAAGTATTTGTAGAAAAGACAGAGGGAGGCGATGGCACGTCTGTGAGAGAGCGACTGCAGACGAGATGCCGTATCAGGGCCAATTACATTACAATTACGTTGCATGTTCGTTGTAAGAATCACTAAAAAAAGCTTAGAGTTATTCATGTAAAAAGAGAACAGGTTAAAACCGTTTTGTGTCAGCTCCTCTATATCTTCCCGAGTGAGCAATGGTGAGAGGAAATAAATCATTCATACCCTCAGTAATGGTACCAACATTCATACTCAAGCTTCCATCTTTAAAGTCCATTCAAGAATCATCCTGTGAATAAGTTTGAAAAAGAGGGAACAGTAGCGAGGAAAACTGGATTTTTTTGAGTTCATATGAAGCGGGATGAAAAGAAAGTATGTATATTTCATTTAGCCCTCGACCGATACATTTTCAATACCCTTCTATTTCTCCTCCTCCTCTTCCCCTTCCATGACACCACACGTTGTGCGTGTTGCAGTTTTTTGGATATATGTACTAGGAGATTTATTCATACAAAAAGTATAAATTGTGGCACAAGGCCGAAAAAGGGGAGGGTTGAGGCTGGTCAATACTAACTATCTTATACCGAGCTAATCTGATTCACGACCCACTCGCACATTACAATTACCCATTCACCACAAGAATTCGTCCATCACCAATCAATCCTTCATGCACCACAATACCACATTCTCACAAGGGGGACCTATAAAACACGCCCCACACCATAAAAATATAATGATGATATATATATGGAATTAAAATTCTATGGATGAATACAATGATAGGGAGGGGAGATGAA
>OZ010614.1:24479541-24584541 GCA_963932145.1 Acanthosepion lycidas
TGGTTAGTGTCATTAATACTGCTTAATTAAAAACAGAGCATTTACTTAAAATAAACTGTATCGATAAAAATAACGTATAAACATAAAATATATTAAATAACTGTAGGACTTAATCTATTTCATTATATGTTGTCATTGTTTACGTTAAGGTACGTTTCGTGAGCGGATCTGATCGATTGATAAAAATAGTAGAAGACTGTGTGTTTATAAACAATAATTTGGACTTTGCTAAACAAACGCTTCTCTGTAGCTAAATGGTATAGCACGTCAGATAAAATTACGGTCTCCGAATAGAAATAAGGCTTCGAATCCTGTTGAGAACGCATATTTTCTACGAAATTTCTCGCACATTCAGGCCGGTAAATGTAATTAATACTGTTTAATTAAAAACAGAGTATCTACTTAAATAAATTGTTGTTGCAGTTTTTTTTGTATATATGTATTAACTAGTGAGCTAGCCCAAATGACTTGACTCCCTTTATAGTCCACCAATGGAAGGTTAATCAATCCGTCGTGTATAAAGGCGGTCATTTTGTTTACTCTATCCGAATGTCCAGTACCAGCTTGTCAGGCGAAGAGGAACAGAAGGAAGAACTACGCTCTGCTACTTTACCAGGATATCCACTGCTAATCTGAACTACGCTTCTCTACTGTCTTCGAAATATTCACTGCTAACCTCTGGATTCTATACTCAAAGACGACCGTCATCATGAACAACAATTGTATCTATAAAAATAATGTATAAACAGAAAATATATTAAATCGTTTCTTATGCTTATTGGGTCTATTTAAAAAAGCCTATAGTGCTGAAGAAACTTCTATGCTTTAAACAAAATAACAAAATTATGAAAAATTTATCAGCACCTGTAATAGAACAAGTAGCAATCATAAACGATAATTCTTTGAAACATTTTTTGTGATGCTAACGAATACTCGTTATTACTTTCGTAATGCTCGTTGTACTAGAGACTTTGTAATCGCAGATGCAGCTATAGTAACGCCGTTGAACAATACTGGTGCCAGACACCTTCGAATATCACTGGCATTATTAGTACTTGCTCGATAATAAAAAATAACCACCGAGTAGTGATCTGGATAGGGAATATTAGAGTGAATCGAGAATAGCGGTCCGTATAGTATAGAGGATAGACTAGAAATAGAGATCGTTAGTTGTCAGCTACTTCCTACATATATGCGTTTCTTCTATGGTCATGTGGTGTACTTAATTCAATAATGGGATCGCCCGTGTTTGTTCACTGCCGATCTAAGTTCAAACTCAAGTGTCGGCAGCGACACTATATTCCTATATAACACATTTGCAACTTAATATAGTAACACTTTTTCGCAATAAAGGCCAGCAAATCTAATTTAAGTTTAATCTGCATAATAACTTGAGACTGTAGTTTTTTTTATAATAAATTCAATAACTTTAATAAACATGTTGAAACTACCTAAAAACTTAACTCAAATTGTTTTGACACCATCATTTGAGGTCATAGTTGTTCAAAATGTGACAAGCCCTGTTCCGCCATCCATTTACTCGAGCTCACTAAGTGTGCCATGCTTTCCTATATTCCTCTTGCTTTCAATCCGTGCCCGGAGTATCAGATTTTCCAAGCCCTCTTTCCTCATTATGTGTCAAAGAAACCTCAACTGCCTCTTCCTGATGCTAAGTATGTGTCCTTTTTGTTTCCATTTTCTCCAAAACTTCGTATATTGCTCACATTTCGGTTCATGATATCCTCAGCATCCTTCTGTAGAACCACATTTCTGTTGTTTCAAGTCTTTTCTTCATTTTTGAGGAGATTGTTCAGCACTCACAGTCATACAGGAGAACAGATATCACGTAATCGTTTAGTCTGTGTTTCTAGCGAAGTTTTTTTCTATTTCACGCTTAATCTTTGGATGTGTTTTGGCTATCACAGTAGGCCTTCGGATTTCAGTGTCAGACTTTCCCCCGATAAAACACATCCAAGATACTTAAATTTCCGCACTTAGAGCGAGGACAACAGAAGAGTAACCAGGAAGACAGTAGATAACGGTTGACATTGCATTTAAATTCTTGAAGATCAATTTTGGCCAGAAAGCATGCAGACGAAAGAGAGTTCCACAAGCGGGAAGTACGTAAAAAGAAACTGTTAGCATAGAAACTACAGTTACATCTAGCCAGTTGAAGTGTAAAGTGTTGAGACCTAACTGCCAATCTAGTACTGCGCTTAAATTCATAAATTCTACTTACCATAGCGAAGAACTCATCTGAACAATTAACATGAAAGTATTTATAGAAAAGATACAGGAAAACAACTTCACAGCGGTGGGAGAGAGATTGAAGCCAAGATGCCAGATCAGGACCAATAACACTGCTGATTCTTCTTTGCATTTTATCAGGAATCTCTAAATATAGTGATTTTCCAAGCGTAGCTTAGATGTGGCACAAGGCCGAATGTCGAGAGTACCCAGTGAGAATCGAATTCACCACTCAGTCGTAATTGTTCTAGTGAGACAAGATTGCTTGCAATTACACCGTCACGAGGTGCGCAAAGATGATTTTTCCAAGTGAAGCTTAGATGTGACACATGGCCGAAAATATGGGGCACCCAGTGAGGATCGAACTCACTATTCAGTTGTAATTGTTCTAGCGAGACAACCTTGCTAACCATTGCAACGCCTCGAGGTTACCAAGGAATCTCTAAATATATAGCAGGAGCACCGGACCATATATAGCAGCAATATTCTAAGCATGGACGAATGGTAGACGTATAGATATGTAAGATAGATTCTGGAGAGAAGAATTGACTCAGACAACACAAATGAATCGATTTTCTTAGCAGCTGACCTAGCAATGGATTCAGTATACTCTTTCATGTCAGCCGAGAGGGTTAATGCTGAGGGAACGTGTCGCTCGCTTGGAGGTTAGCATCAGCCATGCTGATGGAATGTAGAAAGAGGTCTCTCAGATGATTAATAGAGAGCAGTTTAGTTTTAGGCATTAAAATTTTCAAAACATTCTTTGCCCCAGTTAACAACATGTTCATAAATATGCTTATATTTATACATAAGAACATTGAATATTTTATATTTACTTTGGTCTTTAATGTTGTTCACATTTCACTTGCTTTTGCGGATGATATGCAGGTGATTGATTTTTACTGTGGGGGGCAATTATTTCAAAAGCGTGGAATACCAAGAGATTGCAAATGAATGCGTCTATCCATAACAATAACTGAAGCATTGTCAGCCGTTACCCATATGTCAATAGCATTTTTTTCATCTTAATTTCACTTGCTTTTTATTCCATTAGTAGTATTAGTAGTAATATTATCTTGACTTTTATTCTTATTAGATGAAGCATTGTCAGCCATTATTCATTTTTCACTAGAATTTCTTTCATCTTAATTTCACTTGCTTTTTATTTCATTAGTAGTATTAGTAGTAATATTATCTTGTCTTTTATTCTTATTAGATGAAGCATTGTCAGCCATTGTTCATTTTTCACAAGGATTTCTTTCATCTTAATTTCACTTGCTTTTTATTTCATTAGTAGTATTAGTAGTAATATTATCTTGACTTTTATTCTTATTAGATGAAGCATTGTCAGCCATTATTCATTTTTCACTAGGATTTCTTTCATCTTAATTTCACTTGCTTTTTATTCCATTAGTAGTATTAGTAGTAATATTATCTTGACTTTTATTCTTATTAGATGAAGCATTGTCAGCCATTATTCATTTTTCACTAGGATTTCTTTCATCTTAATTTCACTTGCTTTTTATTCCATTAGTAGTATTAGTAGTAATATTATCTTGTCTTTTATTCTTATTAGATGAAGCATTGTCAGCCATTATTCATTTTTCACAAGGATTTCTTTCATCTTAATTTCACTTGCTTTTCATTCCATTAGTAGTATTAGTAGTAATATTATCTTGACTTTTATTCTTATTAGATGAAGCATTGTCAGCCATTATTCATTTTTCACTAGGATTTCTTTCATCTTAATTTCACTTGCTTTTTATTCCATTACTAGTATTAGTAGTAATATTATCTTGACTTTTATTCTTATTAGATGAAGCATTGTCAGCCATTATTCATTTTTCACTAGGATTTCTTTCATCTTAATTTTACTTGCTTTTTATTCCATTAGTAGTATTAGTAGTAATATTATCTTGACTTTTATTCTTATTAGATGAAGCATTGTCAGCCATTATTCATTTTTCACTAGGATTTCTTTCATCTTAATTTCACTTGCTTTTTATTCCATTAGTAGTATTAGTAGTAATATTATCTTGTCTTTTATTCTTATTAGATGAAGCATTGTCAGCCATTATTCATTTTTCACTAGAATTTCTTTCATCTTAATTTCACTTGCTTTTTATTCCATTAGTAGAATTAGTAGTAATATTATCTTGAATTTCTTTTTCTTTTTTAATTACTTTTTCTCTGACTCATCAGACAACACTTCCAAGGGTGAAAAATGAATAAATTCAGTTTTCACTCTTGGAAGTGTGATCTGCTGGATGAGCCAGAGAAACTATTGGACACATAAAGTTGTCTGTTTTCATTAAATTAATCGCCCTGATTTAACACTGAATTCTCCTGATTTCATCCCCACTGAGATTTTCCATACGTATTACCAAGATTTTCATTACTTAACTATAGTTATATATATATATATATATATATATATATATATATATATATATATATATATATATATAATTATTTATTAAAAAAAATTATAACATAACTATGGTATAAAATGACTACAAAAATAGCCATTTTGTTTCAACACCCTCGGTGTCTTATCAAGTGATTCAACGTCATCACTTGACAAGACACCGAGGGTGTTGAAACAAAATGGCTATTTTTGTAGTGATTTTATAACATATTTATGTTATAAATTTTTTAAAAATAAATAATTATATCTGCTCTACTTTCTGTTGAGCACTCTTTTAAGAATAGTAATTGTTGGTTGTTGGAATTCATTCTATATACTCCAATCATATACATGGGTATATATATATATATAAAGCTAAGGTCCCCACACCGAAATAGAATTACAACTGCGTATATATAAGGTCATCCCATAAGTTCTGTCCGAATTTTGAATAAAGAAAACAAGTGACCAAATGTTACATTTAATTACAGATTCAATCAACAATTTATTTTCCCTGATTATCTATGACTTCCTTCCATCAATTAACAAGCTTACTAATTCCATTACTGTAAAATTCTTTTGGCTTTGACTCGAAGAACTCACAAATGTCACGTTTAACCTCTTCCTGCGTTACAAAAGCTGTTTCTTCCAAATGATTCTGTAAGCTACGAAACAAATGGTAGTCTGAAGGAGTAAGATCGGGAGAATAAGGTGGATGAGGAGTTTTCTCCCAACCAAGTTCTTGGACCTTTTGTGACGTGATTATTGCTGTGTGGGGTCGCACATTGTCCTGATGAAACATCACCACCTTTCGATTCACTAGAGCAGGTCTTTTTTTTCCTCAAAGCTTAGTTCAAACGCTCTAATTGCTGACAGTATATTTGAGCATTAATTGTTGCATTAAGTGGTAAGAATTCAAAGTGGATTATTCCTTGGTGATCCCACCAGATTGAAAGAAGAAAATTTGCCCATGAAGTTCCCTTCTCGTCTGTGGCTGGGGTTCTTCCCCTTTACTAAGCTACTGTCTACGACGCTTACCCTTTCTATAAAAGAACCATTTTTCGTCGCCAGTCACAAGTCTATCCAAAAAAGGTGAAACAAGTTGGCGAGAATGGAGAGAAGAGCAGATGTCAACTCGGGATTTGAGGTTGTTTTCAGACAATTCATGAGGCACCCATTTTCCAAGTTTAGGAACTTTTCCAAGTTGTTGAAGATGACGATGAACAGTTGTATGGTTTGAACTAAGAACCACTGCCAATCCCTCAACTGATAAAGCAGGATTTTCTTTTTTCATCAAACTCAACTGGACGTCCAGTTCGTTCTTCATCTTCAAGGGTGAAATCTCCACCTCTGAATTTTGCAAACCATCTTCTGCAAATTCTTTCATTCACACATTCCTCTCCATAAACTGAGTGAATGTTTCTAGCCACTTTGGCTGCTGAGTTTCCTTTCTTGAACTCATAAAGCATTATGTGCCTCAAATGATTCTTGTGTACTTCCATGTTAGCAGGGTTTTAATCAAACAAAATTTAATTTTATTGTTCTCTGAAATAAAATTTGATCAGTTTAAATGCATCTAAACATAAAAATAATGTTCAGCTCCATTAGACATTATAAAATACTCTTTAAATTTCGTTCATTTTAACAAATAGTTAAAATTCGGACAGAACCTATGGGATGACCTGATATGTAAGCCGGAACGCACAGAGATATATCTGCGCCTAGGCTCGAAATGCTTATGTGGATATGTTGGTGTGAACTAAAATGCGCACACCTGTATGTGTGTGCGTATGCGCATGATGGTGCCACCCGAAACAAACACGTATGTAGATTCCCTCTCCTACCGCCAAACGTAGTCAAACAAGTATAAATAGATCGAATTAAAAAAAAACAAACAAAACAATTTGATGATCGCAAAAGCGCGAAACCCAGGGTCACAGACTGATATCCATACAACTTATGTTAGCTCTATCACTGATATTGAGCGCTTTTCACTAGGTAGAGCGCATATAAAATAATATATATATATATATATATATATATATATATATATATATATATATATATATATATATATATATATATATTCTGTTTAATATGGGTAAAAACATAATTTGTCTGTATTTCTGTGATGAGGTATTATATACATTATTTATATTATTCGGACTATTATCCTCATCTTTATCGCCATATTTATTACAACGTTTCGGCCGTTGTACGCTCCGGCCTTCTTCAGGTGGTTGGAATGTCGAACTGAACCCTTTATTTCGCTCACTGGGATAGACTGCATTAGTTCCACGTGCCATGTTTAATCGATGTCAGTTATCAGTTATCTCCTGTTTCCCTTTGAAAGAGTGTTCTTTGGGTCCTCTCAGTGAATCTAACCAACGCCTCAAGGACACATGGCACAGTGGATAAAGGCGTTGGTTAGATCCAGTGACAGGACTCAAAGTAGAAGCCCGGAGTGTACAACGGCCGAAACTTTGTAATAAATATGGCGACAAAGATGAGGACAATATTAAATAAAAACATACTTATTGGTGATTAAGTGGATATATTTTCGTTCAACTGGCAAAACATTTTTAGATCTACTGTTTTTTCTTTTCAAAATAATAAAAAAAAACCTGAGTGAAAATTTAACGAAATTTTCACGTAAGTTCAATTTTAATCTTTTTTTTTTTGCACTATAGAATTTTGTTTATAGAATTCACTTCGTGTTTATTTCTTTCTTGTTAACTTCAATTTTCAAAAGTTTCAGTGCAACATCAACAGCCATCTAACCTCTTTCCTGAATCATCTTCTTTTATTTTATTTTCCTCCTCAGTAACATTTTCTCATCGTCTTTCACTCTTAATAGACCTTTTTTTTTTTTTGATTAATCTCAATTCTTAAGCTGATGATGAAATAACCTTATGGCGAATTCTATGACCATAAAATGCCTGTGGAAAATTTCTTATTGCATCGTTAAATATCTGAGCATAAAAACTTTGTAATGCAGAATGGATTATTTAGAGAAGTAAGAGGGTACAAATGACCAAAAATTAAAAATTGACATATGGAACCATTACCCACTCCTCTATCTCCGTTTCTTTTTTTCTTTCTTTTTTTTTTCTTTCTTTCTTGTTTTTCTTTCCCCATTTTTTGCCCTAAAACCAAACAGCCAATTTTGATATTCTTATTTTCTTCCGTCTATCATGGCAATCAAACCAGAAAAGCTCATTATCAGCCGTAATGACATGTTAGTTTAATAGCCTCTTTTATTTCCCGTTTCTTTCTTTTTTCTTTCCTATTTTTTTTCTTTCTTTTTCTTTCTTTCCCTTCATTTACTTGAAATGAAACCGCGCCTTTTTCTTGTCTATCCTCGGATTCAATCAGGAGGAATTCATTCCTTATCTATCTTCCATTTCTTACTATATTTCTTTGTTTCATTTTTTCATTTCTTTCTTCCTTCCTTCCTTTCTTTCTTTCTTTCTTTCTTTTTGCCCATTTCTTTCAAACTAAACAACAATAGATAGATAGATTGATAGATATAATTACAGGAGAAATATAATCTATAAACTCATTGCATATATATATATATATATATATATATATATATATATATATATATGCAAGTGTGTAATGTATTTGGTTGTTGTGTTGTGTCGTCTGAATTTTTCTTTCTTTCTTTCTTTCTTTCTTTCAGTCTTCTTTCCGTTTCTTTCTTTCTTCCATTTTTTTCAAACTAAACAAAAATAGATAGATAGGTATAGTTACAGGTGAAAATATAATCCATAAACTTATTGTGTATATATATATTGCATATATATATATATATATATATATATATATATATATATATATATATATATGCAAGTGTGTAGTGTATTTTCTTGTTCTGTTGTGTCGTCTGCTTGTAAATTAGTAATAATTAGTGATAATTAACTGATACAATTTATTTTTCTCTAAGATTAATGTAATCTAATTAGCTAATACCAAATATGACTATGATTACTGTAAATAACGATAATCTTTTAATATACAAATGTGGAAAAGCAAATCTTTTGACGGTTAAGATAAAAAACAAAAAAAACTAATGAGTAATTTTTTTCGAAGTCTCCATTAATAAAAAAACAAAACAAAACAAAAAACTTTTCACAAAATGGGCGCCTTTCTTTCGAACGGAACAATGGTTTCCAGCTATAATCTGGTTTTTAGGCATCATTTTTACAAAGTTGGCTCCTCTTCAGTTGTGTTACTGCTTCTTTTGCTTCTTTCCAGTTTCCAAAGTTGCTTTCCGAATTTGAATTCGCTTTTTTGTTTTATTACAAATGAAAACATGGCATTCTTCTTTGCAATTAGATTCGTTTGTTCGTGAAAGAATCGCAGATTTTTTGAGTATCAGAATTTTTTTTTATTGAGATGATAATTATTTAGTGATTACTAATTAGTTTTACTAATTAACCCATAGCTGGGAGAGAAGAAGTGGATTCATACCTTTCCCAAGGCTAAGTGAATATAACAAACCTGACTAGAATTAGAACTCGGCTCTCTCATTAGCAATTCCGATCCTTTATCCATTGCACCATCTGCACATCCAACCGTACAGGACATGATATTCCCAAGCTGTCACACATCTAGGTACTGACCAGGCTCGGCACTGATTAAAATCGCTCAAAGTAGTGGGAATCGACGCTTTAACGTGATATGGCGGTAAGCCATAGATATGAACAGAGTGACATAGAAAATATAATGAGATAGATAGATAGAAAATATATATATATATATATATATATATATATATATATATATATATATATATAGATAGATAGATAGACTGATAGAAAAGATAGATTGATAGATAGATAGAAAATATAATGAGCTTGCTAGCTAGGTTTTTAGATATATAGATAAACAGATAGATAAACAGAAAGTCTCTCTCTCTCTTTCCATCTCTCCCCCCACAGATATATATATATATATACCCACACTTAGCTTTCATTCAGACAAACTATTGTGGCCTTGTAAGGGCCAGAAATAAAGACATAAAGAGAGGAATTGAATTAAACAAATATTTTAAAAAAACAGTAATACAAACATATACAAACGAGAGTGTTACAGTAAGAATGGTCGGTTCGACTGTCAGAACAGACTGCTGGAATATTTACCCCCCCCACGAGGGTTGCATGAGGCTCGGCCAAAAAATGCCCGTAGAACCCACATAACAGGATCGGGTTGGTCAACCTCCGGAACGAGACTCTGCCCTTCGGTTGAGCCTCGTCCGGCGTTCCTCTCTGCCCAGAGGCAGAGAGTTCGACCGTCTAGCCGAAAAAGAGCAGAATGCTAGAAACTTCCCTCTCCAAAAGGCTCCTATTTATAGCTGGGAGAGTCCATACGTGCGTGGGTAAATTACTATAACACAAACAATATTGTTTTCGCTTCTCTAGGTCAATTGCCGATGTGTTATTACCCCAAGCTTCAGGTAAGAATTGCGAAACTCGATCTGAGGCTTTAGATACCTGCAAGGCATTTGATAAGGTTTGATATGCTGGTCTTCTAACAATGTGAAAAGCTATGGTGTCTCCGGCCGAAAATTTGACTTGGTCCAAAGCTTCTTAACAAATCGTGTAACGAAAATCAACTTGAACGGTCTCTCTTCTAGATCCTTCCAAATTAATACGGGTGCCACCCCACACCCAGGGCTCTATCCTTGGGACTACGTGGTTTCTTATCTTCACCAACGATCTTCACGATGTCTTCAATCGCTAAAAAGTAAAACAGGCAACTGACTTCCAAAATGAGCTTCCTCCAAGTCTTTTGAACTTTATCCCTTGTTTCTTGTTTAGGATTTGCTTTCTGGTTTCTTCTACAGTCTACTTCAACTCTGCACTTCTAACGTTTTTGCCTAAACTCTGAAATTTTCTTTACTATTTATTTTTCTTTCATCAATTGGAGTGCATGTTTGTTTATCGTCCAGTTCATACTCCTGTCTTGTTTCCTGTTTAGGATTGGGTTTCCGTTTCCTTCTAAAGTCTTTTTCATTCTCTTTCACTCCCAGTAGTCTCTTGCATCTTAGTGGCATTATCACCTTGCTTGGAGTGAATAGAGGAGTAGAGGTTTATCCCCTGTTTCCTGTTTAGGATTGGGTTTCTGGTTTCTTCTAAAGTCTTCTCATTCTCTTTCACTCTCAGTAGTCCCCTGCATCTTAGTGGAATTATCATCTTCCTTGGGGTGAATAGATGAGTAGAGGTTTATCCCTTTTCTATTTAGGATTGGGTTTCTGGTTCCTTCTAAAGTCTTCTCATTCTCTTTCACTGCCAACAGTCTCTTGCATCTTAGTGGCATTATCACCTTGCTTGGGGTGAATAGACAAGTAGAGGTTTATCCCCTGTTTTCTGTTTAGGATTGGGTTTCCGTTTCCTTCTAAAGTCTTTTTCATTCTCTTTCACTCCCAGTAGTCTCTTGCATCTTAGTGGCATTATCACCTTGCTTGGGGTGAATAGACGAGTAGAGGTTTATCCCTTGTTTCCTGTTTAGGATTTGGTTTCTGGTTCCCTCTAAAGTCTTTTTCATTCTCTTTCACTCCCAGTAGTCCCTTGCATCTTAGTGGCATTATCACCTTGCTTGGAGTGAACAGAGGAGTAGAGGTTTATCCCTTGTTTCCTGTTGAGGATTGGGTTTCTGGTTTCTTCTAAAGTCTTCTCATTCTCTTTCACTTCAAGTAGACCCTTGCATCTTAGTGGCATTATCACAATGCTTGGAGTGAATAGACGAGTAGAGGTTTATCCCCTGTTTCCTGTTTAGGATTGGGTTTCTGGTTTCTTCTAAAGTCTTCTCATTCTCTTTCACTCTCAGTAGTCCCCTGCATCTTAGTGGCATTATCATCTTCCTTGGGGTGAATAGATGAGTAGAGGTTTATCCCTTGTTTTCTATTTAGGATTGGGTTTCTGGTTCCTTCTAAAGTCTTCTCATTCTCTTTCACTGCCAACAGTCTCTTGCATCTTAGTGGCATTATCACCTTGCTTGGGGTGAATAGACGAGTAGAGGTTTATCCCTTGTTTTCTGTTTAGGATTGGGTTTCTGGTTCCTTCTAAAGTCTTTTTCATTCTCTTTCACTCCCAGTAGCCCCTTATATGTTAGTGGCATTATCATCTTGCTTAGGGTGAATAGATGAGTAGAGGTTTATCACTTGTTTCTAGTTTAGGATTGGGTTTCTGGTTCCTTCTAAACCTTTCTCATTCTCCTTCACTCCCAGTACCCCATTGCATCGTTCTTGGAAGTGATTAAAAAAAATCCGCTCTTATCCGCGGCGAAACATTGCTTGAAACTTTAACGGCTCCGGAACAGAACTTTTTGTCTTTTAGTCAGCTTCGATAGCCATTTTTGTCTTCTAGCAGAATGCTTGACGCCCACCATCAGAGGAAAAACTCATTTCACCTTCTCGGTCTCACGTTTGCTACTGACAAGTAGCGGAACGATTATGCCGAATTTAAACTCTAGAACTATTACTAAGAAAGTGTGTCTAATTTACCGTGCTTGACTATTTTTCTTGTCATCTTGCACCAGTATAAATCTATCATTCTTCGACCATGCATTAAATATGGCTGCTACATCCGCTCCGGCACTCTTGCTGTACATCTCTATATACTTGATAAAATCCAGAGAAGTGTTTGTAATGTTATCGATCCTGATCTGGCATATCGACCAGTCATTTTCCAATTGTCTTGATGTGGACTGTTCTAGATATATTGTCATGGCAATTTTTCTGATGAGCTTTCTTGTCTGCATGCATTTGAACGTGGCACTAGATTGGCAGTTAGGTCTCATCGTTTTACTGTAGAAATAGCTAGATGGATCCGTAAGTTTAATCTAATCCTTTATTTTCCCGCTTATAGAATTCTCACCCTGTCCCTTGCTTTCCCATTGCTTCCAATCTTGAAAAGTTTAAATACAACGCCAGATGCCATTTTCCTGAATCTTGTCCTGTTATTTTGCTTTCTTCTCGGCAACGTTTCCTCTTATTCTTTCACTCTTAATTATCCCTCATCGACTCAGGGGGACATTATCATCTTGCTTTGGGTCCGGCGCACGATTATACGGTATGTTCGGGAAGTTGATGTGCCCTTTTCTAATCATATTTTTTTATATTTTAGATATCACCTCAATATTGTTTTAATAATTAATGAACATGTACTTCTCGTGGAACACGTATTTCGAGAAGCAACATCCAACCCGAGGCCAGCGGAAAGCACTCATGCCCACAATATTTTCATGCGGCCCATTGCGGTCTGAAAAGCTTAAGTATATTTTCATTTACTCTAGTAATGTGTGCCGAGAAAATTATTCTCAGATAGTAGGTTCACTTCCCAATTACACTAAAACGCGGAGATGGAAAAGGCCTTTGCCGAGACAAATAAAAATTATTTAGCTTATCTAGAAAACTGTTAGGCATGCAGGATAATACAAACTGCTGGGAAAATTGTTTTCGTGCATAAAAAACATGAAAGAAATAGGTAATTCCTATATATTCACTTATGCTCAAATACCCTTGGTAAAGGTATGAATCCATCTTTTCTTCCCCCACCTATGGGTTGAATAGCAGGGCAGACTGAGTTCTTTAGCCTTGGTTGGCAACTAGTCTACTTCAGAAAGAAATAGCTACCTACTGCGGGAAAAAATCTTCTGCCTCGTCAGTCATGTATCGAAAGATACATGATCTTCCAATCGTGTATCATGTCTGGCACTTAACTTACTGAACATGAAAGCAGATATTGACAATATTATAAAAGGAAAGTACTGTAAAAAATCACATTGAATTAATTTTATTTGGTGGATGTAAATTTCTTCTTTTTTATTACTGTGAATTATACAGAATTTTTTGTTATTATACATATTTGTTATTAAAATTTGATATTCACGTTTTGAACTTTTCAAAGGCATCTCTATCTATAAAAGGCAGGATGTGTGTGTCTGTGTGTAACGAATGCACGGCCGCAATTTCCGACGGATTTGCACCAAAATTTACATGCCCATGCTCCAAGTTAGCGGGAAGGCCAAGACCGACTTTGCATTTCCCAACTCCCATTGATAGTGGAAATAATCGGTTCTTTCATGCTTCTACGGTACTTTTCATGTAGTTTGCGCCCATTTTGTACTGGCCAGAGTGAGAGCCAATAGCTAGCTGCCAGGAATAGGCAGGAAGATTCTATTGGTGTTGAAGAATGGTTTCACAGTGGAGGCTTGTATTTGTACGAAGTCGGTCCTAAAATAGGTTCGACGTACAAAACGTTAGGAACTTGATATAATAGGTAATGACAGAAGAGAAATCTAGTTGTGGTCGCTGATACATTAGTATTCGACTAACGGTCGTCCGGCATCGACTGACTGACCGACCCACTGAGCGACTGCTACTACTCCTACTTATTATAGGTGGGAGAGTCTATTAATTATAGAATAGGTGTGTTCCACTATAACATCCCCCCCCTAAAACTTTACTCCGTAGGAGTAAACGGTTTTCTTTCTTTATTTTTCAATTTTTACAGGAAATATGAAGAAAAAACAAAAAAAAAAAAAATTCATTTTTTTTTTTAGAAACATCGTAGCGTATCTCCTACGTTTTTTTTTTTATCCACTTTTAAATGATCAGTCGCCTTTCACCAAGTACACCATATAGCCAATACGCTTTTCTATTTTTTGGTACCTCCATAATGTTACCAGAAACAGCCTTCCGCTTTGAGCTTCTTAAGGATGGGGTCACAGTTTCTATAGGTTCTTGTTGTGGCTCTATTTGTTCAGCCTCTAGCTTCCCTTTTGTTGATCTTGTGCTTCTTAACGTTTTCTGTGGTGACTTCAGTTGACTTAAATCATTTAATAATACTGCATGTCCTTGGCTGCGGGTAACTCGCTCCCCAGTTTTTCTCGGTGTCGGCTTCAACTTTACTTTCTGGAGCTTGTTTTTCACATATATCTTCACTGTTACCCATTCAACTTTTTTTTAAATACACCGGTTTTCTCTAATCTGTCCAATTCTTTATCTATCTGTCCAATTGAAGCAAACAGCACATTCCTTTTCTTTTTGAATACCGCCTGAGCGTTTTGTTTTGGCTGTAATTTTGCCCCCATCTTGTTACACGTTCCCAAACCTGGAGAAAAAACAGTAGGAAATGTTCCCTTAAGTTTCTTTACTCATTTTTGAGCTTCGTAGTTTAAATTTTCTACTTTGTAACAGAAAGAATTTATCGATAGATCCCATAATTGGAATTCTGTTATCCAATTCGTACCAAGTAAGTTCGTGGTATTTTCTATGACAAATAGTTTAGCTTTTCGCGTTTTTTTTTATTTAACGTGACGTTTGTAACAAATTCTTCAATAAATTGTATTTTTTCTCCCGTCACTGGCCTCGCGATTTTATTTGTCTTCATTAAAGTTGGTTTCTCCAACTTCTTCCACGTATGCAAATTTATGATAGATAGGTCGGAACCAGTGTTGAGTTGCATTTTTATTTTTTTATTACTTATTTCGACGGTAACACATTTTCTGGTTATTCCATCGTTCACCTCGTCGGACTTTAATTTTCTTATTTTATTGTCTTTATTTTTTGACCTGCAGTGCAAGCTTTTATGACCCACTCTTTTATAGTTGAAACATTTTTTATTCCTAAAATTGCAATATCTGTACCAGTGAAGTTCCCCGCAAGCAAAACATGGCTTCGGGAGTTTTTGTTTATTATTCTCTGGTATTTCACTTTTTGTTTGATAATCAGCAATTTTAGAATTCTTTTTGGTAGACTGACTTTCTTTTTTGTAGCATATTTTCCTTACATGCGAAACGCCAGACTGTTCTATCTTTTTCGAATCTTTCTTTACGCTAACATATCTTGGGTAATCTTCTGCCAACTTCTGTATCGAAATCCTTGGTTCGTGTTCTAATTTTGCCAGCACTAATTTTCTCAACTATGCGTCTCTTTCTGATACCAGCCCCTGAACAAACACTAAGCACTTAAAATTGTCAGCGCTTAACTTTTTTAGAGTCTATTAACTATCAGCTTGAATTCTTCACAATGCTTATTCACATTGGCTGCGTACGTTATATAGTCTTGTTCGTCGTCTTTCATCATATTCAAACATTTCCACCGCTTGTGAAACAAAGGTGTCTTTTTACTAAATAACTCACTTAATATATTTACCGCCTAGGTAAATGTCAACTTGCTAGTTTTTTTCGGTAAAATGTAGTTTACCAATTTGTTATGCTCAGCAGTTCCTAACTTGCTTAAAAGAAGTCTAACCTTCTTTCCTTCAGACCACGAGTGGCAGCCCTCGTTATACACGTCCAGATATTTTTTATAATACCCTTCAAAAGTTATCTCTTCATCTGGACTGTACGTGAATATTTCAATTGAATTCCATATTATATTCTCTGGGAAAGAATCATTTTGTAGATTTTTCTCTTTCCTCTTCTCAGTTATTTCCAGAATTTTGTTTTGAAACTCCTTATGCATCTGTTCCATTTCTCGATGAAACTGCATTTGTCTATTAAAAGTTTCCTGCTGTAGTTGCATCTGGAATGTCTTCTGTTGCTCTAATATTGTCATCTGTTGTTCCGTCTGGAACTTAAAAAATTCCTGGAATATATTTTTGCATTCCTCCATCTTCCCAAAAGTTTACACAATTTGAGCAAACTGTCATATCGAGAAAACAAAAAATTCTTTTCTCAGTTGAGAATACGACTGATTTTTTCGTCACTAAGTTGCCGTCTTGTCTTTCGAAAAACTTTGCCAAGTTTTCTTTTTTTTTTCCCTCCGTATGAGTACGAATTTTGTCACCAAATAATGTGGCGAGCGAATTTTTTTTCTCTTCCACCGTATGAATCCGAATACCACGTCGCCAAGTGTGTTATGGCGAACGAATTTTTTTTCTTCCACCGAATGAATTCGAATCCTCCTGGCCAAGTGTGTTATGGAGTGAATTTTTTTCTCCGTATGAGTTCGAATCGTCGTCGCCAAGTGTGTTATGGAGTGTGAATTTTTTTCTCTTCCACCGTATGAATCCGAATACCTCGTTGCCAAGTGTTGTAGAGTGGTTTCACAGTGGAGGCTTGTATTTGTACGAAGTCGGTCCTAAAATAGGTTCGACGTACAAAACGTTAGGAATTTGATATAATAGGTAATGACACAGAGAAATCTAGTTGTGGTCGCAGATACTTTAGTATCCGACTAACGGTCGTCCAGCATCGACTGACTGACCGAACCACTGAGCGACTCAGCGACTGCTACTATTCCTATTTATTATAGGTGGGAGAGTCTATTAACTATAGAATAGGTGTGTTCCACTATAACAATTGGCCAGCGTGAGAGCCAACAGCTCACTGACACGAATGTTAACTAGCATGCTAGCATGCAAAAAAAATCGATAGCTGTATTCGTCACAAGTGGGAAAAATTTAAATCTGCATGGCACTTTACTCCAATTGGCTCATTCGCTTGCTTAAACTCAACGTTGATTCTGATTCCGCTGAACTGGGTTGAGTGTGAAAAAGTATTTGTTGTTAACATTCTTTTTTCATTCGGTTTCTCCAGTTACGAGTCCTGATCGTTTTGTGTTCATTTTGTTTAGTTCTTTTTTCTTGACATATTTAATGTTTAGTATAGATCTTAGAAAAAATTTGCAGTGTGAGATAGGCAAGAAGTAAGGCATGTAGCAACATCAGCACGGCAAAGGGCACTCCTTTAAAGGCAAGGAAGGGCAAAAATATTTCAAGTCAAGTGATAGCGATTGCTGTATGACTCGTACGATTTTTGAATCAAGCACGGGCAACGTCGGGCCATGCTGCTAGTATTTATAGAAAGTACTTTTGTCGCCGGGTGAATATAATAAAATTTCTACTTTGGCCGATTAGAAAAACAGTGTCGATAACAAAGATTTATTGCGACAGAGTTTTGCTGATGAATGTTCAGATAGAACAATTCCACATCGCACATAGAGTCCGTATCCTTTTGACTGATCAGCGGACAATTCCAAATGTTGAGCAAGACTAGCAAAACTATTGAAGGAAAACATGACAGTCTGCAGCAGACTCCAAGAAAATAATTTCTAAAATCTTAGTGAATTAAATTTGTTTTGTATTGGTCAAAATCAGTCATAAACACTGTGCTGTTCGATAAAAGCGACTCACCTGACTTTTTTACTAAAAATATTTTTTGTCGATTGTTTTTTGGGTTAAAATAATTTTGAATCTTACTAATATAAAGACCCCTTCGCGACCTCCTAGGAAAAAAAAGTTTATTCACCCTAAGGTATTCTATTGATAATTATAAATTTGGATATAAATGAGATTCAGGAAAAAAACCCTGAGCAAAAAAAACTGACTCAGATATCGCATTCTAATGATTAAACTGGTAAATTTAAAGAGCTTTTGGCAAAATATTGAAAACTATTTTACAATACACTCAGAACAATATTCTAGAGAATTCTAGAACAGCTTAAATTAAATCTAGAGTATTTCAGAATATTCCAGAAAGCTTCATACAGTATAAAAACAGCTTGAAATAGCCACTCAAGTCACTAACCAGATGAAAGGGTAGAAACACACATCAGAACCACTTAAGGCATCTATTATTGCCCTCTTAAAAGCAGGCAAGTCTACGAGAGAAATTGCAGAAATTGCTATAACCTCGCGATCAACTGTCTCTCGAGTGCTTAGGGCACATAATGATGCCACTCCTGCTCCAAGGAAGGAAACAAGGGGACGAAAGAAAAAGATTGATGATAGAACTGGCAGGGTAATCAAGAGAGAAGTTGCGAAGAATAGGACTATAAGTAGCCAAGAAATTGCAGCCAGTCTAAGCGAAGAGCAAGGTGTTAGTCTTGCCTCTTCAACTGTCTGTCAGAACAAGGTTACTAATCTTGTTAGAACAAGGCTACAAATCTTGTACTCGATACTTTAAACCGCTAATAAGCAAAGCCATCAAAGCCAAGAGATTTAAATGGACTCACTATTACAAAAAATTCACCGTAGAAAAATGGAAGAATGTTCTCTTCTCCGATGAAACGAAAGTTGAGCTAAATTCAAAGGATAAGGTGAGTTACTTTTATCGAACATGTATATTTGGACACTTGGGCTTGTATCACTTTATGTTTTCTACTTCTCAATAAGACGAATGTTGCTGTTATGTTCCTATTCATATGCTTTTTACTTAAAATTTGACAGACAGCATTAATTACCAATAATATATAATGTTTAAGATTAACCTTATGTCTATGATTATATAACAGCTTCCAGGAAGTGTTTTTTCTCGGACATATTTTACTTGATCTTATATGGGTTTCAGATATGACAGGCTGAGTGATTTTGGTAAGACCTGTTTAAATTTATTTGTCATTCATGTGAAGAAATAAAAATATAAAGTAAATGCAAATGTCAGTGTGTCTGTGTGTCAACTTTAATCCTGGAGGCTGTTGCCAAACCTAACATACCATTTTGCAATCAGGCTGACCTTACAAGCAAATTAAAAACATTCCGGTCTGGATTTAGACAGGAAAGTTAGCAGAAAGATATTGGTCTTGGAACCCACTCGCAAGGCCGCCAGGAAAAAATATTAAAATTCTTCCCACACAACATAATGGCAGTACAAGAACTGATTCGGTGTTCAGAAAGAAAATAAGAAGGATTCAAGACTATCCGTCTATATTTCTCACCGTTATTGCCATATTCACGACGTTTCGGCCGTGTACGTTCCAACCTTCTTCAGGATCTGTCTATATGCCTGAAATGAGTTATTGTAATTATTTACATTAATTTACATTGTTCGAACTGTTTTCTTCATATTTATTGCCATATTCAGGACGTTTCGGCCGTTGTACATTCCGGCCGTCTACAGGATCTATCTATATTTCTTAGATGAGTTAATGTAATTATTTAAACTATTTACATTGTTCGGACTTGTGTCCTCATCTTCGTTGCCATATTCAATCCGTTTCGGCCGTGTACGCTCCTACCTTCTTCAGGATTTGTCTATATTTCTGAGATGAGGTATTGTAATTATTTACATTATTTACATTGTTCGGACTGTTGTCCTCATCTTTATTGCCATATTCACAATGTTTCTGCCGTTGTACGCTCTGGTCTTCAGGATCTCTCTGTATTTCTGAGATGAGGTATTGTAATTAATTACATTATTTAGATTGATCGGACTGTTGTTCTCATCTTTATTGCCATATTCACAACGTTTCGGTCGTGTAAGCCCCGGCCTTCTTCAGGATATGTCTATGTTCCTAACATGAAGTATGCAACTATTTACTCTATTTACATTGCTTGGACTGTTGTCCTCATCATCGACCGTTGTACTGCTTATGGCAATAAAGATTAAGACAACAGTCCGAGCAATGTAAATAGGGTAAATAATAGCAATACTAGATATATAATAGAAATATAGACATATCTAGAAGAAGGCCGGAGCGTGCAACGGTCGAAACTTCGTGAATATGGCAATAAAGATGAAGACAGCAGACCGAACAATGTAAATAATGTAAATGCATCCCAGACTGCATTGATTATGACGGGCATCACTTTTAACATTGTTTATCATTTTTTATCATATTCGCCTCCTGTATTCTATATTCTATAGAATTATTCTATATTGAAATATTTCTCTTAATAAAAATATTAGTGCTTAGTGAATTTCTCATATATAATCGCTCTCATATATAGTTGATCGTATCTATTTAGCTCATTTTTACTTCTTATATATATATATATATATATATATATATATATATATATATATATATATATTAGGTTGGTGCAAAAATAATGACGTAATAATGTCGTTTTTTGACGTATTTTTTAACGTCAAAAAACGACATTATTACGTCATTATTTTTGCACCTAATATATTATATATATATATATATATATATATATATATATATATATATATATATATATATATATATAAAGCTAGCTAGATAGATGTCAATAGATTTATATAATTTACATAGCCTACTAAATTGATTTTAGTTTGCCTTTATTTTGTGTCTTGCATAATGAAGCACAATTTCGTACACTCAGCCTCCTTCTCATCTGATGTTTTAAATTGAAATAGGAAAAATATTAATATTTCAAACCTTTTGAGGTTGTTTTTTTTGTTTTTTTACTTTCCAGAAGAAAATAATGAGCCCGCATTAAATTATTAAATTTAGATGGAATCATTTACTGTCGAATGTCCAAAAGTTATATAATGATGATCTCCTATTTCTTGTCTAATGTCTGTTTCTTTCATTCTTTCTTTCCCGCATTCTTTTGGAATTAGGATGAGAGATGGCTCGATTTAAAGACGCCATATTAATATTATTGACATCACCAACATCTCGTTCTTATTCGCCATGTTCTCCTGATTACTCTCTTTTTTGTTCTTCGTCTGGTCGTCATTTTTTCCATATCTTTTCTCTCTTTCTCACTTTTTGTAAATAGTCTTTGTTGCTTCTTCTATTTCAGCTCCAATACCGTTAGCAACATTATCGCCATGACACCTTTCCAGAATTGAAATAATTTCATAGGATAATTTTAGGAAGCTATTAAGCGCAGTTCTTTCCTTGGTTTTGGACTTTTTCAATTCCCACCGTATTCAGCAGCCAAGTAAATCTTACAGCTGTACGATGTGTAGTCGCATCTATCGTAATATTGATCTGGGCAAGCGGTATCCGAGAAGATAAGAAAAGGCAGGGAAGAGAAAGGAAGTAAATAAATCAGGAATGAAAATATATTTGGTTACAATAAATCGATTTTCCTCCTCAGTTTTTCTTCAGCATTTTTTTCAGTGAAAAGCGATTTAAAAACTGTAAAGTTTTCATTTTCTTTCACCTTCATTTTTTTGCTTTAGAGTTACAAGTTTCATTAAAGAAAATATTTTTGTTGTCATTAGCAATCTTTTACACCGTTAACGTTTCTTTTCTATTATCCGTTTTTATAAAAAAAAAAAAAAAAGAAAAAAAAAAAGCAAAAAAAAAAAGCAATATGCACCGTCTTCCCATATGGAATGAAAAGGCTGTCTCTTCTACTTCTCTGTCGTCTGCTTCTTTCAATCATGGATTCCTTGTCGTGTTGGACTCAGACTCCATGATTGCTCGATTTAAAGACGCCATATTGCCATATCTTCAATGATATTTTTTATCATAATCTTCCAATAGTGTCGTTGTTTTTGTTTAACTTTTTATTTTTGTATTTTTTACATAGTTATTTTTTTTATTTAGTTTTATTTCTTGCTCTGTTCTTATTCTTTTTCCCCTACCTATTTCTATGTTCATCAACACGAAATCTATTCTTGAAATGCAATAAAAAAATTGGGTATATTTTAAGAGACCCCCTAACTACATTTCTTTAGTTTTGATCTATCGCATTATTTCAGCTGCATTCCACGACACAGTGAGATTATTCGTTTTGTTTCTTATTTAACTTATATAAGTAAGACGTTTCCTTTCTTCTCTTAACAACAACAACAACAGCAACAACAACAACAACAATAATAATAATAATAATAATAATAATAATAAATGTGGTAATGAAATAAACACATCCCGTCTCCCCTCTCGTTTGTAACCTTCCATCTCAATAAGATAAACGTTTTTCAGCACTAAAGCTGAATGAGTCAAATAATGCCTCATAAATTTCTACTTAGCGTTGTTATTATATTGCAATAAAAAAATATAATAATAATAATAATAATAATAATAATAATAATAATAATAATAATTGTGGTAATAAAATAAACTCATCTCGTCTCCCCTCTCATTTGTAACCTTCCATCTCAATAAAATAAACGTTTTTTTCTGCACTAAAGCTGAATGAGTCAAATAATGCTTTATAAGCTTCTACTTAGCATTGTTATTATATTGCAATAAAAAAAATATTATTATTATTAATAATAATAATAATTGTGGTAACAAAATAAACTCATCTCGTCTCCCCTCTCGTTTGCAACCTTCCATCTCAAAAAAATAAACGTTTTTCAGCACTAAATCTGAATGAGTCAAATAATTCTTCATAAGCTTCTACTTAGCGTTGTTATTATATTGCAATAATAATAATAATAATAATAATAATAATAATAATAATAATAATAAAAGAGTTCCAAAAGAGAGGAATTAAGCAAACATCTTTTATAAATTCCTCTTAGTAACTATTCAGCTAATAGAAAATTCCAAGATGAAGAAAATCGCCATCATATTAAGCACGTTTCAGTTTCATGCCTTCACGCTGACGGTGTTTTATTCATTTCGACGCGTTCATTACCAAGACAGCTGCTTTTTTTTCAATACAAGACAGGCAACGTTTATACAAAGGATATTTATTCTGAACGATAGAGAATTGTGGCACAAGGCCAAGGGGAGAGAAATGGGAAAGGGACGGTCTTCATTAGATATCCTAGTCCTAGGTCATCCGACTCATGATCCATTTATTCTGATAGCATTTTACTCGTTCACCACAAGAACTCATGCATCACCTCTCTTAATCCGGCATATACCACAATACCATGGGCACCTCGAGGTGGTGTAATGGTTAGCAAGCTTGTCTCGCTAGAACAGTTATGACTGACTATACTCATTCGATACTCACTGGGTGCCCCATACTTTCGGCCTTGTGCCACATCTAAGCTAAAGTTAGAAAATCATTTAATGGCACCTCGAGGTGGTGCAATGTTTAGCAAGCTTGTCTCGCTAAAACGATTACGAATGTGTAGTGAGTTCGATTCTCACTGGGTGCCCCTTACTTTCGGCCTCGTGCCACATTCAAGCTACGCTTGGGAGATCACTATACCAGATATTCACAAGGGACTTACAAAACACCCCATGACATAAAAATTTCAAAACGTTTGTACAAAGAATTATAACGTTTTGTAGATCTGTTGAAATATTGTTTAACATTGTCAAGCATTGTGTTTTTTAATTTCTTAAATTGTGTTCTTTTAACTGTTGAAAAGTATTGGCGGAGTTAGAACAATCATTTTCTTTTCTTTTTTAATCTTAATACTTCTACTACTACTATTACTAATATTTATTATTATTATTATTATTATTATTGAAACTGCGGAAGACTTGATGATGATCTGTGTCAAAGAACATGAAAGAAATATGAAACTTTATACAGTAATAAAGAAAGCCAACAAATGTTAAGACATTAGTGGCAATAGTTCCTTCATCTAGCTAATGTTTTATCATTATGTGGGGGGTATTTCTGCCGCACCTTCTGTTTTGTTAGTGTATTTGAAGATCCTCAAAGATACATCCCAGTCTGCAAGAACTGCCATATCAAAAAGAAAAAAAATACTGTTGTTGTGGTCTTTGATTATGATTGCTGGGTGATTAGCTTTCATTGTTCTGTCTGTACCCATTATTATTATTATTATTATTATTATTATTATTATTATTATTATTATTATTATTATTATTATTTCCTTTGATTTCTGTTGTATGAACAATTCCTTCTGGATCCCAACCAAAGACCTGTGGTTAGAAATAGCTTCATGATATTTTTCACTGATAATTTTTGTAAAAATAAAAATAAAAGAAAAACTTCATGAAGCCATTTCTGACCGGATGAAGCGAGTGTACAAAAGAAATCAAAAGAAATAATAATAATAATAATAATAATAATAATAATAATAATAATAATAATAATAAATTGATAATCTTGTATCAGGTTCTACGACATTGTCACCCACTGAATATAAAACCGGGAAGGACACAGTGGGCGAATATCTGCACTGGAAAATCTGCAACTTCTACGGGAAGGAAACTAAAAGAAACTGGTATGAACACCACCCAGACCCGGTTATGGAGATAGAACCTGTTACAATTTTATGGGACTTCACAATACACACAGAACAATCAAAGCTAACCGCCCCGACATTGTTATTAGAGACCGCAAAAAAAAAAAAAAAAAAAAAAATTGCCTCTTTGATATGACAGTCCCAGAAGACTGCAATGTATCTTTGAAGATCTTCAAAATTCTAACAAAATACAACGACCTTGAAATCGAAATCTCAGAAATGTGTTGTAGTTGGAGCTCTTGGATTGATTGGAAAAGTAGACTAATTGAAGGGATTCCCGAAGTCCATGCCTTAAAGAAATACAAAAAATTGTTCTCACAAGTACAGCTCACACCTTATATAGGGCTTTATCTATACAAAACATGTTTGTGATTTTTTTTTAATTGGCCAGTGGAAAATGTCATGATGCCATTTCTAACCTTAGGTTTCTGGTCAGGACCCGGAACGAAATGTGAACACACCAGAAATCAAAGGAAATAATAATAATAATAATAATAATAATAATAATAATAATAATAATAATAATAATAATAATAATTAACAAGCTCAAGTATGAACACACCCAGCACATCACAATTCGATGGGATTGCATCATATTTTCAGACAGCAAGATTTTCTATTAAAAAATAGACTGGACATAACCATCAAAAACCGAAAAGAAAAAAACTTGTCTACCAATTGATATGGCTTGCCCAGTGGACTGTAACGAGGAATTTGAAAAAACTATCTGGAAATAGAAGTAGAAAAAATGTGGAAATTGAAAACAAGAATAGTACCAGTCGTGGTAGGTGCGCTTGGAATGATAAAAAAGGAACACAACAACACATTGAAAATTCCCTGGAAATCCCGGCTTAAGAGAAATACAAAAAATTGCCTTGATAACTACAGCACACACAGTAAGAAGAACTTTGCCCATGTAACGCTAGTAATGTCATGGAAGTTAGAAAAACAAATCATGAAATGTAGCCATAACAACACACCTGCCTTAAGTCTTCCCGCAGGCTTGGTAGGTAGGGTGACCATAGCAGATATCGAAATATAATGATGATGATGGTGATTATAATGTTAATAATAATAATAATCAAATTTAAAATAGTGCGTCCATTTTTATTCTATTAAATATACCTAGTATATGGATGTTAATCATCGTGAAAGTATCGATTTCATCGAGTTCTCATTCAGTTATCTCTTCAAATATTTCCCGCCTAACATCAAAATATTTCGACCTATCAAATAAACAGATCCGTGCAACCGAGAAGTAAATATTTAAACACATAGGCAAGCACTTTGGTAATAAACGATTAGGCCGAAGTTGAATGCAAATACATTCTTGATTGTTTGAGCCGTGTATTTAGCGGAGAGGGGCCTTATATGAGTCCCGGTGCAAGCTCTATTGTGCGAAAATTTTCAAGATGGCGATTTCAAGATGGCAGTTTTCAAAATGGCTTTGAAAGGGTTCAGAGTTGAAGTGTGCAAAATTTGATTCTGTGAGCGTGTGAATACATTAAAATATTTTTGGGCATCTTAGATTGAAACATAAGCTTATATATCCAACTGATTCAAAGATTACTGAAGAAGCCATTTCCTGCTGATGAAAAGTTGATTTATTAGACAGCAATTATCTTACAGCAAAAACAACAAAAAAAAAAACCAATAAAAAATAAAACAAAAACGAGAAGGAAACATAACAGTTTTGAATAGTTTAGCCATAACCTAATCTATTTTAGGAAAAAAAAATATTAGGGTTTGATGGGTTTTAAAAATTGGCTTGTTACGAATTGCATGAAACTGGGTAAACAGCGCGAATTGAAAAAAAAGTCAATTTTTCTTCAAATAATTGTTTCTTTGCATGACGAAACTTGTCTTTAGACATGTTGATACGAAGCAGCAGAGGATTTTTTAACTGATCTTATCCTCCACAAGGGGTTAGGCTGTATGAAACAATTAGAAAAAAAAGAGAAACATTATCAAAGAGCAAAAAACAAAAAACAAAAATAACAAGGAAAACAGATGAGTAATCAGGAAGACAGTAGATAACGATTGACATTGCATTTAAATTTTTGAATATCAAAGTTGACTGGAAAGCATGAAGCCAGAAGAGAGTTCCACAAGCGAAAATTGAGTGAGAACAATAGAAGAGTAATCAGGAAGACAGTACATAACGATTGACATTGCATTTAATTTTTTGAAGATCAAAAGTTGAGAGGAAAGCAAGAAGCCGGAAGAGAGTTCCACAAGTGAAAATTGAGCGAGAATAATAGAAGAGTAATCAGGGAGACAGCAGATAACGATTGACATTGCATTTAATTTTTTGAAGATCAAAAGTTGAGAGGAAAGCAAGAAGCCGGAAGAGAGTTCCACAAGGGAAAATTGAGCGAGAACAATAGAAGAGTAATCAGGATGGCAGTAGATAACGATTGATATTGCATTTAAATATTTGAAGATCAAAGTTGGTTGGAAAGCATCGGGCCAGAAGACAGTTCCACAAGCGAGAAGTGTGCAAAAAGATACTGTTAGCATAAAACTTACCACCCAATTTAACTGTAAATTGATGTGACCTTGTTGTTAATCTATTACTGCTCTTTGTTATCTACGGTACCTATGAACACTAATGGGTATGTCCCAATCGTCATGATTACGTTGGACACTATTGTAAGTAATATGCTGTCTAAGTAGTCCACCACTAGCAGTGGTTTACCTACTTCATGCTGCTGGCGAGTATCTTATTTTGTTTAAAGATTACCATTTCATTTCCAAGCTCCGTTTTGGTTATTCCTCACTCAGTAAACTTTTCTAGTTTACAACGCTCTTAAATTCATAAAGTCTAAGTATCAAAGCGATGAGCGATATTTATTTCAGCTTCAATGCAGGAAATGTGGCACAAGGCCAAAACGGGGAATGGGGAAATGACGGTCTTCTTCTGCCTTAATATTAAGTTTAGCTAACCACAAACACTGACCCAAACATACAAACAATATTCTTAACACCAAAACAACACATTCTTACCTTTCTTACTACATCCACCATAATACCTCATTGTCTCTATGAAAGGCCTTAATATAAAATGTAGCGAGCCACAAACACTGACCCAAACATACAAGCAATATTCCTAATACCAAAACTTTCTTTCTTACAACATCCACCATAATACCTCATTGTCTCCATGAAAGTCCTAACTAGTCCCCTTATGTAGAATTCATTGTCTGTGGGGGAGGAGAGTAAATCAACAATTAAAAACTAGCCCCAATGTGTATTTACAATATGAAAACAAAAACTATTTAACAGAAACTAAACGAAATAATGATATTAATAAAAAAACACACTCCCTAAATGTGGCAGAAACATCAGTTAACTGGATGAAATCAATGCGGGACTATAATAATATAAAACCTTTATTCATTTCAAGCACCCTATCAAACACACATTCAAACACAACAAGTACAATAATCTCAACGGATACGGAAGGTTGCCCGCATCCACCAGAGAACTGAAGTTTCTACCCCATGTAAACAGGGGAGCGAAGTTGGATTAAACTAAAGAAAAAGGGGACAGAAATAAAAGGGACAAATTAGCATAAATCCCCTAGGTAAGTTAACTTGAAGGAAAAAACTAAGGGCGAAAACGGAACCCTAAAGCGAAGAACGATATTTATTTGTAATTTATTTACAAAATGTGGCACAAGGCCAAAATGGGGAATGGGGGAAAGGACGGTCTTCTTCTCTCTTAACGTCAAACTTGCAAGAAGAACTGACCCAAACATACTACAATATTCCTTACACCAAAACAACGCATTCTTAGTTACCTTACTTACAACATCCACCATAATACCTCTTTGTCTCTATGAAAGTCCTTACTAAACCCCATATGTAAAATTCATTGTCTCCGTGGGGAGAGGAATAAAACCAACAATTCAAAAACTAGCCCCAATAAGTATTTACAATATAAATAAAAATCTATTTACAAGAAACTAAAAATAAAGCGAAGAGGTCATCCGAACAATTACCGTTAAAATACGTATAGAAAAGGCACAGGGAGGCAACGTTACGGCGGTGGGAAAGTGAATGCATCTGAGATGCCAAGTCATGGCCAATAATATTGCTGATCCTTCTTTCCACTTTATCAAGAATCTCTAAATAAGTTCACAAAGGCCTTCGAAACGAAACAAAAATTTAAAAAAAAATGTTCAACGAGCAAGAGGGTTAAAAATAAACAAAAAAGTAAAAGGGAATAGAAATATAAAGGGGAGACAGGCCGCCCCCTTGAAGTAAGGGTTCAATAACACCAGAAAACTGTAACACGAGGGGAAGTGGAAAAATCAGGCGTTGCTGACCACATATGGAGAGAAAAGGGAGATCACCGCCCTCTGTGGGATCAGGTTGAGATCATAGACAAAGAACATCATTCGAAAATTCACTTAAGGAATCAGCATATATGTTAGGCCATAAAAATCTCCTGAGCCGACCAAGGATAGAAATGAATACAATATGAGAACCAGTAATAAGGCGTGCCAGAGGAAAGCGATAACAACAAAAAAATTGCAATATGAGCTCTGGTAAAAAAACATGCAATGATAACAGAAAAAAAGGTTTATAATACCCAGAAATTCATACGCAGATGACCACATGGCACAGTAGACAAAGGCATTGGTTAGATCCAATGACAGGACCCAAAGAGTGTGAGTTCAATACCTGGTTAAAGCAGTGGAGAACCTTCAAAGGGGGATTAACAGGAGATAACGGACGTCCATTAGACATGGCCCGTGGAGCTAGAAAAGTCTACCCGAGTGAGCGAAATAAAGAGTTCAGTTCGACAACGGCCGAAACCTTGTGATAAACATGTAGACAAAGATGAGGACCATAGTCCGAATAATGGGGGTAATGCAATAATGCGGATAATAAATTGGATAATAGGAAAAAGGCTTAATGTACACAACTTGTACAATATGAAATATAGTACAGTTATACACACAGGTTAATCTACTAGTGAGTCCCACTAATTGGAACGTCGGATCTGGTTGCGTCTTCTCTCTTTCCCTCTCCCTCAAATCTCTCGTAGACAGTTGACTTTATAGGTACTTACTACCTATAGTGTAATCATTCATGGGGGTGACTGGTTATTCCATTACATCAAATATCTTACCTACTTAATCTTTTATGGTATATATTCGTGCTATTTTTTCAAGTGATATAACTTTGACTATCATCTATCATTTATTATAACAATTACTAGTTTCATAACTTTTACTCTAGAGCTAGGCTCCGAATTGCTATTGAAATAACTATAGCCGGAGTTGGAAACCAGTTTAGGAATAGAACAACTCCGGATTCATGACCGGGCACTTAGCCATAGCGATTGAAATTATTTGGGTTTTAAAATTAAGTATGGCAGGGTTTGGTGGAGGTTATGATCTCGACCTTGGTCGAATAAAAAAATATAATTACCGAATATAGAAAACTGTGCCATCCCTAAATCCATAAATCCTCTGGCAATGCTGGCATTTGTAACGATGCTGAGGTAGGTGCTGGAGGTCTGGGAAGGCTTGCTGTTATTAAATCATCATCGAAAACAACCAAATGTCTGGATACAACATGTCAATAGATGAAATATATATATATATATATATATATATATATATATATATATATATATATAGAATGAGTGGGGTATTCGACTGGATACAAAAATTCGGGTTTACAAAGCTGTTGCACTTGCCATCCATACAGGTACCATATACGCCAGCTAGATGTTTTCCCTAAAAGCTGTCTGCGTGCAATCTGTGGAGTTAAGCTTCAAGATAGGACATCTAACGTAGACCTGTTTAACAGGTGTAATATTGGATGAATCGAGACTTTTATCATACAGTCTCAGTTACGGTAGACTGGTCATGTCTTGAGAATCTCTGATGACAGGATACCCAAGATCTTAACGTAGAGCCAGTTAGATCAGGGCTACAGGAATGTAGGACACCTATGGCTAAGATACAAAGACAAGCTCTAGAGGAACTTGTCAGCAGTTAATATGCCACATAACCTTGAACGCTTAGCTTTGGAGCGGGTAGAATGGAGATCAACGTGTTTTAGTGGGCTCAGCAATTTTCAATCTGCTTGTCTGAATCATGTTTCAAGAAGCGAGAGCAAGATCTAAAAGGTCAACCAATATAACAGTGATCTCATCTCACAATTCTCACACCTGCTCCATGTGTGGCCTCTTTTGTAAATCCCTAGCGGGTCTTAAATGCCACTTAAGATTATCGCATAATCTTTCAAAATACAAAAAATGTGGAGCACGAGGCCATTAAAAATTCCGGTTGTAGGAAGACCCCTCGGATTGATTGGAAATGATCCCAGTAGACCCATTGAAGGAATTTACTAGTCACCCATGGCTTAAAGATCTTAAAAAAACTGTCAAAATACGAGGACCTTGAAATTGAAATCTCAAAAATGTGGCGCATGAGGACATTAACCATTCCAGTTGTAGTTGGAGCCCTCGGATTGATTGGAAAAGATTTCCATAGACTCATTGAAGGAATCTAGGGTATCCCTTGCTTTAAAGAAATAAAAAAAAATATTACTAACAAGTACAGCTCACACCTTACGAAGGGTTTTATCTATGTAAAATGTGTGCGATTTTTTTTTACAAAACTGCTCAGTGGAAAATGTCATGATGCCATTTCTGGCCTTAGGTCTTTGGTTGGGACCCGGAAAGAAATGTGTAAACGTCAGAAACCAAAGGAAATGAAACAACAACAACAACAACAACAATAATAATAATAATAATAATAATAATAATAATAATAATGCCCACAGAACGATCAAAGATAATCGCCCAGACATCGCGATCAAAGACCAGAAAAACAGAATGTGCTTTCTTTTTGATATGGCAGTTCCTGCAGACTGTAATACTGGAGGCGTCAAAAATACTGCCCACATATACCTCCCAGAAATACCACCCACATAATGATAAGATATTATCTAGACGAAGACTCCATTGACACTAATGTCTCACCAATATGTCGGTGGCGTTTCTGGGCGGAATATGTCAGAGGTATTTCTGACTAAACCCTGTCCGAAGGTCTTGGAAATGTCACGATGCCATTTCTGCCCTCAAGTCTCCGTTTGGGAGCCTGACACAAAATGAGTATACAACGGAAATCAAAAGGAATGATACTAAATGACTATTACTACTACTACTACTACTACTCTTACTACTACTACTACTACTACTACTACTACTACTACTACTAATAATAATAATAATAATAATGGAATATTACAATAAGCGCGTTTCACCGGATGTCGATTTTCAGCGTTTGTTCAATTTTCAGCCTTTATTATCTTTGTTATTTGGAATATCTCTCAGTATAGAAATTTAATAATACAAGCAATCTAGAGTTTATAAATATTTAATAAGTGCCGTTCCTCTGACACGCGGCCAAATCGTATGAACCGACGCTGACGCCATTTGCCGACGTTTAGAGAGCTCGTGTTTCTGGAAATGTCTGTGGATGCTTGATGCGGTGTAATCGATAACGGGTCCGGATGAGAAAATCGGAGAAAGGTAAAGTTTGGAATTTTCTCTCTGTTGTTATCCCAACCCCACCCTTCGGCAGATACGGATCGATTAATCAGAAAGACTGGGGCACGTAGCCTTGTTTTGCAGCCAGTCTACCACAAAAAAGAAACGGCAGCATGCTGCTGGAAATCATCTACCTAGTCGGTCATGAATCGAAAGCGTCATGATCGACCAAGAGTGTATCGTGTATGGCGCTCGACTGATTGATGCCAAAAAGGAAAAAAAAATCAATCGTTCATAATGCAGATTTTACCTAGGTTCGAACATTGATCACCAAAATGGATAACGATATTTGTTCATATTTCTAAAGAGAGTTATTGTCCATAGTTTACACTATTTACGTTGATCGTACTGTTGTACACATCTTTATTGCCATATTCACGACGTTTCGGCCGTTGTACGCTCCGGCTTTCTTCGGGATCTGTCTATATTTCTTAGATGAGGTATTGTAACTATTTACACTATTTACGTTGATCGTACTGTTGTACACATCTTTATTGCCATGTTCATGACGTTTTGGCCGTTGTACGCTCCGGCTTTCTTCGGGATCTGTCTATATTTCTTAGATGAGGTATTGTAACTATTTACACTATTTACGTTGATCGTACTGTTGTACACATCTTTATTGCCATATTCACGACGTTTCGGCCGTTGTACGCTTCGGCTTTCTTCGGGATCTGTCTATATTTCTTAGATGAGGTATTGTAACTATTTACACTATTTACGTTGATCGTACTGTTGTACACATCTTTATTGCCATATTCACGACGTTTCGGCCGTTGTACGCTTCGGCTTTCTTCAGGATCTGTCTATATTTCTTAGATGAGGTATTGTAACTATTTACACTATTTACGTTGATCGTACTGTTGTACACATCTTTATTGCCATATTCACGACGTTTCGGCCGTTGTACGCTCCGGCTTTCTTCGGGATCTGTCTATATTTCTTAGATGAGGTATTGTAACTATTTACACTATTTACGTTGATCGTACTGTTGTACACATCTTTATTGCCATATTCACGACGTTTCGGCCGTTGTACGCTTCGGCTTTCTTCGGGATCTGTCTATATTTCTTAGATGAGGTATTGTAACTATTTACACTATTTACGTTGATCGTACTGTTGTACACATCTTTATTGCCATATTCACGACGTTTCGGCCGTTGTACGCTCCGGCTTTCTTCGGGATCTGTCTATATTTCTTAGATGAGGTATTGTAACTATTTACACTATTTACGTTGATCGTACTGTTGTACACATCTTTATTGCCATATTCACGACGTTTCGGCCGTTGTACGCTCCGGCTTTCTTCGGGATCTGTCTATATTTCTTAGATGAGGTATTGTAACTATTTACACTATTTACGTTGATCGTACTGTTGTACACATCTTTATTGCCATATTCACGACGTTTCGGCCGTTGTACGCTCCGGCTTTCTTCGGGATCTGTCTATATTTCTTAGATGAGGTATTGTAACTATTTACACTATTTACGTTGATCGTACTGTTGTACACATCTTTATTGCCATATTCACGACGTTTCGGCCGTTGTACGCTCCGGCTTTCTTCGGGATCTGTCTATATTTCTTAGATGAGGTATTGTAACTATTTACACTATTTACGTTGATCGTACTGTTGTACACATCTTTATTGCCATATTCACGACGTTTCGGCCGTTGTACGCTTCGGCTTTCTTCGGGATCTGTCTATATTTCTTAGATGAGGTATTGTAACTATTTACACTATTTACGTTGATCGTACTGTTGTACACATCTTTATTGCCATATTCACGACGTTTCGGCCGTTGTACGCTCCGGCTTTCTTCGGGATCTGTCTATATTTCTTAGATGAGGTATTGTAACTATTTACACTATTTACGTTGATCGTACTGTTGTACACATCTTTATTGCCATATTCACGACGTTTCGGCCGTTGTACGCTCCGGCTTTCTTCGGGATCTGTCTATATTTCTTAGATGAGGTATTGTAACTATTTACACTATTTACGTTGATCGTACTGTTGTACACATCTTTATTGCCATATTCACGACGTTTCGGCCGTTGTACGCTCCGGCTTTCTTCGGGATCTGTCTATATTTCTTAGATGAGGTATTGTAACTATTTACACTATTTACGTTGATCGTACTGTTGTACACATCTTTATTGCCATATTCACGACGTTTCGGCCGTTGTACGCTCCGGCTTTCTTCGGGATCTGTCTATATTTCTTAGATGAGGTATTGTAACTATTTACACTGTTTACGTTGATCGTACTGTTGTACACATCTTTATTGCCATATTCACGACGTTTCGGCCGTTGTACGCTCCGGCTTTCTTCGGGATCTGTCTATATTTCTTAGATGAGGTATTGTAACTATTTACACTGTTTACGTTGATCGTACTGTTGTACACATCTTTATTGCCATATTCACGACGTTTCGGCCGTTGTACGCTCCGGCTTTCTTCGGGATCTGTCTATATTTCTTAGATGAGGTATTGTAACTATTTACACTATTTACGTTGATCGTACTGTTGTACACATCTTTATTGCCATATTCACGACGTTTCGGCCGTTGTACGCTCCGGCTTTCTTCGGGATCTGTCTATATTTCTTAGATGAGGTATTGTAACTATTTACACTATTTACGTTGATCGTACTGTTGTACACATCTTTATTGCCATATTCACGACGTTTCGGCCGTTGTACGCTCCGGCTTTCTTCGGGATCTGTCTATATTTCTTAGATGAGGTATTGTAACTATTTACACTATTTACGTTGATCGTACTGTTGTACACATCTTTATTGCCATATTCACGACGTTTCGGCCGTTGTACGCTTCGGCTTTCTTCGGGATCTGTCTATATTTCTTAGATGAGGTATTGTAACTATTTACACTATTTACGTTGATCGTACTGTTGTACACATCTTTATTGCCATATTCACGACGTTTCGGCCGTTGTACGCTCCGGCTTTCTTCGGGATCTGTCTATATTTCTTAGATGAGGTATTGTAACTATTTACACTATTTACGTTGATCGTACTGTTGTACACATCTTTATTGCCATATTCACGACGTTTCGGCCGTTGTACGCTCCGGCTTTCTTCGGGATCTGTCTATATTTCTTAGATGAGGTATTGTAACTATTTACACTATTTACGTTGATCGTACTGTTGTACACATCTTTATTGCCATATTCACGACGTTTCGGCCGTTGTACGCTCCGGCTTTCTTCGGGATCTGTCTATATTTCTTAGATGAGGTATTGTAACTATTTACACTATTTACGTTGATCGTACTGTTGTACACATCTTTATTGCCATATTCACGACGTTTCGGCCGTTGTACGCTTCGGCTTTCTTCGGGATCTGTCTATATTTCTTAGATGAGGTATTGTAACTATTTACACTGTTTACGTTGATCGTACTGTTGTACACATCTTTATTGCCATATTCACGACGTTTCGGCCGTTGTACGCTTCGGCTTTCTTCGGGATCTGTCTATATTTCTTAGATGAGGTATTGTAACTATTTACACTATTTACGTTGATCGTACTGTTGTACACATCTTTATTGCCATATTCACGACGTTTCGGCCGTTGTACGCTCCGGCTTTCTTCGGGATCTGTCTATATTTCTTAGATGAGGTATTGTAACTATTTACACTATTTACGTTGATCGTACTGTTGTACACATCTTTATTGCCATATTCACGACGTTTCGGCCGTTGTACGCTTCGGCTTTCTTCGGGATCTGTCTATATTTCTTAGATGAGGTATTGTAACTATTTACACTATTTACGTTGATCGTACTGTTGTACACATCTTTATTGCCATATTCACGACGTTTCGGCCGTTGTACGCTCCGGCTTTCTTCGGGATCTGTCTATATTTCTTAGATGAGGTATTGTAACTATTTACACTATTTACGTTGATCGTACTGTTGTACACATCTTTATTGCCATATTCACGACGTTTCGGCCGTTGTACGCTCCGGCTTTCTTCGGGATCTGTCTATATTTCTTAGATGAGGTATTGTAACTATTTACACTATTTACGTTGATCGTACTGTTGTACACATCTTTATTGCCATATTCACGACGTTTCGGCCGTTGTACGCTCCGGCTTTCTTCGGGATCTGTCTATATTTCTTAGATGAGGTATTGTAACTATTTACACTATTTACGTTGATCGTACTGTTGTACACATCTTTATTGCCATATTCACGACGTTTCGGCCGTTGTACGCTTCGGCTTTCTTCGGGATCTGTCTATATTTCTTAGATGAGGTATTGTAACTATTTACACTATTTACGTTGATCGTACTGTTGTACACATCTTTATTGCCATATTCACGACGTTTCGGCCGTTGTACGCTCCGGCTTTCTTCGGGATCTGTCTATATTTCTTAGATGAGGTATTGTAACTATTTACACTATTTACGTTGATCGTACTGTTGTACACATCTTTATTGCCATATTCACGACGTTTCGGCCGTTGTACGCTCCGGCTTTCTTCGGGATCTGTCTATATTTCTTAGATGAGGTATTGTAACTATTTACACTATTTACGTTGATCGTACTGTTGTACACATCTTTATTGCCATATTCACGACGTTTCGGCCGTTGTACGCTTCGGCTTTCTTCGGGATCTGTCTATATTTCTTAGATGAGGTATTGTAACTATTTACACTATTTACGTTGATCGTACTGTTGTACACATCTTTATTGCCATATTCACGACGTTTCGGCCGTTGTACGCTCCGGCTTTCTTCGGGATCTGTCTATATTTCTTAGATGAGGTATTGTAACTATTTACACTATTTACGTTGATCGTACTGTTGTACACATCTTTATTGCCATATTCACGACGTTTCGGCCGTTGTACGCTTCGGCTTTCTCCAGGATATGTCTATATT
Source organism: Acanthosepion lycidas (assembly GCA_963932145.1). Classification (NCBI taxonomy): domain Eukaryota; kingdom Metazoa; phylum Mollusca; class Cephalopoda; order Sepiida; family Sepiidae; genus Acanthosepion; species Acanthosepion lycidas. The sequence goes on from OZ010614.1 coordinate 24,516,480, forward strand.
TCTGAGATAAGTTATTGTAACTATTTACACTATTTACATTGTTCGGGATGTTGTCCTCGTCTTTATTGCCATATTCCCGACGTTTCGGCCGTTGTACACTCCGGCCTTATTCAGGATATATTTCCGAGGTGAGGTATTTTAACTATTTAAATTATTTACATTTTTCGGAATGTTGTTCTCATCTTTATTGCCATATTTCCGACGTTTCGACCGTTGAACGATCTGGCCTTTTTCAGGATATATCTTTATTTCTGAGATGAGGTATTGTAATTATTTACACTCTTTACATTATTGGCATAGTAGATAAAAACGTTATTTAGGCAAAAACTATGTGTAGCTTGCATTACTTTTTTTTTCTTTTTGCCTTTAAATGCAACGGTTGACAGTTTTGCTTTAGTGTCCATTAGAACGTGAAAAAATATCTATTATGGAATTTTTTCTCTTATGTTGGACTGCCATGATCAAACGTACATTAAAGCATGAAAACTATTCTTTTTTATAGGCATTTTATAGGCATTATTTCATAGGCATTATTTTATAGGTATTATTTTATAGTCATTTTAGAACATTATTACAATATTCCTAGCTGATTCTATTCAGTGTTGGCTTCTGTTTATACGTTATTTTTATAGATATAATTTTTTTTAAGTAAATGGTCCGTTTTTTTTAATTAAACAGTATTAGCTGCATTTACCGACTTGAATGTTCGAGAATTTTCGTAGAACATATACGCTGCAAGCCAGATTTTCAATATTGTGTTCCAAGTATTCACTTTAAATCGTTAACCAATACACAGTACGCTCGTCGCTACCTTTATCAATGATGTAGAATCGAAGGTAAACAGTTGTTTCACGCCGGAGGTATCATTGTTTTGCAAGCATGGTTTTAATTCACTTGGTTTATTTTGGATCTTGACCAGATCCAATTCGATGCCTGTTGATCTGTGGTCTGGAGACGTTGTGAAACACGCTTCAGGCACCGGTCAGTGATGCCGACCTTCCAAAAGAAGGAAACGATTGACCGTCCAAGTAATTCGCGGTAACCGACCTCAATAGGTAGTACATAACATATCCAAATCTTTCTTCACGCAGTCGGATCGTAGCGATTTGAAGCGGATTTACTTTAGTTCGTGTGCCTCGTCCCTGTTCCTCTCCCATAGAACCGTTATTTCTACCAGGGGGGCACATTTCTTTGAATCAGACCATGCTACAATGTTAGTACGTGCGTCTGTTTTAATGATGTGTACGGAAAATTGAAAATCAACTAACACTCTCCAGTCACGGACCCCACTCATTAGCGTCACGTTGGGAGATATTTGGGTCTTCTGCACAGGGCGTTCACCTTCCATGTAAAAACGGATCTTGGATTCTTTAGCCGTTACAGGTTCTTTGTTGTCAGCTTCACGCTGTGTACTGACCAGGTCCATGACTACTTCTAACATTTTGTTGTGATACCACATGTACATCTGTAGTGATTGTGGGCATGGAGGAAGTACGTAGCGAAAAATAACCCCATCCCTTTGACATAATGCGCACAAATCGATACCAGTGTTCCAGCTTGAGGTTGGTTGCATTTGGTAGATCATAAGTATATCGCAGGAGGAATGGCATTGCCAATGCCTCCATTGCAGTCAGGGTATTCCATGATAGCTTCATCGGATCATGCAATCAGTATTCCATGATAACTTCCTCGGGTCAATATCACTTCATGTAGCCCAAGCACATTGCTTGGACTGAGAAAAAGCAGTAGCTGTTCGCTGTTCTTCCTCGAAATTCCTGATTTTTTCAATCACCATGTCTGGTCCACTCTTTAGAATCTGTTTGAAGCAAAACTGGTTACTTGTGCTGCGCAGGTCAGCTCGATTGGTTTGGGTCACCCCCATAATGTCCTTGGTTCGTAGGCTGGTTTCTGCTTCTTGGGTGGCTTCTACTCCCGACCATTTGGTGTTAGTTTGGGCGGTGACCATTTGGTGCCAGTTTTTTTTTTTTTTTATCTGTCTGTAACCTGCGCACGAACTCATCAACCGATTCCCTCATGATAACGTTAAGGCGTACCTTCCCGACCTTGTACACCTCCACCAATGAGGACATTGAAAGTTGCAGGTTTCTGGCATTGATATAGATTCTCACTGTGGAGAAGTAGCGGGATAAGGGCCTCCAAACCAGTTGCGAAGGCACTTGTGTTGGATATCGTTTGAGGAATAACTTTGACTTCACTTCCGCTCCCTCAGAGAGTGAGCCTAAATCGGGTTGGTTGATACCATAAATAGAAAATGGTCAAAATAAACATGGCGCAAAGTTGTCCTAAGCCTTGAATTACCAGGGCGCAAAAGTATCCTGAGCAGAAGGAAATGCGTGCTTGCGTGAGCGCATGCCGGAAGAGGAGTCGCCACACGAAGCACATGGCCGGAGGAGGCACGGCCACAAGGAATTGCATAGACGACATTCCGGAAGAAAGCGTAGCCATGTGAAGTTTCGTGGGTGTCCAAATGTTATAAAAACGGTCAAACTCTTGGCCTGTAGAGAGGCTGGCTAGAGTTTCACCGAAGATTTTGTTTCCGCCAATTCCTGTGTGCAACCTTTGTGATTACCCCTCATTCTAGACAATTATCGCAACTCGATGATAAATCTATTTATATATTTTTTTGTGTTCGTCACCTTATTTGAGTCCAGCAGCAATATACAACACTTGTTGATACACTGGTGCGTCTTCTGAATGCGAAACAGACTAATACCATACACCTGCAACGGTCACAGAAACCAGGACAGCCGAACATGTTGGCAGTACTAAACCTTCAGTTTGTCGGGGAGATGAGTTCTGTCGATGGATTCAAGTTCATCTACTACAATTTTTCTGCACCTCTTTCCCTCGGTGACGATCAGATAATGGAATTTCAAACAGTCATTTTCTTTGGTTTAGCCTCCATTCTCGTCCACGTGAAGAGCTTATGGTAACGCTGCTGCAGTTCATCGGCACCGACCTTAGACGGGACCAGAATGGTGATGTCATCCATGAACGCGAAGGACGAAGGACCATCACTCCTTTTGCTGAGTCCGTTGCACCTGGTAATGTGAGTTCCATGGACATAATGAAAAGAAGCGGTGAAATCACACACCCCCATCGTGTTGCCGAACTCGAGAGCTTGCGACTCGGTGCTGGAGTTACCAATGGTGAACTGCATGAACGCTGCTCTGAAGTATTCCATTATGATTTCCCCAAACTTACCAGGGAAATTTAAGAATACGAGGGACATCCGAATAAGCTCATCAGAAACTGATCCATGGGCATTCGCGAGATCAAGCCAAATTAAATGAAGCTCAGTTGTATTTTGTTTGGCTGATAGGATCGAGTTCCAAATCATGAGTGAATGCTTCATACAGCCAGGTAAGCCAGGTATCTAAGCCTTTGGGACAGAATATATAATGATTACCTAGCAGGAAGTAAGTTATATGACGGGCAAGGACTCCAAAACGCTTATTAGATATTCGATATATAAACATATATATATATATATATATATATATATATATATATATATATATATATATATATATATATATATATGTGAGTGTCTGTGTGTGTGATTTTTGTGATGTCAACGAACACTCGTTGCCACTTCTGTAATGTCAATGAATACTCGTTGTTACTTTAGAAACGCCCGTTGTATCCAAGATTTTGGGATAGATATATAATGGCTACCTAGCAGGAAGACAGTCATATGATAGGCAAGGACCACAAATCTGTTATTAGATAATCGATATGCAAACATATATTTACACATTTATTTCTTATATCCCAGAAATAAACTTTATAAGGCTGGGACGAAGCCGGTTGTTTTTTTTAGCTTTTAAAATATACATTAAAATGCCATATAAATTATACTTATTCCTAGCTATCCTTAAAACTTGTACTACAAAAAACTTATTTAAATACACACACACACACACACACACACACACATATATGTGCGTGTATATGTGTGTCTGTGTGTATATATATATATATATATAATATAATATAATATAATATAATATATGTAATATAAAATAATAATTTTATATATATATATATAATAATAATAATAATAAATAATTAAAAAAAACAAAACAAATGAAAACTACAGACAAAAGTTCATTTTCTCCTTCAAGACATCCATTTCTGTAGTTCACTGCTACCAGCAAGCAGAAATATTTTTTTTCCTGATGATGGCCATTTTGTCCGAAACTCGTCGAGGAATCTAAATGAAATAATAATAAAAACGAAAGAGAATTAATCTACAACCCAGTGTGTCTGAAGATTTTAATTTTTTAATATTTTTATTGTTCAATATATATATATATATATATATATATATATATATATATATGTGTGTGTGTGTGTGTGTGTGTGTGTGTATGTGTTTGTGTGTGTGGGGGGTGATGATTTTTGTGATGTCAACGAATACTCGTTATCTCTTTCGTAATGCTCTTTGTAGCAGATACTTTATAATCGAGAATTATAAACTTTTATAATGCCGTTGAACAATACTTGTGTCAAACGCCTTCAAATATCACTCGCACTGTCACTGGCCGATGTCATGAAAGGACATGGCACATAAAAAGAAAAGAAGCCTAATGATCGCCTTAACAAAGTAGAATGCTGAGTAAAATCGAACTCATTACAGCAGTAGTTGTCAATCCGAGGAGATTTTTAAAGAATTACTCCACGGCGGGACACGCTTCTTTGTTTTTGCGGGCATCCTTTCCTAACGTCCATCTCTTTCCCGTTTCCTGTTGTGCGACGGCAAGCGCCAATATCTAAACTTTGGCTTGCTTAACAACAAGGTAGCTTAGCGAAGACACATTGAACAATAACACCATCTTGTCAGACCGGTTCGCTTTCCTAACGCCGGCCAAAGCGAAACAAATAATATTATACTCTTGTTGGCCCGGCGCTGCGAAAGATTAGCTAGTGAGAGCGACGAGTCAGCACCGGAGAGTAGTAACTCACAGCAGGGTAGCCGGAGATGGTCACGAGGCAAAACTAGCATGGTGGAGGGGAAACTCTTGATGCTGATCACACCAATATTATTCAAATCAGAATAACTGTCGGAGAGAAGTTCTTCCTGAGACGCGGTCAAATATTGGCGATCGCATTTTCTGATCACTTAATGCGAGTGGTGCATGGTGATGGGGAGGTAATACTGACATTTCGCGTGGTGGCGTGGCAGGAACTGCGACTTGCAGGCCACCAGCTGCTGTCTTTTATTGGCCAGCAAAACAGAACTGAGAGTGGGGAGGGGATCGTTGGACTGGCCAGCCAGACGGAATGGAAGTGAAGAGGCAGTTCGGAGAATCGATAAAAGAGAAAGGTATACATCAGAAGATAATTTTGATAGTTTTTCTATCTTTTTTTTTTTTTTTTTTTACATTAAGGACTTTTATCCTTTGTTCACTCGCTTTTATCCTTTCTAGGGTATTAAACTTTCTCCTTTCATTATTTCTTTCTTTGTATCTTTCTTTTAAGTCTTGCTTTCTTATCTCTAAATTGCGTCAATGCTTTCTTATTTTCTCTTCCATATTTCTTTCTTTCTGTTTTCTTTCTTAATCTTCCGCCCATTTTCTTTCTTATTTTCTTTTCTCTTCATTTTCTCTTTTTCTTCTCCTCGGCTTCTTTCTTTCTTTCTTTCTTTCTTTCTTTCTTTCTTTCTTTCAAATTCTTATATGTTTTTTGCCGTTTTTTTTCCTGCCCTTTTCTTCTTACTTGTTTCTTTTTTTTTTTTTTTTTTTTTTTTTTACTTTTGTCCAACTTCTTATATCTTTTTTGTTTTTCCTCTCTTTTTCTTCTTACTCGGTTCTTTCTTTCTTTCTCTCTTTCTTTCTTTCTTTTTCCAAATTCTTATATCTTTTTTGATTTTCCACTCCTTTTCTCCTTATCTGGTTCATTCATTCATTATTTTCCAAATTCCTTTGTTTTTCCTCTCCTTTTTTCTCACGCAGTCTATTTCTTTCTTTCTTTCTTTCTTTCTTTCTTTCTTTCTTTCTTATATCTATTTTGCTTTTCCTCTCCCATTCTTTTTCCAATGTTCTTTCTTTCTTTCTTCCTTTCTTTCTTATATCTGTTTTGCTTTTCCTCTCCCTTTCTTTTTACAATATTCTTTCTTTCTTTCTTTCTTTCTTATATCTGTTTTGCTTTTCCTCTCCCTTTCTTTTTACAATGTTCTTTCTTTCTTTCTTTCTTTCTTTCTTTCTTTCTTATATTTGTTTTGCTTTTCCTTTCCCTTTCTTTTCCCAATGTTCTTTCTTTCTTTCTTTCTTTTTTCTTTCTTTCTTAATTTCTTTCTGTCTTTCTTTCTTAAATCCGTTTTGCTTTTCCTCTCCCTTTCTATTTACGATGTTCTTTCTTTCTTTCTTTCTTTCTTTCTTTCTTTCTTTCTTTCTAAATAATCCAAAACACTCTTGTAAATTATGTCAAAATTACATTGAGTCAAAAAGAGGAATCAAATTTTGGAAATAATTACTTGAGGATTCGGAGAGTTGAGTTCGAATTCCGGTCGAAACCATTACATTCACCTACGTGCTAATACACTTGGGAAAGGTATGAAAGCTCTTCTTCTCTCCCCAGCTATGGGTAAATAACAGAAAAGACCGGGCTCTATAGGCTTGGATGGCAACTGGTCCACCACAGAAATAAATAAATAAATAAACAAACGACTTCCGGTAAAATAACCGCCATAATAGAATACCCACAATGCACCACTGACCCGTATATATATAAATAGCCGAGAAAATTAACAGCATTCGTGGCCTGACGATTGCATCTAGCATGAAACAGACTGTCGCCTCTAAGTGGTGACATATATGTTCACTTTTACATATATATATATATATATATATATATATATATATATATATATATGTGTATGTATGTATGCATATATATATATATATGTATATATATATATATATATATTGTGTATTTAGGCAGCATCTTTTCATTCATACACGTTTCATTAAATAATATAGACAAGTGTTGTCTATTTATTTTATGTAAATTTTTTTTCGTAATATCTGATAAGTTTAATAACATTATCGTTGAACGAAGAAAGAAATTCACAATAGTGATTCATGGCTTACTTAGGCCATTATCAAAGATGTCAATTACAACATATTAAACAATATACGGACAAGACAGTGATGATAATCTGTCATTGTTTACATAGATGATTTCTAAGCAACGATAAACACGCGCATATAAGACGCTAGAAGCGAAAATCGCACCGTATCTCATGACGTCACGCATGACCAGACGAGAGTGAATTGGAGAAGTATGAAGTATGGAAAACCATTGGTATAAACCAATGGCTTCTATTACCAATTATAGACATTTAAGAATATTTTTAGAGATGCTATAATTGATTTTGTTTAGGTTGGGTTTCAATTGTTTGATGTATAATGCTTCAAGGATTTTTAGTTTTTGTCTATTGTTTTCATGTCGAAGTATAATTGTGTTTTCGACAAGTATTTTACGGAATTGTGTATGCGGGCAGGCATGTTGTTTTAAATGCCTAAAAATGTTAGAGTTTTCATTCAAATATAGTGTCAAGCGCTGTGAAAGCGAGTTTGTGGTGTGACCAACATAAATATTATTTAATTCGTTGGAGATTCACTCTCCCAAAGGGCACTTGAATTTATAAACTATGTTGGTTGTTTGCAAATCGCTAACTGCGGGAGAAGAATTATTGCGAAGAATTAAGTTGGATATACTAGATTTAGTGTAGTATATGATTAATTTAATTTTTTGCTAGGATCTGTAGTTGATATATTAGAATTTACTAAATTTTTTAGTATATTTTCATCCTGTTTATAATTAGTATGTTTGAGATCAGTAGAAGCAGTATTATGTACAATTTGCTTAGTATTGAGATTTCTAAGAAAGAATCTTATTTGTTCATCAACTATATAGTTTGGAAAGCTAATAATAATAAGTGTCTGTTTTATATTCTTTAGTTCACTGTAAAAATCTTTTTTGTGGATGAATAAGTTTCTGCACAATGTATTAGATTCTTTATAATTGCTATTTTGTAGTAATATGGGCATTCGCTCTTGTAGTTAAGTGTACATGAATTTATGCTTGTAGGTTTTTTGTATGGCGAATTAGTAAATTTGTTATTATTAGTGTTTATCAATATGTCAAGGAAGGGGATTTTATTATTAGTATTGAGTTCATATGTGAATTTAAGGACAGAATTATTTTGGAAACGTTTTTGAAGTTGAATTATTTCATCTGTATTTTTAACTAACATAAGAATATCATCAACGTATCTTAGGTAGATGGATATTCTTATGTTAGTTAAAAATACAGATGAAATAATACTCATACGTCGAAAACGACGGGGATGTCCATCATATATATATATATATATATATATATATATATATATATATATATATATATATATATATATATATATATGTGTGTATGTGTGTGTGTTTATATATACTAAAAGAACTCCTAAACAGAATAGGAAATGCCCACCAAGACATTTCCGTATTCAGTTGCATAAATTCAAAACTTCGCTTTGGCAGGGTCGTTGTAATTGCCTACAGAAGACTGGCTGAAATATTATTCCAAGTGGTGACGTTGGCTTCGCGAAGATCATGCACTGACTGAAACTGACGTTCGTTTCTGTAGACTTCTTTGACTTCCATCCCAGACATTTTCAGTGGGGTTCAGATCGGAGGAACAGGTGGGATGGTTAAAATTAAATAACGCTATTCGACAAGAAAAAGTTCTTTGTCCTGTGGGCATTATGGACTGCGTTGTTTCTTTTGAAAGATACAGCCATTTCCACAAAAAGCGAGAGTTTTCATTCAATAAGGGTACTCTCTTTAACATGTCAATGTAACCAGGCGCGGTTTGACGCCTCTGTGTAACCTGAAACACCATTGTTCTTTGGACAACATCCACTATCTATTGCTGGTAATATATTTTTCTTCAAAACTCTATTTCTGGGAATATTTTTCCTTGAAGAAATCTATAGCTGGTCATATTTTTTTTTCGAAGAATGTATAACTTTTTGGATTGCTGGTATTTTTTTTAAAGTATTACTGATAATAATTTTTCCTTAAAAAATTATTGCTGGTAATAATTTTTTTTATTACAAAATATTTCTGGTATTAAAACCTATTTTTACACAAATTTGGGTGTTAACTATTAGCCCATGGCTGGGACCCTAACAGGTGCTACCACCACAGGTCCAAGTGGACCTGGGAACACCAGCAATTAAGAGGTGGTTCCACGCTCCTCAAAACCTCCTGATAAGAGGTCTTGCTGCTGGACGTAGTTTATCATCTTACCCAGGACGCTGATGTATTAGGTTGGTGCAAAAATAATGATGTAATAATGTCGTTTTTTGACGTTAAAAAATACGTCAAAAAACGACATTATTACGTCATTATTTTTTGCACCAACCTAACATTACGTTGGTGCAAAAATAATGTCGTTTTCTCACATATGTTACTATGTGAGAAAACGACATTATTTTTGCACCAACCTAATAGTTTATCGTCATACCCCAGGACGATGATGTATATTTGGAATACGAGTTGGAATAAATTTTGAGTTTTTTTTTCTTTTTGTTAGAATTCAAATAGTTCCAAAAGTCACATATATAAAAAAAAAAATCAAAATTTTAAATCGCTAGCATTTCAAAAATAAAATAAAAATAAAAATAAATAAATAAAAATAAAAAAAAATGAATGAAAAAAATGTTTGAAAACATGTAGCGAAATTCAAAATTTCGTATACGTGAGTTTTCAGAAATATTTCAAAACGTTACAAGTAACGGAATTCAAAAATTATTAGGGTCACAGGTTACCCCCGGATGTTCCATGTAGCGAAAGTAAAAGAATTAATATCACTGGATTTTACAAGTACGCCCCAAAGTTGTAAGGAATGTAATTCAAATTTCAGTAGCAGTAGATTTTTAAATGTAGACCTAAAAACTCAGGTAACAAAATAAAAAAAAATAATATACCTTTGTTTTCAAAATTAGCCTCCCAATGTCGCAAGTATTAAAAACAAAATTTAGTAGAGATGGACATTCAAAAGTAACCTCCAAAAGTTATAAGTACCAAAATACATAAATTTGGCAGTGGTGTCCTTTCAAAAGAATCCCCAAAAATACGCAAATAGCAAAATGCAAAATTTAGTAGCACTTGGCTTTAAAAAAAGATCTCAAAACACTGCTAGAAGTGAAATGCAGAATATGGTATGGCTGGGCTGTCTCAATCAGGCCCGTAAAACAGAAAAATGCAAAATTTACTAGAGACTGGCTTTCAAAAGAAATCTCCAAACATTGTAAGAAGCGTAATGCATAATATGGTAGGATTGGCTTTTAAAAACCCGGCTAAAATGACGCAAATACTGAAATTTATTAGGGCTTGGGCCTCAAAAGAAGTCTCCAATTATCGCATCGAGCGAGATGCAAAATTTGGTATGGCTGGGAGTTTAAAAGTAGACATCATTGTTGTGATATTTAAACTTAAATGCGGATGGCTTTCAACAGCAGCCGAGAAAGACGCAATTGGCAAAATGTACAATCTACTAACTTTAGAATTTAAATGGTGTCCACCATTTTGATGCCGGACAGTGATGCTATGAATTGTTATAAATTTTGTCGGGAAAACACGAACAACTGTTGCTTCAACATGAACACCTAAATGAGGGCAAATGAGTTACAGTCACATAAAATTAAGAAAGCTACAGCAGAAAGACAGGAAAGAAAGAAAGAAAGAAAGAAAGAAAGAAAGAAAGAAAGAAAGGAAGAAAGAAAGGAAGCAAGAAAGGAATAAAGAAAGGAAGCAAGAAAGGAAGGAAGAAAGAAAGAAAGAAAGAAAGAAAGAAAGAAAAGAAGAAAGAAAGGAAGCAAGAAAGGAATAAAGAAAGAAAGAAATGAATAAAGAAAGAAAGAAAGGAAGAAAGAAAAGAAGAAAGAAAGAAAGAAAGAAAGGAAGCAAGAAAGGAATAAAGAAAGAAAGAAAGAAAGAAAGGAAGAAAAAAAGAAAGAAAGAAAGAAAGAAAGGAAGAAAGAAAGGAAGCAAGAAAGGAAGAAAAAGGCGGCAAAATAAAAAATGAAAGAAAGAGAGATGAAATAAATGAAGAAAGAAAACGAGAAGAAAGAAAAAATAAAAATGAACGAAGTGCAAAGAAAAATCGTTTCGGAAAGAAAGAAAGAAAGAAAGAAAGAAAGAAAGAAAGAAAGAGGGAAAGAAAAAAGAAAAGAAGAACGGGAAAAAAAAGAAATAAATAAATAAAGGTAGACAACAAATGAAAGAAAGAATGAAAACAAATGAAAGATGAAAGAAATGAAGAAAACAAAAAAAGATAAAAACAGACGCATAGATAGAAAGAAAAGACAAAAAGATAATAAGAAAGAAATGCAAAGAAACAAAATCATTGTGGAATGAAGGAAAAGAGAAGGAAAGAAAAACAGGAAAACGAAAAGAGAGAAAATGATAAAATGAACTGATAAATAAAGAAAATCAACAAAGGAAGCGAATAAAAGAAAAGAAGAAAAGAAAGAAAGAGATGAGACGCATAGAAAGAAGGAAATGACAAAAAATGAGAAGCATAGAAAGAAATTCAAAGAACGACATCATTGTGAATGAAAAAGAAAGAAATAAGGGAATAAAGAAAAAATAATGAAAGAAATAAAGAAAGAAAATTATGAAGAAAATTTTCGAAGTAGAGACAAAAAAGTAAAGAGAAATAATGGGAAAGAAAGAAAGAAAGAATGAGGAAATGGACTAATTAGAAAAGAAGAGGAAAAAAGGTATTATATTTTGGAAGAAAGAAAGAAAGAAAGGAAGGAAGAAAGAAAGGAAGAAAGAAAGAAAGAAATGAAGAAAGAAAGAAATTTAAAAAATGAGACATATGGGAGGAAATGCAAAGAACAACATCATTGTGACAGAAAAGAGAAAGAAAGAAAGAAGGAAAGAAAGAAGGAAAGAAAGAAGGAAATAAAAAAAATGAGAAGCATAGAAAGATAGGCTAAAAACATTATGAATGAAAAGAGAAAGAAAGAAAGAAAGAAGGAAAGAAAGAAAGAAAGACAGAAAGAAAGAAAGAAAGAAAGAAAGAAAGAAATGATAAAAAAATGAGACGCATGGGAAGAAATGCAAAGAACAACATCGCTGAACGAAAAGGGGAATAAATAAATAAAGAAAGAAAGAAAGAAAGAAAGAAAGGATGAAAGTAAAAAGAAAATTATAAAGAAAAATTTCGAAGTAGAGACAAAAAAAAGTAAAGACAAATAATGGGAAAAAAAGAAAGAAAGAATGACGAAATATGCTAATTAGAATATGAGAAGAAAAAAAAGAAGATATTATAATTTGGAAGAACGAAAGAAAGAAAGAAAGAAAGAAAGTTTTAATGGATGCGAACCAATTATTTCAAGGAAGAAATATCAAAATGTAAAGAAAAATTCAGAAAGTTCTTGAAAATGGACGAAAAATATTAAATTATCATTTTATATTTAATTTTCATCATTTTTTTTTTGTTTTTACAATTCATCCAACGTCTTGTGTTGTTCTTGCTTGTTTTTCGAATCTTTCGATGTCGATGACTGAATCCCAAATCAAACGCAAACGACATAACTCAATGAAAGATTCAACAAAGGGCCAGAAACAGGCGGGAAGGACAAATATACTGACCGTCACCCAATTGAAATTTGAACGCAACCTGAATTATGAAACGTTGCGAAAATGCTGTCCCTACATTGTTACCTTGCACTGTTTCCTTAGTAAAAAAAAAATGTGGCCACTGAAAATTTTACTAAGTGAAATTCCAATTCATAAATAGCGAATGGCCAAATTAGCGGTGAAAAAGATAAATTGCGAATAGAAGAAAACGGACACGACAAAAGAAAATGACGAAATACAAAAGATAAAACAAAAACCAGATAAAATATGCCAAAAGGATAAAACAAAACGCAACAGTAAAACAAACGAGGACAAAAATATTCGAATAAAACAAAAACGCACAAAGACAAATAAAATGATAAAGCAAAAAAACAAACAAGAAACAAAACCAAATGACCAATAAAAGAAAAAAGGAAATACAGAACAGAATAAAAACAAAATATAAAACAAAAAAGAGCAAAATGACATAATACAACAGAAGCTAAACCCAAAAACCAAAAATAAAACAAAAACGTTAAAAACAACTAAAAACTAAAAAGGCGGAAAAATACAGACAAAAAAACAACAACAAAAAAAAACAAAAAAAAAACAGAAGGCACAATAAACAAAATAAAAACAAAAGAAGCAAATCAAATAGAAAAAAAAAAGAAAGAAGAATGCAAATATCAGTGCCAAAATGAAACAAAAAATACAAACGCAAAACACAAATAAAAAAGCAACTAAAGAAAGGCGTAAAAAAAATAAAAGGCAAAACAGAATAAAAATAAAAATAGCATAAAAACAAAGGAAGAAAAAAAAAATCAAAATAAAGCAAAAAAACAAACAAAGGCGCAATAACGCAACTAATAGACAAAAAACAAAACTACATTATTTACATTGTTCAGACTATTCCCCTCACTTTGATTATCATATTCACGACGTTTCGGACGTTGTACTTTCCGGCCTTCATCAGGATTTGTCTATATTTCTGAGATGGGGCATTGTAATTATTTACATTGTTTGGATTGTTTTCCTCGTTTTTATTGCTATATTCACGACGTTTCGGCCGTTGTGAATTCCGACCTTCTTCAGGATCTGTCTATATTTCCGAGTTGAGGCATTGTAATTATTTACATTACTTGCATTGTTCGGACTATTGTCCTTATATTTATTGCCATATTCACACCGTTTCGGACGATTTATGCTCCAGCCATCTTCAGTTGATTGGAATTTCGAATTGAACTCTTTATTTGGTCCACCGGGGTAGAGTGTTGTAGTTCCACGTGCTATGCCTCTTCCGGATGTCTCAGTTATCTCCCTTTAATTCATCTTTCCAAGTTTTTGTTCGCCGCTGCAGTAGTAAGGTATTTAACTTACAACACTTTAGTGGACGAAAGGGTTCCGTTCGAAATTCCAATCACCTGAAGGAAGCCGGAGCGTACAACGGCCGTGAAAGTGGCAATAAAGATCAGGACAGCTGTGCGAACAATGTGAATAATTACAATACAACATATAAGTATAATTACATATAATTACAATAAAAAATATAGACAAAAAAAAGCAAAACGAATAAAAAAGACAAAAACAAAAGGGAAATAAAAAAGTGGAAAATTCATTCTTTCTCTCCATTCACTTTACTTTCTTTCTTTTTTCTTTCTTTAATTCTTTCTTTTTCTTTCTTTCTTTCTATATTTTCTTTCTTTCTTTTATATTTCTTTCTTTCTTTTCTTTTTCTCTCTTTATTCTATTTTATATTCTATCTATAATTTATTTCGATGATATTTCTTTCTTTCTTTCTTTCTTTCTTACTTTCTTTCTTTCTTTCTTTCTTTCTTTCTTCTCATCCATATAACTATTCCTTTTCTTTCTTTCTTTCTTTCTTTCTTTCTTTCTTTCTTCTCATCCATATAACTATTCCTTTTCTTTCTTTCTTTCTTTCTTTCTTTCTTTCTTTCTTTCTTTCTTTCTTTCTCTCTTTCTTTCTTTCTTTCTTCTCATCCATATAACTATTCCTTTTCTTTCTTTCTTTCTTTCTTTCTTTCTTTCTTTCTTTCTTTCTTCTCATCCATATAACTATTCCTTTTCTTTCTTTCTTTCTTTCTTTCTTTCTTCTCATCCATATAACTATTCCTTTTCTTTCTTTCTTTCTTTCTTTCTTTCTTTCTTTCTTTCTTCTCATCCATATAACTATTCCTTTTCTTTCTTTCTTTCTTTCTTTCTTTCTTTCTTTCTTTCTTTCTTCTCATCCATATAACTATTCCTTTTCTTTCTTTCTTTCTTTCCTAAAATTCTTGCATTTCTGTCATCCATGTTATAAATTTTCATTTCGTTTTCTTTTCTTTTCTTTCTTTCTTTCTTTCTTTCTTTCTTTTCTAATTTTTTTACATTTGTTCTCATTCATCTGTCAAAATTTCATTTTCTTTTGTTTTTTTGCTTGTTTGTTTGTTTTTTGTTTGTTTCTTTGTTTCTTTGTTTCTTTGTTTCTTTCTTCTCGTCCACATTACTTTTCTTTCCGTTTCTGTCTTTCTTTCTTTCTTTCTTTCTTTCTTTATTCTCATCTATATAACTATTGCTTTTCTTTCTTTTTTCTTTTTTCTTTGTTTCTTTCTTTCTTTCTTCTCATCCATATAACTATTCCTTTTCTTTCTTTCTTTCTTTCTTTCTTTCTTTCTTTCTTTTTTCTTTCTTTCTTTCTTCTCATCCATATAACTATTCCTTTTCTTTCTTTCTTTCTTTCTTTCTTACTTTCTTTCTTTCCTAAAATTTTTTCATTTTTTTCATCCATGTTATAAATTTTAATTTCGTTTTCCTTCCTTTCTTTATTTATTTCTTTCTTTCTTTGTTTCTTTCACACATAAATTTCTTACAGATGTTCTCATCAATCCTACAAACTTTCATTTATTTTTCCTTTCTTTCTTCTCATTTTTCTTTCTTTCTTTCTTTCTTTCTTTCTTTCTCTCTTTCCTAAAATTCTTACATTTCTGTCATCCATGTTATAAATTTTCATTTCGTCTTCTTTTCTTTTCTTTCTTTCTTTCTTTCTTTCTTTCTTTCTTTCTTTTCTAATTTTTTTACATTTGTTCTCATTCATCTGTCAAAATTTCATTTTCTTTTGTTAGTTTGCTTGTTTGTTTGTTTTTTGTTTGTTTCTTTGTTTGTTTCTTTGTTTCTTTGTTTCTTTCTTTCTTCTCGTCCACATTACTTTTCTTTCCGTTTCTGTCTTTCTTTCTTTCTTTCTTTATTCTCATCTATATAACTATTGCTTTTCTTTCTTTTTTCTTTTTTCTTTGTTTCTTTCTTTCTTCTCATCCATATAACTATTCCTTTTCTTTCTTTCTTTCTTTCTTTCTTTCTTTTTTCTTTCTTTCTTTCTTCTCATCCATATAACTATTCCTTTTCTTTCTTTCTTTCTTTCTTTCTTTCTTCTCATCCATATAACTATTCCTTTTCTTTCTTTCTTTCTTTCTTTCTTTCTTTCTTTCTTTCTTTCTTCTCATCCATATAACTATTCCTTTTCTTTCTTTCTTTCTTTCTTTCTTTCTTTCTTTCTTTCTTTCTTTCTCTCTTTCTTTCTTTCTTTCTTCTCATCCATATAACTATTCCTTTTCTTTCTTTCTTTCTTTCTTTCTTTCTTTCTTTCTTCTCATCCATATAACTATTCCTTTTCTTTCTTTCTTTCTTTCTTTCTTTCTTTCTTCTCATCCATATAACTATTCCTTTTCTTTCTTTCTTTCTTTCTTTCTTTCTTTCTTTCTTTCTTCTCATCCATATAACTATTCCTTTTCTTTCTTTCTTTCTTTCTTTCTTTCTTTCTTTCTTTCTTCTCATCCATATAACTATTCCTTTTCTTTCTTTCTTTCTTTCCTAAAATTCTTGCATTTCTGTCATCCATGTTATAAATTTTCATTTCGTTTTCTTTTCTTTTCTTTCTTTCTTTCTTTCTTTCTTTCTTTTCTAATTTTTTTACATTTGTTCTCATTCATCTGTCAAAATTTCATTTTCTTTTGTTTTTTTGCTTGTTTGTTTGTTTTTTGTTTGTTTCTTTGTTTCTTTGTTTCTTTGTTTCTTTCTTCTCGTCCACATTACTTTTCTTTCCGTTTCTGTCTTTCTTTCTTTCTTTCTTTCTTTCTTTCTTTATTCTCATCTATATAACTATTGCTTTTCTTTCTTTTTTCTTTTTTCTTTGTTTCTTTCTTTCTTTCTTCTCATCCATATAACTATTCCTTTTCTTTCTTTCTTTCTTTCTTTCTTTCTTTCTTTCTTTTTTCTTTCTTTCTTTCTTCTCATCCATATAACTATTCCTTTTCTTTCTTTCTTTCTTTCTTTCTTACTTTCTTTCTTTCCTAAAATTTTTTCATTTTTTTCATCCATGTTATAAATTTTAATTTCGTTTTCCTTCCTTTCTTTATTTATTTCTTTCTTTCTTTGTTTCTTTCACACATAAATTTCTTACAGATGTTCTCATCAATCCTACAAACTTTCATTTATTTTTCCTTTCTTTCTTCTCATTTTTCTTTCTTTCTTTCTTTCTTTCTTTCTTTCTCTCTTTCCTAAAATTCTTACATTTCTGTCATCCATGTTATAAATTTTCATTTCGTCTTCTTTTCTTTTCTTTCTTTCTTTCTTTCTTTCTTTCTTTCTTTCTTTTCTAATTTTTTTACATTTGTTCTCATTCATCTGTCAAAATTTCATTTTCTTTTGTTAGTTTGCTTGTTTGTTTGTTTTTTGTTTGTTTCTTTGTTTGTTTCTTTGTTTCTTTGTTTCTTTCTTTCTTCTCGTCCACATTACTTTTCTTTCCGTTTCTGTCTTTCTTTCTTTCTTTCTTTATTCTCATCTATATAACTATTGCTTTTCTTTCTTTTTTCTTTTTTCTTTGTTTCTTTCTTTCTTCTCATCCATATAACTATTCCTTTTCTTTCTTTCTTTCTTTCTTTCTTTCTTTTTTCTTTCTTTCTTTCTTCTCATCCATATAACTATTCCTTTTCTTTCTTTCTTTCTTTCTTTCTTTCTTTCTTCTCATCCATATAACTATTCCTTTTCTTTCTTTCTTTCTTTCTTTCTTTCTTTCTTTCTTCTCATCCATATAACTATTCCTTTTCTTTCTTTCTTTCTTTCTTTCTTTCTTTCTTTCTTTCTTTCTTTCTCTCTTTCTTTCTTTCTTTCTTCTCATCCATATAACTATTCCTTTTCTTTCTTTCTTTCTTTCTTTCTTTCTTTCTTTCTTCTCATCCATATAACTATTCCTTTTCTTTCTTTCTTTCTTTCTTTCTTTCTTTCTTTCTTTCTTTCTTCTCATCCATATAACTATTCCTTTTCTTTCTTTCTTTCTTTCTTTCTTTCTTTCTTTCTTTCTTCTCATCCATATAACTATTCCTTTTCTTTCTTTCTTTCTTTCTTTCTTTCTTTCTTTCTTTCTTTCTTTCTTCTCATCCATATAACTATTCCTTTTCTTTCTTTCTTTCTTTCCTAAAATTCTTGCATTTCTGTCATCCATGTTATAAATTTTCATTTCGTTTTCTTTTCTTTTCTTTCTTTCTTTCTTTCTTTCTTTTCTAATTTTTTTACATTTGTTCTCATTCATCTGTCAAAATTTCATTTTCTTTTGTTTTTTTGCTTGTTTGTTTGTTTTTTGTTTGTTTCTTTGTTTCTTTGTTTCTTTGTTTCTTTCATCTCGTCCACATTACTTTTCTTTCCGTTTCTGTCTTTCTTTCTTTCTTTCTTTCTTTATTCTCATCTATATAACTATTGCTTTTCTTTCTTTTTTCTTTTTTCTTTGTTTCTTTCTTTCTTTCTTCTCATCCATATAACTATTCCTTTTCTTTCTTTCTTTCTTTCTTTCTTTCTTTCTTTCTTTTTTCTTTCTTTCTTTCTTCTCATCCATATAACTATTCCTTTTCTTTCTTTCTTTCTTTCTTTCTTTCTTTCTTCTCATCCATATAATTATTCCTTTTCTTTCTTTCTTTCTTTCTTTCTTTCTTTCTTTCTTTCTTTCTTTCTTTCTTTCTTCTCATCCATATAACTATTCCTTTTCTTTCTTTCTTTCTTTCTTTCTTTCTTTCTTTCTTTCTTTCTTTCTCTCTTTCTTTCTTCTCATCCATATAACTATTCCTTTTCTTTCTTTCTTTCTTTCTTTCTTCTCATCCATATAACTATTCCTTTTCTTTCTTTCTTTCTTTCTTTCTTTCTTTCTTTCTTTCTTTCTTTCTTCTCATCCATATAACTATTCCTTTTCTTTCTTTCTTTCTTTCTTTCTTCTCATCCATATAACTATTCCTTTTCTTTCTTTCTTTCTTTCTTTCTTTCTTTCTTTCTTTCTTTCTTCTCATCCATATAACTATTCCTTTTCTTTCTTTCTTTCTTTCCTAAAATTCTTGCATTTCTGTCATCCATGTTATAAATTTTCATTTCGTTTTCTTTTCTTTTCTTTCTTTCTTTCTTTCTTTCTTTCTTTCTTTTCTAATTTTTTTACATTTGTTCTCATTCATCTGTCAAAATTTCATTTTCTTTTGTTTTTTTGCTTGTTTGTTTGTTTTTTGTTTGTTTCTTTGTTTCTTTGTTTCTTTGTTTCTTTCTTCTCGTCCACATTACTTTTCTTTCCGTTTCTGTCTTTCTTTCTTTCTTTTCTTTCTTTCTTTCTTTCTTTCTTTCTTTCTTCTCATCCATATAACTATTCCTTTTCTTTTTTTCTTTCTTTCTTTGTTTCTTTCTTCTCATCCATATAACTATTCCTTTTCTTTCTTTCTTTCTTTGTTTCTTTTTTTCTTTCTTCTCATCCATATAACTATTCCTTTTCTTTCTTTTTTTCTTTGTTTGTTTGTTTCTTTCTCCTCATCCATATAACTATTCCTTTTAATTTGTTTGTTTGTTTGTTTGTTTGTTTCTTTCTTTCCTTCTTTCCTTCTTTCTTTCTTTCTTTCTTTCTTTCTTTCATTTGTCCCCATTCATCTCACTAAATTTCACTTTATTCTTCTGTCTTCGTTTCTTTTTTATTCTTGCTATTCGAGGTTTCTTTTTCATTTTCGATTTTCATATTCCACCTTTTGTTTATGTCTTTCTTAACATCATAAGCTGTTTATTTTCTGTCTTTCTATTTAATTACTCCTCTCTTTCCCTGTTTTATATTCTTTCATATTTAATAAGAAAAACAGAAACGATAAAAATCATTATAATAAAAAAGTCAATATTGTTAGGTTAAATTATTTTGTCGGTTAATTCTAGAAGACAGGAAATTAAAAAATAATATATAAAAAAAAACAACAAATAAACAAAGAATAGTTTTAAAACAGATGAACAGGAAAGGGTGCCGACGGAAGTGAATTTTGTACGTTTATGATTGCATCGGAAAAAGAAATGAAATCGACTGAAATTATTGGGCAAGTTATTACGCATGCGCATAATATCTGCAGGCGTAGTATTATGCAAACTCAATTGTTTTTACTATTAGATTGGCTCATGTTGTGTGTGTGTGTGTATGTGTGTCTCTGTGTGTGTGTGTGTGTGTGTGTTGGGGGCATAAAGAGAAAGATGAAATAAAAAAGGTGTGAAACAGACGGTAAAAGTGAGTCTGGCGGGAAAGAAATAAATAGATGGAAAATAGGAGTTGATGGAAGGAAAGACAATGAGAAAGAGAGAAAATAATATTTGCATTTTAGGGAGAATGACGAAAAAGAAAGAAAGAAAGAAAGAAAGAAAGAAAGAAAGAAAGAAAGAAAAAAGAAACAAAGAAAATGGAAGTTTGATAGATGAATGAGAACAAATGTAAAAACAATTTAGGAGAAAAAGAAAGAAAAAAATGAATAAAGAAAGAAAGAAAGAAAAAAGAAAAGAAAGAAAATAAAAGATAGATAGATAAATAGATAGATAGATAGATAGATAGATAGATAGGGGGAGATAGATAGATAGGGGGAGATAGATAGATAGATAGATAGATAGATAGATAGATAGATAGATAGAAAAGAAAATTGAAATGACGGTTTGTAAAATGAATAGAAAAAATGTAAGAAATTTAGGAGGAAAAGAAAGAAAAACAGAAAGAAAGAAAGATGGAAAGAAAGAAAGGAAAAATAACCGAAAGTCTGTAGGATTGACGAGAACATCTGTAAGAAATTTATGAGTGTAATTTAAGGTTGAAATTTAGGGAGAGTAACGAACACCAAAGAAAGAAAGAAAGAAAGAAAGAAAGAGAGAGAGAGAGAGAGAGAGAGAGAGAGAGAGAGAGAGAGAGAGAGAGAGAGAGAAAGATAAGTTGCATGGCTCTTAGAAAGGTCATTTGGATTTTCAACAAAATGATTAATTCTTTCATCTGTCAAGTTACTAGGTGTTTCCCGTGTCTCCCCGGATATCTTTTTTACCATATCGTTTTTCTATCGAATTGCTAAAAAAAAAAAACTTTTAAAGTATCGTAGACATTGATTTATTAATCTAACATTTTATCACTTCAAAAGTTATTTTTAGTGGATACTCGTATTTAAGTAGACGCTCTGTTTATTGATTAAACAGTATAATTATTTATTTTTGTTTACCGGTTTGAATATTTGAGAAATTTTGTTAAAGAGTAAAGCCTGCCAGAGACCCTATATTTTTCTATATGATTTCAGGCCGCTAGACGAAAATAAACAAATACACTTTTTAATAAATAACTCAGATACGATTATCCACTTAAAATAAAGTGATAATATATATATATATATATATATATATATATATATATATATATATATATATATATATATAATTAATTAATATGAGTAAAAATTAGTCAGCATGATTGATGTTAACATCATACCGACTGCACAGTTTTGTAGGCGGATCTGTTCATGTACTCAGTGGGTAGCAGCAATTTATTCTCATATATATATATATATATATATATATATATATATATATATATATATATATAATACTTATTTTTTTAAAAATATGATTCCATCGCTACATAAAAGTTTTCCTGTTTCAAAAACAGAAGCTAAAAACTTCAATTTAATTATAGAAATTAAATTAAAGTAACCAGCTCTGTTTCATCCTCAGGCGAATTTTGAAATAACCTAATCTTGAAATTTACGGAGATTTATAAGCATATTCATTCGTAATATTAATTACGATGGAAAGAGCGAATTCAATTATTTTAATAAGGGACGTAAGGGTTTACATTTTCGTTGACAACAGTTGTATATATTTTCACAAACACACACACTCACACACACATACACACATATATATATATGTATTTCACTGACAAGTATTGTATATATTTGTATACACAGTCACACACGCACACACACACACATTATATATTTAGATATAGCGATAGATAAATCAAATGATCAGATATAAGCAAGCATATACGCGAATGCTGGTGTGCATACGCAGGCAAGCAGATTTATACATGAGGTGTAAACATAATAGTGCTCGATGTGATTATAAAGACAAAAGATATATATTAATCACTGCATATACTAGTACCTATGGTTGTGTGTACAACTTACTCTTTTTGAGTAGGTAAACATCTACTTATCATCTCTCAGTTGTGCCTCTGTCCTTGGACAGAGTGCGCTCGGGGGATTCCCCGTCAAAGGACAGAGGGGCAACCGAGGAAAATTATACTGAAGAGGTGCCTGCTCTGGGGAACAGCTGCCCGGGGAATTTTTGTTCCTTACCCGGGTGCACGCGCTCGGGATCCCCACAGTAAACCGACCTTGTTTCACAACCTGACCTCGTGGAGGGTCGAGTAAATATCTACTAGTACCTACGTTTTCGCTGATATGCATTTCGTCGGGTACAAACTCTATGTTGCTAAAAGTAAACAAATGGCTCGTTTACTTTCAGCAACATAGACTTTTACCCGACGAGCCGTATTTCAGCGATAGTCTCATTAATTAATATATATATATATAAAGTCGCACGCATATATATATATATATTTATATATATATATATTACGTGAACAGTGAAGTCAACACTCACAGGCAACAAAGTATTTCATGCTAAACGCATTTAGCATGAAACAATTGGTCGCCTCTTAGTGCTAAGCTTGTCGGAGTTACCTCCTCCTTATTTCCCTAATTGTTCACTAAGGGTCGCTCTCTCTCTAAACTATAAATACTGGGCGACTTCTTGCCTCGTTCTCTTTTTCACTTTGCATTTAGGCGGACACATATAAAAATATGATCTCTTGTGGGAAAACTCCAAGAAACACACATACACGTACGTACAAACTTTCACTAAAATACAAACCTTTTACGTTCACACACAAACACAAATGTTGATGACTTTGTCACTTGTAAATTTGTTGTTTAATACATATATTTGTTGACACACACACACACACATATATATATATATATCGGTCTTGTTTGTTTTCTTTACATCTTCGGTTGGACTCAACTTGAGTCCACCATTGTTCTTGCAGTTGGACCTTCTAACAGGAATAAACAGCACGTGTTCCTAATTCAACAACAGTCAAAGACACATGGTCCTCTACAACTTCAATGTTCACTTTTATATTTACATACTCTCTATCTCTGATATTGAGCACTTTATTCCATAAATACGGACACCTTAAAACTATATCTCTAATGAAATGGATTAAGTCCGACAGTTATATTAATTTATTTATTGTTTATATACTGTTTTTATAGATAAAAATATTTGAGTAACTGCTCTGTTTATAATAAACAGTATTTACAACATTTACCGGCTTGAAGGTCCGAGAAATATCATAGAAAGTATGTGTCCTCCGACAGAAATCGAACCTGTATCATACACCGAACCGTCATATGGCCAGAGGAAGCGTCTGGTTGGCATTTTTAAATTACTGTTTTTAAAACTACAAAGTTCCTATGATTTCCCTCGCACGCTCATATCTGCTCGAAGCGTATCTTAACGCAAACAAATGTTTTAATATTTCATGAAAATTTTGTAATTCCGACAATTATTTTCATATATTTATTGTTTATTAGTTATTTTTTAAAATAAAAATATTTAAGTAAATGCTTTGTTCATAATCAACAGTATTAACAACATTTATTAGCCTGAATGTCTGAGAAATTTCATAGAAATCTTGAGAGAAATCCAACCTGTATCCTAGACGGAACCGTCTTATAGCCGTCTAGCTACAGTGGAAGCGTCTGGTTAGCAAGGTCGACTTATAGTATATCAGCTATTTGAAAATCAAATTTTAATTGTGGTAATAATAATATTTAGAAGAGGAAACAATATATTTTTAGAGAATATATAAGGTTGGTGCATAATTATCAGGCGTTTTTGTAGGCGAGTTATTTGTCAATAAAAATTGCAGTTTTGTTTACATTTTTAAAATAAAAATATTTTATTTTCAGATAATAAAAATACGTGTCGATAATCATACTCATTTAACAATGTTATTGTTGAACTGTTCTGTTTCTTTTTTCATAATAAAGAGTGTTGAAAAAACGCCTGATAATTATGTACCAACCCAATATATATATATATATATATATATATATATATATATATATATATATATATATATATATTATATATATATATATATATATATATATATATATATATATATATATATATATATATATATATATATATTAACAATAATTTAAAAAAAAATCCAGACGACATGCATTTAACGGATGTCAGAATTGATTGAAAAATACATCCCTACCCCTACCAAAACTGATGCAGCAAAATACAGCGATAATGAACACGCAAACACCCCTTGTCTGGATGAATGGATTTCTCTGTATCCTTGGAAACGAGAATTATGATTTTAGCTGTGCCTTTAAAACCCAGTAATTGTTAAAGTTACTCCAAAATTCGCTTGAGAATGAAATGGAACTAATGTCTTTAATTTAATTACAAAATTAAATTCGAAGCTTTTAGCTTTCATTTATGAAACAGGGTTTGAACTTTGTAGCGAAAAAAACATATTTTAAATCAATTAATTTATTATATATATATATATATATATATATATATATATTATAAGAGATTATAATAAAAACAATTTGAAATCATTACACAAAAGCGTACATGTTTCAACACTATGACTATACTTCTTCAGGCGATGAAGGAATACAGTCGTAATATTGAAACATGAAAGCTTTTGTGTAACGATTTCCGAATGTTTTTATTATAATCTCTTATAATAAAAATGTAATATATATTGCTCTACTCTGTATTAAGCACTTTTTTAAAAAGTACTACGAACTGTAGACTTTTCATCCATCTGTTCTTTCTCTTTTGTGTCTGAGTATATATATATATATATATATATATATATATATATATATATATATATATATATATATATATATAAGACCAGCTCATCAACAGGACAGAGAAAAGAAACACACAACCTACCTGCCGAGCTTGAGTGAATGCCGCGAAGCAAGGCTTGGGAGATATGGCTAAATGACGAAAGTTATTAAGAGCTAGAAAGGACAGGAAATTGTGGAGAGTCATGATCGACAATGTCCTGAAGGGACGCAGCATATAGAAATCCCAGGCGTCCATGGTACAATATTTTAAAAAATATACAAAATAAAAAATATATTTTTTTCAAATGATAATAGGTACTATTTATATTATGTAATTTATCCAACCAGCACCGAGACCCCTTTTAACCAGATAAGGGTTCGTTTATTTATACCTGAAGCTTGCGTAGTGCATGAAACTCCTAGACGTACTGTCAGCGTTGCGTATTTTGTATATACGTAAATATTAAGAAATGCATGTGTGCAGTAATATTTATTTATGTCTGTAGTTTTAAACTGTTAATTACTGGTTTCAGTGATAACAAAGCGCGCACACACACATATACGCAAACACGCATACACACCCACACACACATATATATATATATATGGTGGTCTCTCCTATCGTGAACGATAAATGAGGGTCTGTATTGGATGGTGCCTTTTGTTTTACACTTATGCATTCTAGCAAGGGCTATTGTGGAGAAAATCAGGTAAGGGAAAGACATATTTCATTTGTGCTTTCTTAAGTGTTATACTAGCCCAGCTTTGCTGTAGGCGACAAAACCACACTGACAGATGAAATTTGTTAAAGCAGGATTTTGATGCTGTCTCTGCTTCAGAGCTTGACAAAGCTGATCACGGTGCTTTAGTCTACTGTCTTCTAAACCCTTTAACTTAATGAAACATGTCTTACGCCAATCCTTTCGGTTTGATGCTTGGGCTTCCCAGGTTTTCAGATCAAAGTTGAGACGTTTCAAGTAGTCTTTCAATTTGTCTTTGTAGCGTAAGAGTGGGCGTTCAACTGAACGCTTGGAGTTTGGTAGTTGTCCATAGAGCACCTTTTTTGGAAGCCTATGCTCATCCATTCTCACAACATGACCAGCCCACATAAGTTGTATCTTTGCTAGAATGGTTTCAATGCCTGTGATGTTACATTTATTCAATATTGCACTATTCTTGATATCGTCATCCCATTTTATATCATATATGGCACGAAGACAGCGCATGTGAAAGGCGTCAAGGTGATTTACGTGCTTGCTGTATAGGGTCCAAGTTTCAGCACCATAGAGAACGGCTGAGAGAATGACTGATCTGTATATGTCGATCATTAATCTGAGAGACATATCTTTGGTGTTCAGTAACGTATGTTTAAGATTACCGAATACTGTGCTGGCTTTGGCTATTCTAGATTTGATTTCTCTGTCCATTTTCCATCAGAAGAGACTGTTGATCCAAGATATGTGAACGCCTCAACAGTTTTAATGCCGTACTATCAATAAATACGGAAGGATTTGTGAGAGATGGATTGCCTCGTATATATATATATATATATATATATATATATATATATATATATATATATATATATATATATATATAAATTAAATTTACCATGGAGCACTCATACACATCCGTCTCTTTCTTAGACGTTATGATAAAATTAAACAAACATACACTTTCTTCCAGTCTATACAACAAACCCACAAACCGACATAAATTCCTACACTTTAACAACTGTCATCCCCTTAAATTAAAACAAATCTATTGTATACAGCTCATTTCTAAGAATCAAACGCATATGCTCAGACCATCTAGATTTTCTATACAACATTAATAACTTAACAAAACAATTCCTAAAATGTAAATACCCAATAAAAATAATAAAAGAAGCACTAAATAAAACTATCCACATAAATCGTAACACACTTCTCACATACAAGAAAAGTAAAAACAACAATATTCTCACACACTTATTCACAAATATAAAAAAGGATTACAAGAACCTCCAGTTAGACAAAAGATCAAAGACATTTTCGATAAACCACCCATAAATGCAAAGAAACAATCACCTAACCTATCAGCTATCCTCACCTCTACCAAATATCTAAACAATACAAACCAATCAGGAAATTACAAATGTAACAATCCTCGATGCTTAGTTTGCAAACACTTAATAATAGATAATGTATTTTCTGTACCCAACACCAATATCAAGATACACCCACCTCACCTGTGATAGCCATGACATAATCTACTATTTATTCTGCACCTTATGTTCTAATAGTGGATATATTGGTGAATATGGAAATAATTTTAGATTTCGCTTCAACAATCATAAACAAACCATACGTCAAAACAATCCTTATTCCCCCATAGCTGAACACTTTAATCAATAAGGACACTCATTAGAAAACTGTAAATGTTTATTGATAGATTCTGATTTCAGTTCCATATACACACGCAGAAAAAAAGAAAAATACTGGATTTTAAAATTAAATACATATAAACTAGGGTTAAATAAAGACTTGGGTATTTAAATATTTCACTGGTTAAACATTTTTTTTTAGATATACAGTGTAACCCGGATATAAGAGAGTTGTCGGGACCGGAGAAGAAGTCTCTTATATCCGGGTTTCTCTTATATCCGGGATTTGTCTGTTTTGTTTAGGTAAGTATGGCTCTAATTTGGGACCAGAGAAAATCTCTCTTATATCCTGGTTTCTCTTATATCCAGGACTCTTATATCCAGGTTACATTGTAGTTAATTTTTTTTTAAACAACATCTAAAATATTATTACAGTTAGATTTACGTTAAAAATATTCGAACACAGTGGCGTTTCATATCACGTGACTGTCGCGACGGACGCTACTTGTAAAGAAACCTCTAAAAACAGTTATTTCTGAAGAAAAATCGAGGTCGATCTGAAATATCAAATATAAATACTTTCATAAAAAAACATTATTATTTTTTAATTTGCAACTTTTTAGTTGTTTTTCTATATATGCACATTAAGAAAGTATACGTGGCTCCTCATGTTATATATATATATATATAAATGGTATATATATATATATATATATATATATATATATATCTGTGCGTGTGTGTGTATGTGTGTGTATGTGTGTGTGTGCAAATATATAGAAAAATAGGTAAGAGCACGTTAGGTTAATAATCCGAAGTTGTTTAGTATTTTTGTCTTTATTTTTAAAAAACAGTGCTCAATACATAAATAGAGCCTATATATATATATATATATATATATATATATATATATGATCTATCTATCTATATATATGTGTGTATATATGTATGTGTGTGTGTGTCATATACAATGAAGGTCAGATGTTTGAATGTCGTTTTTGTTACATACACATTTTTATATAAATATTAAGAAATGCCGGTATGCAATAATATTTATATATGCAGTTTTTAAACTGTTAATTTTTTATTGGTTTCAATTATAAAAAAGAACACACATACACATACACACAGAGACACACACACACCTACATACATATATATCTATATCTATATATCTATATCTATCTATCTATCTATCTATATATATATACATATATATATATATATATATATATATATATATATATATATATATATATATATATATATCAAATGTTATAAATATCTCACTGATGATTGTTTTAACTATATTTAGCGTATTTAATATACTAATAAACTACTGGAAAGTAGCTTTTATATTAACTGTGACGAAAAAAGTCACTCAGGCAACTGACGAGCCGCCTATTAATTGACAAAGTGCCACATGTCGCTTGCAAGCCGTGTGTTGGCCAACCCCTAATCTAGATCAACCAATATTAGTACAATAGTTCGAAATAATACGAGATTATCGCCAATAGTTAATCTCTGGAATGAAATACTGAATTTAAAAAAAAATGGGACAATAATTACAATTTTCAAAAAATAATGAAATTCGAAGAGAAATTGTCTTTTAGTTTAATAAAACATATATATGCAAAAAGAAATACACGATATGCAGATGCACCGAAGTACACATGCATATAATATATACAGAAAAACGCGCGAACAATCTTTATCCCAATCATACGCACGCAAAGCCACAGATATGTGTTAACATATATACATATAAACTTATACATATATTATGCATTACTCTGTCTGCGTTAGGTCATATATACATATAATAGCACTAGTATACTCGTCAATCCT
Organism: Acanthosepion lycidas; assembly: GCA_963932145.1. Classification (NCBI taxonomy): domain Eukaryota; kingdom Metazoa; phylum Mollusca; class Cephalopoda; order Sepiida; family Sepiidae; genus Acanthosepion; species Acanthosepion lycidas. The sequence continues at coordinate 24,545,606 of OZ010614.1, forward strand.
TATTGCAGACGCTCTCTCAGACACATTTGCTTTTGCTAAACACCCACAGAGCCCTGTGGTTTATATTGCAACTATGCTGAGTAGATCTTAGTTACAGTTTCTGGGAGGGAGCGTGTTAACAATTTGAACAAGGTCAGCACGCTCAAACCCTCGGCCACGATGACTTATGTTTTGGGCCGTCTACCCAGTTTCGCTCACAAGGCTTGGGTACCAGCTGTATGCTTTTCATTCCTTTTCCAAATGTGCCACACTCTCGGATCAACCTCGATCCATTCTGATAACATCGGGAAGCCTCCTGACTGACAAATCGATCATGGCGAGATTCGAACCAGGGTCTCATGGTCAGAAAGCGAACGTTCTAACCACTCGCCCATATATATAGTCATATACGTATAAACATATGCATATGAACTTAAGTACCGCTATTGATTTGCTAAAAATCTAAAGAATTTGCATACCATGATGAAAAAATGCCTAGAACTTGATAAAAAACTAAGTTTTATCGTCAAAACCTGTGCGCTATTATCAAAGGGAAAGACCAAAGGATTTTTTGCTTATAAAATTATATTTTTTGATCCTTTTTAGAACGTGCGAAATTTTGGTTAATTTTGGGGACCAATAATTAATATAGGAAATTTGAGTGTCTTTTTTGCGGTGAAAAACACATTGATTTGGAAATTCTTGCAAAAATCAAATAATTGTCGGATTTTAATGAAACTCTCAGGACTTATTCACAAATGAATGAAATTATTATTTTCTTCTTTTTGAAAATCTTGCTAAAAATATTTTTTCATCTGTTCCCTCACCTTATTTAATTTACGAAACTTCAACAAATTAAATTTTGTCTCAATTAATGTTTATATTAGTTAAAAGCAGAACTCCTTGGAGAATTTTAATCATTAATGTTTTTGGAAAACCGAAACACCAGTTACCGAAAATATGCTCTGTATCGTGAATTAAAAATGAAACTAAGACATTATTTAATTAGAAAAGATTTTAATTGCTTTTATGAATATTATGGATATTATAGTCTCCAGAAAAAAAAATTCGATAAATTATGAATTCAGAGTCTGTCTATATTTCTGAGATGAGGCATTATGTACATTATTTACATTATTCAGACTATTGTCCTCATCTTTGTCGCCATATTCATCACAATGTTTCAACTCCCACCATCCATACAGCGTAAACAAAGGGATCGTCCGTTGCTTACAACATCGAGTAAAAGTCATAAGTGGTGACCCAGAGACGTTAGATAAAGAATTGGTCAGTATAAGTAGTACCCTACAACGTAACAACTATCCTGGGTACATGACAGCAGCCCGCAAAAACTGGGATAGGCGGGTACAAGAGGAGGAGGACAACAACACTCAGAAAACAGTCTACCTGCCTTATGTGAAGGGGTTATCAGAGAAAATACAAAAGATCTGCGGTCCATATAACATCAGGACAACCTTCAAAAGCTTGACGACACTTCGCAGATATCTCTCCCGAATAAGACCCCCCCCCACAGGGGAGAACATGACTAAAGACTGTGTGTACGCTATCCCATGCAGCTGCGGAAAGGAATATAAAGGAAAGACAGGCCGCCCCCTCATGGTAAGGCTTCAAGAACACCAGAAAGCTGTAACACGAGGGGAGGTAGAAAAATCAGGTGTGGCTGACCACATATGGAGAGAGAAGGGAGATCACCGCCCTCTGTGGGATCATGTTAAGACCATAGACAGGGAACACCATTGGAAAATTCGTAAACTTAAAGAATCAGCACATATGCTAGGACACAAAAATCTCCTGAGCCGACCAAGCATAGAAATAAATGCAATATGGGAACCAGTAATAAGGAGTGCCAGAGAAAAGCAATGATAACAACAAAGTTGCAATATGAGCTCTGGTAAAAACATGCAATGATAACAGAAAAATTACAATATGAACACTAGTAAAAATGGTTGCTGAAGACATTAGGTTTATAATAACCAGTAATTCATACCCAGATGTCCTCAAGGACACATGGCACAGTGGATAAAGGCGTTGGTTAGATCCAGTGACCCAAAGAGTATGAGTTCAATACCCGGTTAAGGCAGTGGTGAACTTTCAGAGGGAAAATTAACAAGGGATATCTGGTAGCTGACATCCATCAAACAGTCTACTCCATTGAGCGAAATAAAGGGTTCAGTTCGACATTCCAACCACCTGAAGAAGGCCGGAGCGTACAACGGCCGAAACGACAAAGATGTGAACAATAGTCCGAATAATGTAAATTATGAATTCTTATTAGAATTGTTTTCATTTTTTAATTAGAATAATTTATAAAATTTGAAATTTTTTAAACTTATGCATTACTCTGTTTGCGTTAGGTGATATAGTTATTAAATAAAACATATAACTACTAATCATAAATGGAAAAGCTTACTACAATTCACCAAACACCAGTATTTTAAAAAGAATTTTGAATTTTGTTTTGTATTTGTATAAACGTACCTATTTTTGTAGATGTGGGTGTTCATACACGCCATTATCAGAAAGTAAGAGCGATAACTTTTGCTCTCTGACAAGCAATATGGTTTCCGCTTTGCCCGGTCTACTGTTTACGTGCTCACGGCCTTTACTGAATTTGTATACCAAGCACGTGACAATAACGGAGAAGCTCGAACTGTGGCTCTTGATATCTCTAAAGTGTTCGATAGGGTTTGACATGCTGACCTTCTTCGTAAGCTTCAGGGATACTGCATTGCAGGATGATTACTTGACTTAATAGAATCATTCCTGTCAAACGCAGGTCGTCCTAAATGCGTTCTTCTTCAGTTCCTTTCATACGAACGCGGGTGTCCCCCAAGGCTCTATCGTGGGTTCTACGATGTTTCTGATCTTCATCAATGATCTTTCTGATGTAATCAGTTCCTAAGTAGGCATCTACGTAGACGACACTAATATTAACTTCTGCCTCAAGAGTAAATCCGACAGGCTGACAAAACTAACCTAGCCGTTGGTCTCGAAAATAATCTGTAATCTGTGGCTATCTGGGGTCAGGAAACTGCGCTTATTTACCCACTATAAAGAACCCTCCCTGCCCCTCATTAGAATGTCTGATGTTCAACTCAACGAAAGCATCTCTCTGCACCTTCTTGGTCTCATGCTTTCCAATGACCTGAAGTGTACAACTACATTGAATCAATAGCTTCATCTAATGCAAGGAAATTTGGTTCTCTGTGTCGCGCCAGAAGGTTTTTCTCGCCTGAATCCATCCTTCAAATTTACAAATCAGCCATTCGACCTTACATTGAATACTGCTGCCATATATAGTCTGGTGCCCCTGCTGTTCATCTCGAGGTCCTCGACAAAATCCAGAGACAGATATACACTGTGATAGGTCTTGATCTGGCATCTTGTCTTCAATCACTTTCTCACAGATGTGCCATGGCTTCTCACTGTCCTTTCTGCAAATATTTTCATGGCAACCGCTCTGACAAGCTACTTTCACTGGTACCCTAACTGTATTGAATGTCAGCATGCTACTAGGCTGGCATCTCGGCCTCACCCTTTCATTGTCAAAATGGTTAAATGTTGCTGTCTCTTCTACTCCAGCAGCTTCTTATCTTACACTTCATGACAGTGGAACTCCCTTTCTCTTACTTGATTCTCTGATAGCTATAATCTTCAAATATTCAAATGTAATGCCAATCGACATCTTCTGATACCTTGATCCTGATCCCCTTCTTTATATCCTTTCTTGAAAGACCCTCTTCACACTCTGTAACACCTTGCATGCTAGTGGCACCCCCACTTTGCCTGGTGTGATATGCTTAAAAAATCTATAATAAATTTAAACGCAAAATATCTAAAATTCAATAAAACATTAGATTACGGAGAATATTTTCCTAAATTTTTAAGATTACTGAGTACTTAAAAATTATATGAAATAGCGCTCATGCTATATTCCTTAATTATTTTTACAGATATAACCACCGTAGAAAATCTTTAGATAAGCTTCTATCTGTCATTCAATCTGTCAACATGCCGACACGTTAAATAAACAGCTACCATTGTGTTTTAAAAATGAATTTCTGTGATATTTTAAAATTAAAATAAGCAATATTTGTTTCAAATCAGATTAATTAAACTTTAAATCAGCTAACAGTCCTCAAAGAAAGTTTCAGAAATATATATTTTATTTTTTGAAAAAGTTTAATAAAGAGAATTACATTAACATGAAAAATAATTAAAAATGGCGCTAATAAGCTATTTTAGCAAATAAAAGAAAAAGAAAGAAAGAAACTCCTTGCAGTCAATTTAAATTAGTTTTGAAATGCAGTAAAGTATTTTCCTTATTGTAAATATTAATTTTAATCTATAAGCTTGAAATTAAAACTAAAATAAAATGTTCAAAAAAGATTTTTCACTTTTAAAAATCCATTTTAAATCTTAGGTATCACGTTTCCTGTGGAGGTGCCTATAAAATTCCAAATGGCCGATTTGTTTTTTTTACGGTTTATCAGCCCTTTGTGGGTTATTTAAAGCCGAAACATATCTGGGTTTGTAAGAATTATTCATTTTTATTGCATTAAAAATAAGAGTAGGAAATAACTTGTATCTGTGATAATGATCTTTATAGATACAAAACCTACTATTTAACCCACAGCTGGGTGGTTGAGATGAATTCCTACTTTTCCATGGTTATTTGCGCGTAAGTGAATGTAACGAACTAAGCTGGGATTCGAACTCGGCTATTCGATTTTTTTTCACCCCAAGCAAGGCGGGAAGCCACTAGGACGCAAGGGGTTACAGAAAATTTAGAGCAAGATCAGATAGGAGTGATAGAAGAAAGGATGAGGGTAGTGGATAGATCAAGGCAACTGAAGATGTCGATTTACATTACACTTGAATAGCTGGAGATTATAGCTCACAGGGAAACAGGAAAAGGGAAGGGAGTTCCACAGGCGAGAGGTACGAGACATGGAGCTATTAGAGTAGAAGAGACGGCTACATTTAGGAGTTTCGACAGTGAAGGGGTGAGAGCGAGATGCCAGCCTCGTAAGGCGCTGGAACTCATGACGTCTGGGAACCAGCGAATGCAGCTCCTCGGAGCAATTTCCATGAAAGTATTTGTAGAACAGACAGAGGGAGGCGACGGCACGTCTGTGAGAAAGTGACTGTAGACGAGACGCCAGGGCAGGGCCAACTACATTGCATATCCGCCTCTGGAGCCTATCAAGAACCCCGAGGCAAACAGAAGGGGCACCAAACCATATATGACAGCAAAACTCCATGCAAGGGCGAATTGTTGATTTGTAGATCTGGAGGATCGACTCCGGGGAGAAAAACTTCCTGGCGCGGCTCAGGGAGCCAACTTTCCTTGCAGTGGACGAGGCAACTGACTCAATGTATTTATTCCATCTCAGGTCAGCAGTGAACGTGAGACCGAGAAGCCGCAGAGAGTTGCTCTCGAGAAGTTGAGCGTCAGACATTCTAATGGAGGGAAGGGAAGGATCTCTGTGGTGATTAATAGAGAGTAGTTTGTCTTAGAAGCGTTGAAGTTGACCAGCCAATTCATGCCCCAGTTCACAATCGATTGGAGTTTTGTCAGCGAGATTTGTTTTTGAGGCAGGAATAAATTGTGGTGTCATCCGCGTAGATGCCAACTTGGGAAGTTATTGCGTCAGGAAGGTCATTTCTGTAGATAAGGAATAGAGTGGGGCCTAGGATGAAGCCTTGAGGAACACCTGCGTTCGTGGGATAGGAACTGGAGGAGAATCCATTGAGAACGACCTTCAATTTACGGTTTGACAGGAATGATCGTATTAGGTTATATAATATACCCGTAATGCCTTAACCCTGGAGCTTGCGAAGAAGACCAGCATGCCAAACCCTATCAGATGCTTTGGAGATGTCTAGTGCCACGGCTCGGGCTTCCCCGTTATTTTGAAGAGCTCGGTAGACTGTTTCAGTGATGGCCGTAAGCACATCGGTATTGATTAAGGCTTCAAAGACTTTGCCGAAGAGGAGAAGGAGACTGATAGGACGGTAGTTGGAAGGATCAGAGGGGTCGCCGGAGTTCTTGAAGACAGGAACGATCGAAGAAGACTTCCAGCAGTCAGGAAAACAAGATTCCTTGAGGCAGTAGTTGTATAGTTTAGAAAGGGCGGGCGCCAGTTCAGGCGCGCATTTCTTCAAGACAATGGCTGGTATCCCGTCTCCACCACTAGCCTTGTTGGGGTCTAAATTGGAGATAACGCCCAGTACCAAAGATGGGGTTATGTTTAACCGACTCAATATGGCCTCAGTTCTAAATTTCTTATTATTTACACCACACGCACGTCCTCCCTATAGTGATTCACTAAAGTAAGTTGTGGCACAAGGCCTAAATTAAGGAGCACTCAGAGAAAACGCTACTCAGTCGTAATTGTTCTAACCAGCGCACCACGACGAAGAGCTCAAATAGAGATTTTCTAAGGGTACCTTAGATGGGGGACAAGACGGAAAGTATGGGGCACCCAGTGAGAATCGAACTCACGATTCGGTTGTAATTGATCTAGCGAGACAAGCTTGCTATAACACCACGCCGAAGTGCCCCAGTAACAGAAACAAGGCACAGTGGATAAAGGTGTTAGTTAGACCCAGTGACAAGACCCAAAGAGTGTGAGTTCAATACCCGTTTAAGGCAGTGGAGAACTTTGATTAACAGGTGATAACTGACATCCATTAAACATGACACGCGGAACTAGAACATTCTACTCCAGTGAGCGAAATAAGGGGCTCAGTTCGACATTCCAGCCACCTGAAGAAGGCCGGAGCGTACATCGGCCGAAACTTTGTGATAAATATGGCAACAAAGATGAGGACAATAGTCCGAATAATGTAAATAATGTACACAATACCTCATCTCAGAAATATAGACAGATAAAAAAATGTGTTTATATATATATATATATATATATATATATATATATATATATATATATACAGTGTAACCCGGATATAAGAGAGTTGTCGGGGCCGGAAAAGAAGTCTCTTATATCCGGGTTTCTCTTAAATCCGGGTTTGGTCTAATTTATATACATTAACACTGGCTCTAATTTGGGACCAGAGAAAATCTCTCTTATATCCGGGTTTTGTCTTATATCCGTGTCTCTCTTGTATCCGGGTTACACTGTATATATATGTGTGTGTGTGTGTGTGTTAGTCTGTACTTGTGTGTGACAAGGTCTGTTAGCGAGTGCATTTCTGTTATATAGCGTACCTATTCATTTATATGCATGTATCCATCTGCTGCAGCATACAGGTGTGCATGTGCAACGCTTGCCTTTTTGGTCCTGTCTAGATTCTTGATTACCTTTGCGCAGAGTCTAATCGCCTTGCTTCAAAATCTGCCATTTTCACTCGCCCACGCTCCAATTACGCTCTCGTCAAAATCATGCAAGTCATTCTTCTGACGTCACCCACATTTGCCGCCCATCAAATATCGCCGACTTCCAATTCCGCTTCTTTCTCGGATTTTCGCTTCATACTTGCCAACTTCGTTTTCCTGTCTTTTCTTCATGTTTTTTTAGCCGAAATTTTTACACGTTTTTACATTTTCGCTTTTTTATTCTCTGTTGCTTTTTTTTTTAATTATTTTGTTTACATTTTCATTTTTCCTTTATTTCATTTTTCTTTTTTTCTTTCATTCGTTCGTTCGTTTACATGTTCTTTTTTTCATTGATTTGATTACATTCTGTGGTTACTTTCTTTCTCTCTTTCTAAATACACGTTTTTCATTTTTTTTTTCTTTCCTTATTTTTTAACTTATAGATAGATAGATAACACACTGAGATTGATACGAAATAGAATTATATAGATATGAACGGAATGAGATAGATATATAGATATATTTTATTCATTCGATTAAATTCATTCATTTATTTCTTTTGTTTAATTCGTCTGATTACATTGAGTAATTTCATTCATTTTTTTCTTTTTTTTTCCTCCATTAATTTGTTCGTCCCATTAAATTCTGTTATTCTGTCATTCTTTTTTTTATGTTATTCCTTCATTAATTTGTTTGTTCGATTGAATTCTGTTATTCTTTTATTCTGTCATTATTTCTTTATTTTTTTCTTTCATTCATTTGTTCGTTTGATTAGATTCTCTTATTCTGTCATTCTTGCTTCATTTTGCCTTCATTAATTTGTTCGTTTGATTAGATTCTCTTATTCTGTCATTCTTTCTTCATTTTTCCTTCATTAATTTGTTCGTTTGATTAGATTCTCTTATTCTGTCATTCTTTCTTCATTTTTCCTTCATTAATTTGTTCGTTTGATTAGATTCTCTTATTCTGTCATTCTTTCTTCATTTTTCCTTCATTAATTTGTTCGTTTGATTAGATTCTCTTATTCTGTCATTCTTTCTTCATTTTTCCTTCATTAATTTGTTCGTTTGATTAGATTCTCTTATTCTGTCATTCTTTCTTCATTTTTCCTTCATTAATTTGTTCGTTTGATTAGATTCTCTTATTCTGTCATTCTTTCTTCATTTTTCCTTCATTAATTTGTTCGTTTGATTAGATTCTCCTATTCTGTCATTCTTTCTTCATTTTTCCTTCATTAATTTGTTCGTTTGATTAGATTCTCTTATTCTGTCATTCTTTCTTCATTTTTCCTTCATTAATTTGTTCGTTTGATTAGATTCTCTTATTCTGTCATTCTTTCTTCATTTTTCCTTCATTAATTTGTTCGTTTGATTAGATTCTCTTATTCTGTCATTCTTTCTTCATTTTTCCTTCATTAATTTGTTCGTTTGATTAGATTCTCTTATTCTGTCATTCTTTCTTCATTTTTCCTTCATTAATTTGTTCGTTTGATTAGATTCTCTTATTCTGTCATTCTTTCTTCATTTTTCCTTCATTAATTTGTTCGTTTGATTAGATTCTCTTATTCTGTCATTCTTTCTTCATTTTTCCTTCATTAATTTGTTCGTTTGATTAGATTCTCTTATTCTGTCATTCTTTCTTCATTTTTCCTTCATTAATTTGTTCGTTTGATTAGATTCTCTTATTCTGTCATTCTTTCTTCATTTTTCCTTCATTAATTTGTTCGTTTGATTAGATTCTCTTATTCTGTCATTCTTTCTTCATTTTTCCTTCATTAATTTGTTCGTTTGATTAGATTCTCTTATTCTGTCATTCTTTCTTCATTTTTCCTTCATTAATTTGTTCGTTTGATTAGATTCTCTTATTCTGTCATTCTTTCTTCATTTTTCTTTCATTAATTTGTTCATTTGATTAGATTCTCTTATTCTGTCATTCTTTCTTCATTTTTCCTTCATTAATTTGTTCGTTTGATTAGATTCTCTTATTCTGTCATTCTTTCTTCATTTTTCCTTCATTAATTTGTTCGTTTGATTAGATTCTCTTATTCTGTCATTCTTTCTTCATTTTTCCTTCATTAATTTGTTCGCTTGATTAGATTCTCTTATTCTGTCATTCTTTCTTCATTTTTCCTTCATTAATTTGTTCGCTTGATTAGATTCTCTTATTCTGTCATTCTTTCTTCATTTTTCCTTCATTAATTTGTTCGTTTGATTAGATTCTCTTATTCTGTCATTCTTTCTTCATTTTTCCTTCATTAATTTGTTCGTTTGATTAGATTCTCTTATTCTGTCATTCTTTCTTCATTTTTCCTTCATTAATTTGTTCGCTTGATTAGATTCTCTTATTCTGTCATTCTTTCTTCATTTTTCCTTCATTAATTTGTTCGTTTGATTAGATTCTCTTATTCTGTCATTCTTTCTTTATTTTTCCTTCATTAATTTGTTCGTTTGATTAGATTCTCTTATTCTGTCATTCTTTCTTCATTTTTCCTTCATTAATTTGTTCGTTTGATTAGATTCTCTTATTCTGTCATTCTTTCTTCATTTTTCCTTCATTAATTTGTTCGCTTGATTAGATTCTCTTATTCTGTCATTCTTTCTTCATTTTTCCTTCATTAATTTGTTCGCTTGATTAGATTCTCTTATTCTGTCATTCTTTCTTCATTTTTCCTTCATTAATTTGTTCGCTTGATTAGATTCTCTTATTCTGTCATTCTTTCTTCATTTTTCCTTCATTAATTTGTTCGCTTGATTAGATTCTCTTATTCTGTCATTCTTTCTTCATTTTTCCTTCATTAATTTGTTCGCTTGATTAGATTCTCTTATTCTGTCATTCTTTCTTCATTTTTCCTTCATTAATTTGTTCGCTTGATTAGATTCTCTTATTCTGTCATTCTTTCTTCATTTTTCCTTCATTAATTTGTTCGCTTGATTAGATTCTCTTATTCTGTCATTCTTTCTTCATTTTTCCTTCATTAATTTGTTCGCTTGATTAGATTCTCTTATTCTGTCATTCTTTCTTCATTTTTCCTTCATTAATTTGTTCGCTTGATTAGATTTCTCTTATTCTGTCATTCTTTCTTCATTTTTCCTTCATTAATTTGTTCGCTTGATTAGATTCTCTTATTCTGTCATTCTTTCTTCATTTTTCCTTCATTAATTTGTTCGCTTGATTAGATTCTCTTATTCTGTCATTCTTTCTTCATTTTTCCTTCATTAATTTGTTCGCTTGATTAGATTCTCTTATTCTGTCATTCTTTCTTCATTTTTCCTTCATTAATTTGTTCGCTTGATTAGATTCTCTTATTCTGTCATTCTTTCTTCATTTTTCCTTCATTAATTTGTTCGCTTGATTAGATTCTCTTATTCTGTCATTCTTTCTTCATTTTTCCTTCATTAATTTGTTCGCTTGATTAGATTCTCTTATTCTGTCATTCTTTCTTCATTTTTCCTTCATTAATTTGTTCGCTTGATTAGATTCTCTTATTCTGTCATTCTTTCTTCATTTTTCCTTCATTAATTTGTTCGCTTGATTAGATTCTCTTATTCTGTCATTCTTTCTTCATTTTTCCTTCATTAATTTGTTCGCTTGATTAGATTCTCTTATTCTGTCATTCTTTCTTCATTTTTCCTTCATTAATTTGTTCGCTTGATTAGATTCTCTTATTCTGTCATTCTTTCTTCATTTTTCCTTCATTAATTTGTTCGCTTGATTAGATTCTCTTATTCTGTCATTCTTTCTTCATTTTTCCTTCATTAATTTGTTCGCTTGATTAGATTCTCTTATTCTGTCATTCTTTCTTCATTTTTCCTTCATTAATTTGTTCGCTTGATTAGATTCTCTTATTCTGTCATTCTTTCTTCATTTTTCCTTCATTAATTTGTTCGCTTGATTAGATTCTCTTATTCTGTCATTCTTTCTTCATTTTTCCTTCATTAATTTGTTCGCTTGATTAGATTCTCTTATTCTGTCATTCTTTCTTCATTTTTCCTTCATTAATTTGTTCGCTTGATTAGATTCTCTTATTCTGTCATTCTTTCTTCATTTTTCCTTCATTAATTTGTTCGCTTGATTAGATTCTCTTATTCTGTCATTCTTTCTTCATTTTTCCTTCATTAATTTGTTCGCTTGATTAGATTCTCTTATTCTGTCATTCTTTCTTCATTTTTCCTTCATTAATTTGTTCGCTTGATTAGATTCTCTTATTCTGTCATTCTTTCTTCATTTTTCCTTCATTAATTTGTTCGCTTGATTAGATTCTCTTATTCTGTCATTCTTTCTTCATTTTTCCTTCATTAATTTGTTCGCTTGATTAGATTCTCTTATTCTGTCATTCTTTCTTCATTTTTCCTTCATTAATTTGTTCGCTTGATTAGATTCTCTTATTCTGTCATTCTTTCTTCATTTTTCCTTCATTAATTTGTTCGCTTGATTAGATTCTCTTATTCTGTCATTCTTTCTTCATTTTTCCTTCATTAATTTGTTCGCTTGATTAGATTCTCTTATTCTGTCATTCTTTCTTCATTTTTCCTTCATTAATTTGTTCGCTTGATTAGATTCTCTTATTCTGTCATTCTTTCTTCATTTTTCCTTCATTAATTTGTTCGCTTGATTAGATTCTCTTATTCTGTCATTCTTTCTTCATTTTTCCTTCATTAATTTGTTCGCTTGATTAGATTCTCTTATTCTGTCATTCTTTCTTCATTTTTCCTTCATTAATTTGTTCGCTTGATTAGATTCTCTTATTCTGTCATTCTTTCTTCATTTTTCCTTCATTAATTTGTTCGCTTGATTAGATTCTCTTATTCTGTCATTCTTTCTTCATTTTTCCTTCATTAATTTGTTCGTTTGATTAGATTCTCTTATTCTGTCATTCTTTCTTCATTTTTCCTTCATTAATTTGTTCGCTTGATTAGATTCTCTTATTCTGTCATTCTTTCTTCATTTTTCCTTCATTAATTTGTTCGCTTGATTAGATTCTCTTATTCTGTCATTCTTTCTTCATTTTTCCTTCATTAATTTGTTCGCTTGATTAGATTCTCTTATTCTGTCATTCTTTCTTCATTTTTCCTTCATTAATTTGTTCGCTTGATTAGATTCTCTTATTCTGTCATTCTTTCTTCATTTTTCCTTCATTAATTTGTTCGCTTGATTAGATTCTCTTATTCTGTCATTCTTTCTTCATTTTTCCTTCATTAATTTGTTTCGCTTGATTAGATTCTCTTATTCTGTCATTCTTTCTTCATTTTTCCCTTCATTTGATTAGATTCTCTTATTCTGTCATTCTTTCTTCATTTTTCCTTCATTAATTTGTTCGTTTGATTAGATTCTCTTATTCTGTATCGTTTTCTTTCATAATTTCTTTTAATTTTCTATTTTTTACTCGTTCGATTTAATTCTATCATATCTTTACGTCTGTCGTTCCTTTCTTTCTTTCTTTCTTTCTCTCTTTCTTTCTTTCTTTCTTTCTTTCTTTCCAAACGTATTTTGTTTCCTTCCTTTCCTTTCTACACACATATACGTGTTTTTTCTATCTGAGACTTACTTTCGCTTTCTTTCTTATTATTTGCTTTTACTTTCTCAACGTTTTCATTTCTTTTTTAATCATTTTTCTTCCTTTGGCTTTTATTTGCTTGAGATTGGTAGCTAGATCAATAGATATCTATATGAAAAAAATTATATATATATATATATATATATATATATATATATATATATATATATATATATATATATAGATAGATAGATAGATATGAACAGAATGAGATAGATATATAGATGTTGATGAACTTAAATAATGGAGAGACTGAGATATATAGATAAAAAGATAGATAGAGAGATAGAAACAAACTTAGATGAAGAGATAGCTAGTTAGTAACAGAACTTGATGGATAGATATGAAATTGAAATGTATCCGAAATACCTTTTTTTCCAATTTGTCATATCTCTATCTATAAAAGGCAGGGTGTGTGTGTGTGTGTGTGTGTGTGTGTGTGTGTGTAACGAATTGCCCAGCGTGAGAGCCAATAGCTGACTGACACGAATGTTAACTAGCATGCTAGCATGCAAAAACAAAAAAAATCGATAGCTTCCTTCGTCACAAGTGGGAAAAATTATATCTGCATGGCACTTTACTCCAATTGGCTCATTCGCCTGCTTAAACTCAACGTTGATTCTGATTCCGCAGAACTGGGTTGGGTGTGAAAAAGTATTTGTTGTTAACATTCTTTTTTCATTCCGTTTTTGCAGTTACGAGTCCTTTTTTAAAGCTGATCGTTTTGTGTTCATTTTGTTTAGTTCTTTTTTCGTAACAGATTTAATGTTTAGTATAGAGGTTAGAAAAATTTCGCAGTGTGAGAAGTAAGGCATGTAGCAACATCAGCACGGCAAAGGGAACTCCTTTAAAGGCAAGGAAGGGCAAAAATATTTCAAGTCAAGTGATAACGATTGCTGTATGAGTCGTATGATTTTTGAATCAAGCACGGGCAACGCCGGGTCATGCTGCTAGTTATTTATATATAGAGAGATAGATAAATAGACAGATAGATATGAACAGTCTAAGATAGATAGATAGATAGATAGATAACACACTGAGATAGATACGAAATAGAATTATATAGATATGAACGGAATGAGATAGATATATAGATCTTGAAAAACTTAGATAATAGAGACTTAGATAGGTAGGTAGATATGAACAGTCTGGGATAGATAGATAGATAGATAGATAGATAGATAGATAGATAGAGAAACATATAGATAGCTAGTTATGAACAGAACTAGATGGATAGATAGATATGAAATTGAAACGCATCAAAAAAACTTTTTTTCCAATTTATCATACTATCTTACTATAGAGAGATAGATAAATAGATAGATAGGTAGATAGATATAAACAGTCTGATATATATATATATATATATATATATATAGAGAGAGAGAGAGAGAGAGAGTGAGAGTGAGAGAGAGAGGGGGAGAGAGGGATTTATGATCACACTGTGATAGATACGAAATAGAATTAGATGTGAACGGAATGAGATAGATATATAGATATTGACAAACTTAAATAGAGACTGAAATAGATAGATAGATGGATGATGAAGAGATTCACATAGATAGATAGATAGATAGATAGATAGATATGAACAAACTCGACATACAGATCTGAAAATAACTAGATATCAATTTAAATCGCGTCATAAAACTTTTTTTCAATTTGTCATACTATTTTTAAATACACACACACACACACATATACATACATATATATATATATATATATATATATATATATATATATATATATATATATATATATATGGAGAGAGAGACATGCTGGATGTCGCATCGTTGTTGAGTATGACCATTGTAAGACTCAACTGTTTCAAGTAATGTCTATGCATCAATTTATGTAAAGGGGAGATAGACATTGCAGTGGATCAATCGCTCTCTCTAAACAAGAACAGCATTTAAACAATATTAAGAACCGGTCAACATTACAGGATGCTTTCATACCGCAGAGTTTACCTTCTTCTACTTGGATAATTAAACGAAAGCAAAGGTGCCCAACAATCACGGTTTGCTTAACGCTCACCTACAAATACAAAAGATTATATTCCACCATCCCGCCTGTGCTAAATCGTAGTTGATCCTATGGAAGGATTTTTCCGTCCTTAAAGAGGTTTAGTTTTGTTTTTTAATCTCGTTAAGTGACCAGCCCCTCTCTTTGCTAGAAAACTCTGCTTGAAGAAACAATTTAACTTCATTTTTTGGTTGATTTGCTTGTTTAATAGCATATCAACTCCTTATAAGTCATTTAATGACAATATTTAATTTTCTTGGGAGCTTTGAAGTAATAAAAATATATGTTATTCTGCTTTCACAATTGAATACATGCTAGATGATACTCAGCTTTTGTGCCATGTCCTTTCGTAGACGATAATAGCTCTCCACCTCCTTCTATCTTTTGCAGCTCTCAACAAGTTCCTTGCCTCTGCTTCCTCCCCCAGACCACGTTCTGTCATCCACTTGCTCAAGCCCGCCAGGTATGTCACGGTTTTTTTTTCCTTTGTTTCGCTTTCCCTCTGCTCGACCCGTGAGTATCAGATTCTCCAGACCCTCATTCCTCATTATGTACCCCGGAAACTTCAGCTGATATTAAGTATAGGCCTCCTCCTTGTTTTCAACCTCTCTAAGATCTCATCGTTGCTCACACGCTCGGTCCATGATATCCTTAGCATCCTTCTGTAGAACCACATCTCTGTCGCCTCGAGTCTCTTCTTCATCTTTGGGGAAATCGTTCAACATTCGCTGCCGTAAAGAAGGACAGATGTCATGTAACAGCTCAGTATTCTTTGTTACCAAAGAGATCCTCCTGTCTCGCAATACTCTGCTTAGCTTTCGGAATATGTCGTTGGCCATCCCAAACTATCCTATACCAGGCTAATCCGATTCACGACCCATTCATTCGTTACAATGTATTTATTCATACACCATAATAATCTATCTGTCACCATTCGCTCCTACCTACACCAAAATATCTCACACATGCAGGGCACCTACCCCCACCAAAAAAAAAAGAAAAAAAAAGACACCCCCATGACGATTGTTTTGTACTGAAAGACGGCTGTACTGGTAATGAACACGTCAAAACGAATAAAACGCCGCCAGCGTGAAGGCATGAAACTGAAACGTGCTTAACCTTCCACATACTGAAGGTGATTTTGTTTATAAAGCAAAAATGTTATCCTGCCACTACAAGTGACTCGGATGAATGAATAATAGCTTGTTTGAATTTGGCAGTTGTGTTGGCATATCCTGCTATGGCAACAGAAAATGACCATGACTAAAATTAAGTACTTCCATAGAAGAGTCTTGATGAGCAATTTAGCGGAAAGGAAATGATAAAAGTTTCTCTTTGCAAGTAAAATCATCACCCGTATATGTTAAAGATTAATATGATGGCGATTTTGTTCATCTTGGAACTTTTTGTTAGTTGATTATTTACTAAGAGGAATTAATCAAACAGCTTACGAAACTCCCGCCCTTTACATAACTGTTGAAAAATATTGGAAGAGTTACGTCAATCATTTATTATTATTATTATTATTATTGTTGTTGTTTGTGTGTTAT
The DNA here is from genome assembly GCA_963932145.1 of Acanthosepion lycidas. Lineage (NCBI taxonomy): Eukaryota > Metazoa > Mollusca > Cephalopoda > Sepiida > Sepiidae > Acanthosepion > Acanthosepion lycidas. The sequence continues at coordinate 24,562,080 of OZ010614.1, forward strand.
ATTTCCTGCTTTGTATTCTGTAGAGTCGGGTTCAAACTATGGTCCTTAGGCTCTATAGCAGAATTGTCATTTAATTGATAGAAATTGTCTTACTATATTGGATGTTCCTAGTAGAGCGATCTTCTGGGCAACATGTATGCTAATATTACCTGGGGACACTGTTAGTAAAATTGTCCATTCCTTTTCTCAAGAGGCCCAGTGCTCCGATTAATATTGGTACAGTCTCAGTCTTCATTCCCCACATCCTGTTAATCTCGATCATCAGGTCCTTGTATTGGGATAATTTCACGATATTTTTCATAGAGATGTTTCTCTCAGATGGTATTGTTACAGACACTAAAATACGCCACACACGCAGGCACCTACCAAAAAAATAAATAAATAGATAGAATAAAAAATAAGAAAAAAAAAAAAAAAAAAATGGTTCTCCATGACGTTGTTTGTCTTGTACTGAAAAGCGGCTGTACTGGTAACGAACACATCAAAACGAATGAAACCCCGCCAGCGCGAAGGCATGAAACTGAAACGCCCTTAATATGATGGCGATCTTGTTCATCTTGGAACTTTCCGTTAGTTGATCAGTTACTAATCGGAATTAATCAAATATAAATTTTATGGAACTCTCCTGTCATTCTCATCATTCAGCCAAGGCGGGAAGTTAGTAATTTGCTTACGTAGCTATTCTCATGCGTTTTAAGGGGCGAACTCGTTCAAACTCACCGTCGTTATTAGCGTAAAGATCGCATATAAAACGTTTAGTAAGGAGGAAGTGACGGAATACTCATTCAGATAAAGAAATTGGTTCACCCAGAAGGGTGTTGGGTCAATGGCCGTTGGTATAAAAATAGCTAGTTGAATAATAAACAAATAATATATATATATATATATATATAATCATTTATTCAAAAATTATAACAAAAATTTTATAAAATCACTACAAAAATAACGATTTTGTTTCAACACTTCTGGTGTCTTCTCAAGTGATGGTGTTGAATATAGATTCTACATTCAACAACATCATTTGATAAGACACCAGAAGTGTTGTAACAAAATGGCTATTTTTGTAGTGATTTTATAACATATTTATGTTATAATTTTCGAATAAATCATTATATTTGCTCTACTCTGTATTGAGCACTCTTTCAAGAATAGTAGTTTTGGTTATTGGAATTTATTCCGTAAGCACCAATCCCATACTTGGGTATATATATATATATATATATATATATATATATATATATATATATATATATATATATATATATATATATATACCGGGTATAAAATCAAAATTCTCCAAATCGTGTAACAACAAAATTGTTCAATTGTTAGATTAAGTTTTGAAGCCTTTATCTTAGAAATGATTAAAGATATCTTACTGGAATTCCCCGTGTTTTTATAACACTATTTGACTCTACTTTGATCAATAAAAATGTATAATACAGAGCTCAACAGAAGAATCGTAATGAAATCATAAACGAAAATAAAATGTTCACCATTAATTAAGCATAGCTAAGGATCGGAAGTTCATTAAAGATTGAATTAAAATTAATATATATATATATATATACATATATATATATATATATATATATATATATATATATATATATATAATTCCAGGATCATTTTCCAACTTATTCAAGATTATATTCGCCCTCTCTAACCTTCTAACTTTCTGACCTATTTTAACAAGTTTCTTCCCATGTTTCACATACGAATTCATTTTCAACTCATTTTTCACTGCACTGTGGGCTATCATAGCGGAAACTCCTCTCTTACGTGCCAAACGTCTTATGAATTGAGTTGGATCTTTTCTAATTGATCGCTTAAGTTCTAAGTTAAAATGATCATCACTTTTCTGTTGTGACCTCCTGATTCAGTTTCTCTTTCTACTGTTCCCTCTTTTTTAAAACTTATTCATCATTCTCGTGATGGTTCTTGAATGGACTTTGAAGACCGAAGCCAAAGTGTCAATGTTGGTACCATTACTGAAGGCCTAAATGATCTTTTTCCTCTCACCATTGCTCAGTTGGGAAGACATAGTGGGGCTAACACAAAATGATGTTAATCTGTTCTCTTTCTAGCTGAATAATTCAGCGAACTTTTCAGTGATTCTTACAACTTGTATCAAGATGGCTAAATGTCTTATCTGAAACCCGGCAAAAAGAAACTCAGTTTAGTGGGTTTTTTTGTTTTTTGTTTTAAGATATTAAACATTTTGTGGTATGAATAAATATTCTGTTGCACGATTTGGACAATTTTGCAGTTACACTCGGTATGTGATACGATAAACAACAAATAGGTAACATTTAACAATCTAACATGTTTCACATTTATTACAGCTTCATCAGATAATGTGATATAGAGACAAAGAAAAAAGAAAATATCTCCTGACGAGTGGACCAAATAATTGCACAAAGTTTTGTCTACGAATCACTGGAGTAGAGCTGATGAATATAACATTAATTAGCTAAGTGAGAAATCCAATTTTATATTTGTACTGATATATATATATATATATATATATATATATATATATATATATATATATATATATATATATATACTGAACAATAAAAAAATATTAAAAAATTAAAATCTTCAGACACACTGGGTTGTAGATTCATATTCGTTCGTTTTTTTTTTTATTATTATTTCATCTAGATTCCTCGACTAGTTTCGGCCAAAATGGCCCTCATCGGGAGAAGAAATATTTCTGCTTGCTGGTAACAGTAAACTATATACCCTGACGATCCGCGTAGGTGAAACCTAGGTAGGTTTGCCTGGCTCTTGAGGTTCATAGTTAGATTTGCTTTTCTTAGTGTATTGAGCACTTTACTTAGTTACTTCTGCTTTACTGATTTTGGACGTTTTTTTCTTTGTATTCTGATCATGGATTCTGGACGACTGTTTTCGCCTCAATTGCATGTTCTTAGTTTTTTCTTTTTTTATTCCTTATTTTTCCTTGGGTATTTATTGTTTGTTCATTTACAAGCCAGAACACCTAAGGTTTTTCCAGATGAGTATAATTGCACTTATACATACATACATATATATATATATATATATATATATATATATATATATATATATATACATATATATATATGCTGGGCTCTCCCGTTGTATTCGACGTATGAGGGTCAAGCAGCTCAGTTCCTAGGAACCGACAGCGCAGACACCAGCACATATGATTTGATTATAGTGGTGAAGGCTTTGTGCAAGACCCATCCAGACTTTTTAAGGGCTGAACACCTGGTGCACTACATGTCACAAGGTCTCCAAACGACCCTCTGAAGGTTTTGAATTCAGAGTTGTCCTCCTAATATATATATATATATATATATATATATATATATATATATATATATATGTGTGTGTGTGTGTGTGTGTGTGTTTATTTGCATCTTTGCCGCGGAACATGATTGTATATCGATCTCTGTCGGAGAAGGCGTTTACTTTATTATGATAACAAGCCAATTTATGAATGAAATGTTCATTTAAACTTTTTGTTTCAGAAATTTAAAGTAGTGAATACATCTTACTTTGCTAAGCGATAGCGAACGGCCGAAGCCTAATAGTGTGTTAAATATTGTGTTTTTATAAAGTATATATGTCATACAGGGTGTCCATAAAGTCTCTTTACAATGTAAAAAATATATTACAAAGGCAATTGATGAGATATTTTAATTAGATTTGTTATATGTACTCAGTAATTATGAAGGTTTTTAATCGCATTGCATTTGTGTATTTCAGGTATCCTGTTGATGGTGAGGTACTGTTAAATGAACCCCTAACATTTACGGACCGGTGAATTGGAAGGGATGGCATAATTTCCTGGACACTACGCTCACTAGATATCACTCCCCTGGACTTCTTTCTATGGGGTCATGTTAAAGATATCGTGTATCAAACAAAGTTACGGGGCAAAAGTGATCTAATGCAAAAGATCACTGACGCCATTGCCACATTTGATGAGACTATTCTACAACGAAAATGGCAAGAAATCGAATACCGTCTTGATGTGATTCATTCAAATAATGATGTGTATTAAGTTAGATGAAAAACTTCAGTATCTACCCCTCATTTTGTAACAATTTTCATATATTAGTCTTTTCATTTGCATGCCATAATTCAGTGGATTTATAATATATATGTTATAATATGGTGGCTTTCTAAAGCATATATGTTATAATATAGTGTCTTTCTAAAATATATATGTTATAATATAGTGGCTTTCTAAAGTATATATGCTAAAATATAGTGGCTTTCTAAATTATATGCTATAATATAGTTGTTTTCTACAATATATATGTTATAAGATAGTGGCTTTCTACAATATATATGTTTTAATATATTGGCTTTCTAAAGTATATATAAATAGAAATCAATTAACTTAGAAAATTACTTTCTTTACGATTGGTTGAGAACATGAGCAGACATGAAACATTCGAGGAATTTAATACGAAAAGGATTTCGCTTAAAAGCATGTTACGCATATACATGTTATATATATATATATATATATATATATATATATATATATATATATATATATATCAGTTACTTTGTATGTGAGAGTATATCATTTTAATTTGCATACATTGAGAAACACCAGGGGTTGTTTATGCGGATGTTTCCTGCCAAAAAAAGGCGGGAATTTTTTTGAAGATTCCCTTAAGAATATAATTGTAAGGATAAACAATAATCTAATTACTTTATTAATTTTGTTGCAACTGTTTATTAAGAGATTAATGACATAAAAGAACATGAGACCCAGAGATATCTCTATACCTCAGTCTGTACATATCTATCTATCTATCTATCTATCTATCTATCTATCTATATAAATCTGTTTATTTATTCATTCAATTTTGTCAAAGTTTTTGTCAAAATTTGTTTGAATCTAACGCTGTTAGTTCGTTATCTTTATAGCTATATCAACCTGTTCATATATATATATATATATATATATATATATATATATATATATATATATATATATATATATATATATATATATACACACACCTTTACATATATGTGAGTTTATAATGAGAGAAAGTTCAGTATTAAATCTAATTAAAATAGAAAAAAACTATTTATAAATCTAGATGTATACACAAGTAAATATCACGAAGAATGTAATTAAAAATGAGATGAGAAAGAAGTGAAAATAAAAAGGTATTTATTGCAATGGAACAGGCTTAGATAGATAGATAGATAGATAGATAGATAGATAGATAGATAGATAGCAGATTAGGTTACGTAGATAGATAGATAGATAGATTGATAGATAGATAGATAGATAGATAGATAGATAGATAGATAGCAGATTCAGTTACGTAGATAGATAGATAGATAGATAGATAGATAGATAGATAGATAGCAGATTAGGTTACGTAGATAGATAGATAGATAGATAGATAGATAGATAGATAGCAGATTCAGTTACGTAGATAGATAGATAGATAGATAGATAGATAGCAGATTCAGTTACGTAGATAGATAGATAGATAGATAGATAGATAGATAGATAGATAGATAGATAGATAGATTAGGTTACGTAGATAGATAGATAGATAGATAGATAGATAGATAGATAGATAGATAGCAGATTCAGTTACGTAGATAGATAGATAGATAGATAGATAGATAGATAGATAGATAGCAGATTAGGTTACGTAGATAGATAGATAGATAGATAGATAGATAGATAGCAGATTCAGTTACGTAGATAGATAGATAGATAGATAGATAGATAGATAGATAGATAGATAGCAGATTAGGTTACGTAGATAGATAGATAGATAGCAGATTCAGTTACGTAGATAGATAGATAGATAGATAGATAGATAGATAGATAGATAGATAGATAGATAGATAGATGTTCGCATACAGACACAAATTTGAACATTGGATCGATATATATTCTTCACTCTTCGTCAGTCATTCATTTAACTTGTTCAAAGGTGAATTTGTTGAATTCTCGGGGATATGCAAATCTTATTAACAGATGACCTTTCAGAAGAGAAACTACAATCCAAAAATACGAAAACACGTTTGAGATGCTTCAGAAGTCGTTTTTTTGCGCATGCGCTTGTGCCATTTTTCTTTTGTTACAGACCTTCTCTCTTGGCAGGTCGGATTACCGTAATTTATTTGTGTTTTAGACGAGTTTGGAATGCCTTCTGTAAATTTGGGGATTAATCAATTCATTCGTTATTGTTCGCTTTGTCTTGAAGGAGAGGAAAAACAATGAAAAAATAAGGGGAAAAAATGACGAAAAATATAACATTTGTGTAAAAAAAATCTTACAAAGATACACAAGGGAGAATGATCAAAGAAATATGGGAAAGAAGAAGAAAAGAACGAATGAATTTAATGTACACTGATACCTTAGAAAAAGGAAGAAAGAAAGAGAATGATAAAATTATAAAAGAAAGGAAAAAGTAAACAGGTGTGAAATGACAGAAATAGTTGCAAAAAAAGGGAGACAGAAGGGAAAAGAAAAGAAAAAAAAATGACATGTGACAGATTTTTACAAGAAACAAAGTAATGGAAAAGGACAGATAATTACAAAGGAAGATAAAAAGAAAGAAAGAGAAAGAAAAAAGTAGCATGAGAGATATTTAGGGAATGAAAGAAAGAAAGAACGAAAAAAAATGAATGATGGTATATATTACGAAAGAAAGAAAGAAAGAAAGAAAGAAATAGAATGACAGGTAATTACAAAGAAAGAAAGAAACAAAGAAAGAAAAAAAAGAAAGAAATGGAATGACAGATACTTACAAAGAGAGGAAGACAGAAAGAAAGAAAGAAGGAAAGAAATAGAATGACAGATACTTACAAAGAAAGAAAGAAAGAAAGAAAGAAAGAAAGAAAGAAAGAAAGAAGGAAAGAAATAGAATGACAGATACTTACAAAGAAAGAAAGAAAGAAAGAAAGAAAGAAGGAAGGAAAGAAATAGAATGACAGATACTTACAAAGAAAGAAAGAAAGAAAGAAAGAAAGAAGGAAAGAAATAGAATGACAGATACTTACAAAGAAAGAAAGAAAGAAAGAAAGAAAGAAGGAAAGAAATAGAATGACAGATACTTACAAAGAAAGAAAGAAAGAAAGAAAGAAAGAAGGAAAGAAATAGAATGACAGATACTTACAAAGAAAGAAAGAAAGAAAGAAAGAAAGAAGGAAAGAAATAGAATGACAGATACTTACAAAGAAAGAAAGAAAGAAAGAAAGAAATGGAATGACAGATACTTACAAAGAAAGAAAGAAAGAAAGAAAGAAAGAAATAGAATGACCGATACGTACAAAGAAAAAAAGAAAAAATGGAATGACAAATACTTACAAAGAAAGAGAGAAAGAAAGAAAGAAATGGAATGACTGATACATACAAAGAAAGAAAGAAAGAAAGAAAAAAAGAAAGAAAGAAATGGAATGACAGATACTTACAAAGAAAGAAAGAAATAAATAAAGAAAAAAAGCAAGAAATGGAATGACAGATACTTACAAAGAAAGAAAGACAGAAAGAATGAAAGAAAGAAAGAAATGGACTGAGAGATATTTACAAAGAAAAAAGAAAGAAAGAAAGTAAGAAAGAAAGAAATGACAGATGCTTACGAAGAAAGAAAAAAAGAAATGGAATGACCGATACGTGCAAAGAAAAAAAGAAAAAAATGGAATGACAAATACTTACAAAGAAAGAAAGAAAGAAAGAAATGGAATGACTGATACTTACAAAGAAAGAAAGAAAAAAAAAGAAAGAAATGTGAATGACAGATACTTACAAAGAAAGAAAGAAATAAAGAAATGAAAGAAAGAAAGAAATGGATGACAGACACTTACAAAAAAGAAAGAAATGGAATGACAGATACTTACAAAGAAAGAAAGAAAGAAAGAAGGAAAGAAACAAATGGAATGACAGATACTTACAAAGAAAGAATGTAAGAAAGAAAGAAATTGAGTGACAGATACTTACAAAGAAAGAAAGAAAAAAGAAAGAATGAAAGAAATGGAATGACAGATACTTACAAAGAATGTAAGAAAGAAAGAATTTGAATGACAAAATTACGAAGAAAGAAAGAAGGAAAAAAGAAAGAAAGAAAGAATTGAAAGAAAGAAAGAATGTAATGACAGATACTTAGAAATAAAGAAAGAAAGAAATTAAAGAAAGAATGAAAGAAATGGAATGACAGATACTTACAAAGAAAGAAAGAAAGAAAGAAACAAAGAAACAAAGAAAGAAATGGAATGACAGATACTTACAAAGAAAGAACGAAAGAAAGAAAGAAGGAAATGCAATGACAGATACTTACAAAGAAAGAAAGAAATGGAATGATAGATACTTAATGACGGAAATTTACAAAGAAAGAAAGAAAGAAAAAGAAAGAAAGATAGAAAGAATTGAAAGAAAGAAAGAAATGGAATGTCAGATGCTTACAAAGAAAGAACGAAAGAAAGAAAGAAAGAAAGAAAGAAAGAAAGAAAGAACGAAAAAAAGAAAGAAATAAAGAACTGGATCGACAGATACTTACAAAGAGAGAAAGAAAAAAGAAAGAAAGAAAGAACGAAATGGAATGAAAGAAAGAAATAATGCAAGAAAGAAAGAAAGAACAAATGAAAGAAACAAAAGGGATGACAGATACGTACAAAGAAAGAAGGAAAGAAGGAAAGAAGAAAGAAAGAAAGAAATGGAATAATACATACTTACAAAGAAATATAGAAAGAAGGAAAGTAATGGAATGACAGATTCAAAGAAAGAAAGAAAGAAAGAAAGAAAGAAAGAAAGAAAAAAATGAAAGAAAAAAGAAAAAAAGAAAGAAAGAAATGGAATGACAGATACCTATAAAGAAAGAATGAAAGAAAAAAGAAGAATTAAAGAAAGAAATGGATTGACAGATACTGACAAGGAAAGAAAAAAGAAAGAAATAAAGACAGAAATGGAGTGACAGATACTTACAAAGAAAGAAAGAAAGAAATAAAGAAAGAAAGAAAGAAAGAAAGAAAGAAAGATATGGAATGACAGATACTTACAAGGAAAGAAAGAAAGAAAGAAAGAAAGAATTACAGATTCTTACAAGGAAAGAAAGAATGACAGATTCTTACAAAGAAAGAAATACTGAAAGAAAGAAAGAAAATAATGGACTGACAGATACTTTCAAAGAAAGAAAGAAAGAAAGAAAGAACGAAAGGAAGAAAGAAAGAAAGAAAGAATGAAAGAAACAAATGGAACGACAGATACTTACAAAGAAAGAAAGTAAGAAAGAAAGAAATGGAGTGACAGATACTTACAAAGAAAGAAAGAAAAAAAGTAAGAAAGAATGAAAGAAATGGAATGACAGATACAAAGAAAGAAAGAAAGAATTGAAAGAAAGAAAAAAATGTAATGACAGATACTTACAAAGAAAGAAAGAAACAAAGAAAGACCGAAAGAGTGGAATGACAGATACTTACAAAGAAAGAAAGAAAAATGTAAGAAAGAAAGAAAGAAATGGAATGATAGATACTTACAAAGAAATATACAAAGAAGGAAAGAAATGGAATGACAGATACTAACAAAGAACGAAAGAAAAAAAGAAAGAAAGAAAGAAAGAAAGAAAGAAAAAAAATAAAAAAGAAAGAAAGAAATGGAATGACAGATAGCTACAAAGAAAGAATAAAAGAAAGAAAGGAGAAAGAAAGAAAGAAAGAAATGGAGTGACAGATACTTATAAAGAAAGAAAGAAAGAAAGAAAGAAAGAAAGAAAGAAATGGAATGACAGATACTTACAAAGAATGAAAGAAAGAAAGTGAATGATAGATACTTACGAAAAAGTTAGAACGAAAGAAAAAAAGAAAGAAAGAAATGAAAGAAAGAAAGAAATGGAATGACAGATACTTAGAAAGAAAGAAAGAAAGAAAGAAAGAAAGGAACAAATAAAGAAAGAACAAAAGAAATGAAATGACAGATAATTACAAAGAAAGAACGAAAGAAAGAAAAAAAGAAAGAAAGAAAAAAGAAAAAAAGAAAAAATGAAAGAAAGAAATGGTATGACAGATACTTACAAAGAAATCAAGAAAAAAGAAAGAAGGAAAGAAATGGAACGATATATACTTACAAAGAAAGAAAGAAACAAGGAAAGAAATATAATGACAGATACTTACAAAGAAAGAAAGAAAGAAAGATAGAAAGAAATGGAATGACAGATACCTAGAAAGAAAGAATGAAAAAAGAAAGAAAAAGAATGACAGATACTTGCAAGGAAAGAAAGAAAGAAATGGAATCACAGATTCTTACAAAGAAAGAAATACTGAAACAAAGAAAGAAAGAAAATAATGGACTGACAGATACTTACAAAGAAAGAAAGAAAGAAAGTAAGAAAGAATGAAAGAAATGGAATGGCAGATACTTAGAAAGAAAGGTAGAAAGAAAGAAAGAACGAAATGGAATGACAGATACTTACAAAGAAAGTATGAAAGAAGGAAAGAAAGAAAGAAAGAAATTGAATGACAGAAATTTTCAAAGAAAGAAAGAAAGACAAAAGAAAGAAAGAATTGAAAGAAAGAAAGAAATTTAATGACACATACTTACAAAGAAATATAGAAAAAAAGATAAAAAGAAAGAAACAAATGGAATGACAGATACCTACAAAGAAAGAATGAAAGAAAGAAAGAAGAAAGAAAGAAATGGAATGATAGATACTTACAAAGAAAGTTAGAAAGAAAGAAAGATAGAAAGAAATTGAATGACAGATACTTACAAAGAAAGAAAGACAGAAATAGACTGACAGATATTTACAAAAAAGAAAAAAGAAAGAAAGAAAGAAAGAAATTGAATGACAGATACTTACAAAGAAAGAAAGAAAGAAAGAAAGAAAGAAAGAAAGAAAGAAAGAAAGAAATGAAGGAAAGAAAGAAATGAAGAAAGAATTGGAATGACAGATACTTACAAAGAAAGAAAGACAGAAAGACAGAAAGAAAGAAACAAATGAAAAAAAGAAAGAATGAAAGAAAGAAATGTACTGAAAGATACTTAGAAAGAAAGAAAGAAAGAACGAAAGAAATGGAATGACAGATACTTACAAAGACAGAACGAAAGAAAGAAAAAAAGAAAGAAAGAAAAAAGAAAGAAAGAAAAAAGAAAGAAATGGAATGACAGATACTTACAAAGAAAGAAAGAAAAAAGAAAGAAAGAAAGAAATGGAACGATATATACTTACAAAGAAAGAAAGAACGAAGGAAAGAAATGGAATGACAGATACTTACAAAGAAAGAATGAAAGACAGATAGAAAGAAGAAAGAAAGAAAGAAAGAAATGGAGTGACAGATACTTACAAAGAAAGAAAGAATGAAGGAAAAAAGAAAGAAATTGTATGACAGATACTTACAAAGAAAGAAAGAAATTGAATGATAGTACTTACAAAGAAAGAAAGAAAGAAAGAAAGAAAGAAAGAAAGAAAGAAAGAAATGGAATGACTGATACTTACAAAGAAAGAAATAAATAAAGAAAGAAAGACATGGACTGACAGATAATTACAAAAAAGAAAGAAAGAAAAATAAAGAAAAAAAGAACATTAAAAAAATAAATAAATGGATTAACAATAAATTGGGATTAAAGATTATCATTAAAAAATCAATCTAATCTAAATTTGTTTGACATTCACAAGCCGGATCATGAGCTTTGACCTAGAGCAAGCAAAGCATTTGATTTTTTGTTGTTTCCAGTTAATTAAACAAAAGACATCTATTTAAAAAAATGAAATGGACAAAGCTTTTCGTAGGATATGAACTGTGCTTGATAGAACTCTCCTTTTTGATGTCCTGGCGAGATGGCGCTCCAGGGATTTTGTTGATTTTGCTGTTGAGTTCATTTCTCCATCAGACCCAAAGCTCCAACCACAACAAAAGCAATTTTCAAGTGCCACATTCTTTTTTTTATTCTAATAGCATCTTCAGGTCTTTCTATTTGTTTAGTTTTTTTTTTTTTTTTTTTTTTTTATAAAACATCTTTGAGATAAGGTAATCAATAGTTTTAATGTATTGGTTACAGAACCTACATTTTGGGGTCTGTACTTTTAGATTGTTAGTTGCGAATAAACAAGCTCCGTTCCCGTGCAGTAAGAATAAAGCAGTTGCACTATTTACAGCGTTCAGACTATTGTCCTCATCTTTATTGTCATAGTCACCACGTTTCGGTCGTTTACGCCCCGGTCTTCTTCAGGTGTTGTAATTTACAACCGAGCCCTTTATTTCGTCCACTGGGGTAAATTGTTCTGAGTTCCGCGCGCCATGCCCTTTCTGGATAAACCACACGTGGGTGTTGAACAAAAACAAATATGCTTGAGCAGGCGCCTGCAATAGGGATTAGCTAGCCACCCTAGTAGACTGGCATCTTCGGATACAAGTAGCTGTGCTATTTAGAGTTAAATGATTTTTGAACATACAGACAATTCTTCTCCTTCAAGAGAGGGCTAAGGTTAATTCCATGGAGGCGAATTTTTTTTTTTTCATCATTTTCATCCAATTTACACTTTTGCATTTATTGCACAAAGTTTATTAAATTAAATATAAATTTAAACTTAGCTCTACTTGTACTTCTAGTAATCCCTAATTAGCAGGAGTTTCACGTGTCATGTCTTTTCTGGATATCTCAGTATCATTTAATTCCCTTTAGTAACTCAACTCTTCCAAGTTTTTGTTCAACTCTGCTGTGGCCAGGTATTGAACTCACAACTCTTTGGGTCAAGTCACTTTTTGGATTACTTCAATTATTACTTTTTTATCCACTGGGCCATGTGTCCTTGGGTATTAAGATGATGACAACAGTTTGAATGATGTAAATAGTTACAATACCTGATCTCAGAGATATAGACCCCTGTTGATAGGGTTGAGAATGCAAAGGTGTAAATCCACCCAAAAACAGTCATCTAACGATTTCAATGCTTTCAAACTCTGATATGGACAAGTGTTGATGTTTAGACTCAAGTATAAACCCAACCTATTTTATATGTACCAATAATTAGCCATAGACACAAGTATAAACTCAACCTATTTCATATGTACCAATGTTTACCCACAGATTTAAGTATAATAAAAAATGACCTTCTTAAGGTGATATGCAATGGAATTCACAAGCGAACCCTTTATTTCGCCCAGTGGGGTATATTGTTCTAGTTCCACATGTCATGACTCTTCTGGATATCTCAGTTTTAGTTATTTCCCTTTAATAACTCGCCTGTCCAAGTTTTTGCTCACCTCTGCTGTGGCCAGGTATTGAACTCACAACTCTCTGCATTAAGTCACTGGATTACTTCAACCAACGCTTTTTTTCCCCACTGGGCCATATGTCCAGAAAGACATGGCAGATGGAAGTAGAACGGTCTACCCCGTTGGACAAAACAGTATTCCAGCGTATATCACCTGACGAAAACCGGGGCGTACAACGGCCGAAACGTCGTGAATATGACTATAAAAATGCGGAGGTAAGTGGGGAATTAAACTGAAAAGCGAGTGCAAAAAATAAAATGCGCCAATGAGTATACATCCCCTGACTAAGTTAACTTTGGCGGAGAAAACTAAAAAAACAAAAAACAAAACAAGCCTAAACTACCCTATTTTGAGCGGGGTTGCCAGTGTTCACTGTAGAAATTCGCAATATCATTAATGCCTAACTAATCAAAATGCCACTCTAAGTCACCACCTTTAACTCGGCGCAAACGCGCAACACTCACTCACCTTTTGCCAAATTCCAATGGATGGAGTTGTCTCCTTTCAGTCCTAATCTTGACTTTAAGCTGATGCCTACAGAACAGGATTAGTTGGGAAGAGGTAAACCTCTCGCCCACATGGAATTCCTTCTGTTGCGTCGTCCATTTCACGACTCGCATAACGCCTAGCAAGCAAAAGGACACATAGGGCTCAGCATTAGTCAACCGTCATACAGCATTACTACATGTAGGACTGGCATCTATGACAAAGAACATTCCGCGCAGCATGCGAACCCTGATAGCTTCAACAAACTTACACAACAGACCTACGGCCCTGCAGTGAATTAAGGCGTGACCGAGGGTCTCCATCACTTCACCTTCGCGAATGAAGTTTGGAGATTTTTCAAAGCCCGCGGAACAAAGTCTCTTGTCCACTAAAAGTACCTTTCGAATAACCAGTCAGGTGAATGATGCCTCATCGTTATATTGAGGCATTTCAACCCGGACGCCCAAGATATATGGAGAGAGGCTAGCTGCCTCGTTTTACCGAGTTCGCCTATCAGATCATCCTGAACGGACACCCTAACTAGTACATGATATAATGCCTTGCGGGACAACGTCTGGACGTCGGAGAGACCATCCGTCGCCTCTCAGAGGAACTTGTGAGCAAATCGACATTCATGACAGAAGGAGCAATCGCTTCGGGGTAGACGGCGGGCCTCCTCCTCGCACGAGTAAACACTTCTCAGGGATGAGAAGTTCTTACGGACGTCTTCCTTCCAGAATTCACCACCCGCATCTAATTGCAAACATACAAGTAAAGAGATGCGAATAGTATGTTGACGAATCTCAACGCAAGGCATGCCCAGACCAACTTCAGAAGAGTGGAAGTAACAGATCTCTCGACATACCTTGGGAGACTTGCTTCCCCACATGAAGGAGAACAAGAGCCTTATTAAGCCCGATAGTGTAGCAGATGGACTGGAAATACGGAGACAGATACAGGAGATTCGGGTAGATATGCGAGTCACATACTTGCGCTCTCTCTATTAAGGAAATATTTTCCCGGGACCACAGACGAACAGCAACCTCGGCCTTCTCTCGCACCTCCTACCAATTCATTTCCAAGAGGAGGTCAGAATCGAACCAGACGCCGAGTATCCTGACCGGTCCGTCTATCCACAGAAAAGGTTCGGGAAGAGAAACTCACTTCCATTCACCCTACCACAAACCAAAAGACTTATCGTGGTTGATCTTGGCCACTGTCACCGTCTCGTATTTTCTGATTTCTTTGTCGACATCGTCAATTTCGGCTCGACACAAGGACCGAAACGTCGTCAGCATAGGCCTAGTACCTAACCGAGGTGTTAGCACCATGTAGGGAAATTCACCGGAGGACCGGATTCATCTTCAAATTGAGAAAAGAAGGCTCCAACACCAGAACGTAAAGCAATGGAGAAAGCGGACAACCTTGACGAATGGAGCGAGACAATACGAAAGGTTTCAATCTTACTCCATTCACTTCTACCAGCGCACCGGGAGACGCATACAAAAGTCGGATCCACTGATAAAATTATGAACGGAAACCGACAGCGGAAAGGACAGCTTCCAGAAGTCGATGGTCAACCCTATCGAATGTCTTGGACTGATCTAAATTGATCAGCACGGCTTCACACTCGACTTGCTCGATGATCAAGCGTACCAAATGAAGGTTATCCTGCATATTCCTAACATACACAGCACGTCTGCTCGGGGCTAATCAGAGTAGAGAGGACATCTGGCTAATATCTTGGCTAATATTTTCAACTCAGTGTTTAACATCGTAAAGGCCGATAATTACCTATACCATCCCTGGCATTTTTGTCCTTGATTAGCAACTTGATCACACCCCTGGTGACGCGTTGATGTATATATAGCCCCTTGCTTCATTCAGTTGTAAATCAATGCCAGCAAGGAGAGAAAGACGGGCGACAGCCTCAAGTACGTTTTATAAAGAAGACCATCTAATCCCGGAGATTTGTCCCGGCCAACCCGCTTCGGCGCTTCTCAGATCTCAGAATCTCTGATGAGACCCTCACACCCATCAGCTCCAGACGCCTCGAGGCGAGAAAATTCGGTCAAATAGGCATCGAGATGAGCAGGGATCACACCGGCCTCCCAGGTGAACAGATCCTGAAAATAGTCGCGAAAAGCCCATCGTTTTTAGTCACGCCCCGCTTGTCCGACAATGTGATGCTCATGGCATGTCAACTAGTTGCATTTCGAGTTTCCTCTACACACAATTCAGCGTCCATGTTCGTTGCTTCAGAAGACATTCTTTTTCAATTAGCCCTAACTATAAGGATCGGGTAGATGTGCGAATCAAAACTTCCAGCCTCCACTTTAAGGAAAGCCTCCTCCGAGACTACAGACGAACTGGATCCTCAGCCTTTTCTCGGGCCTCCAGCCTCCACGCCAAGTAACTTGAGAGGCCCATCCATCCAAATGAAGGGTTTGTGAAGAGAGACTCTCTTCTACGCACCCAACAACAAGCCCACAGATTTGTCGCGGTTGATTTTGTCTCCTGTTACCTCCTCAAATCTGTTGATTTCCTTGCCGACTTCGTCACACAATTCAACATCCACGTTCGTTACCTCAGAAGACATTCTTTTTCAATTAGCCCTAACTATAAGGAAGGGGAAGATGTGCGAAGCAAAATTTCTGTCCTCCACTTTAAGGAAAGCCTCCCCCGGGAATACAGATGAACTGCAGTCTCAGCCTCTAAACAATTCTTCTGCAACTAGAGGTAGGAGCCAAACTAGAGATCGAGTAAATTGAGAGACCCATGAAGGGTCTGTGAAAAGAGACTCCCTTCTACGCACCCAACCGCAAGCCAACTGTCCAGAGAAAAGTTTCGGGAAGAGAAACTCTCTTCCGTGCACCCAACCACAAACCAAAAGACCTATCTTGGTTGATCTTGGTCACTATCACCGTCTCGTATCCTCTGATTTCCTAGCCGACTTCGTCAATTTCGGCCTTGCTTTTCACAAAAAGCGGTCACATGGTCCGCATAGTTTGTATACATGGCCGGTGTGGTCGCGACACTGAGGGTAATTCAATGTAGGAACGGATTCGCCTTTAACGCCAATCGAGGGCTCTAATGCAAAAATGTACACGATCGGAGAAAGCGGCAAACCCTGACGAATAAATCTGGACAACATGAAAGGTTTTGATCTTACACTGTTCACTTCTACCATCACAGCGGCGGACCGATACAACAGATGGACCCAGAATCCAGGATCGAAAGTACGACCCGAAGAAATCGATGGTTAAACCTATCAAAAGGCTTGGACTGATCTAAAATCATCAACGCGACTTCACTGTCGACTTGTTCTACGATCAAGCATGCCAGATGACTTGATAAAGTCCCGGAATGGTTTTACATCTGTGTAATCTAGTCCCCGTGTGATCTATATCGGGATCGAGGACGGCATTCCAGTTACCGGCTAAGACTACTCCCTGAGATGTCGTCAGAAACGGATCGATGCGCCGAAGGAAGGCAGCCCACTTTCTGGGGTCGTTGGGCGCATAAACCCCAATCAAACGAAAGGCCTGATCTTTTACGGTAACATGCAGTATGCAAAACTTACCCGCCGGATTCGCGAAGACAAGCGCACACACAGTATTCTAGAAAGGTTTTACCAGCCAGGAGACCCCCTCCCTTGAACAGCCATCATAATAGGCTGGGATAGGTCGAACCTCCTTGACAGTATAAAATCAGTCGCCAGAATGGAACGGAGTCTTCTGTAGCGCAGTTATTCACTCCAGGCACCGAAGGACACGATCGAGCCTCGCCCTTCTAGACTCCGAACTCAGCCCCAAGGCATTCAGACTAATTAAAAAGGGACATGTCGAGATCGTCCAGGGTTGGCCGCCTGGCTCAAACATTGTCGGAGTGAGGATAACCACGGCCTCGCTCATCGACCCCTGGCCCATCTCAGTCTCAATGCGACTGTCAATAGCGAGGTCCCGATATCCCACAGAAAATTTAACTTAACTCTATATTGAAGGGTGAACAAAAAATGGGAACCTCCGTGAAAAATTGTTTCAGGCTCTTGATTCCATCGCTCTTAACGATTGCCAACGGGTGTGTCATGTTTAAGTTCTTGTTGGCGTCAACCTGCATCCCCCAAATCTGCCGAATACCCGAACCAATCCTGACGACGGTAAGGACCTTATTGGCTTCCGAAAAAGGGATTTTTCACTTCCTCAGCTCCAAACTTCTGAATCGACAGCAAGTACTTGAGGGTCTGCATCTGGTTTCCATACTGCTTGAACCTCTCCATTTTGGCCGGAGGCACACAGAAGATGTCTTTTCCTCAGTTGCAGAGTAGATTTCTCCTCTTTTCCTTGGTCTCCACGGACGGGCTTCTCTGCCTGTTTTGTTAGTTTTGTGGTGTTGAGGCAGGGACGATTGGACAGGATTTGAAGACCGTGATGCACAAGGAGTAGGCACTCTTTCAAGGTGAGGTACGGTTTCATAGGGGTCGAGGTCAGCGACATAGTCACTGGAGGGGAGATTTTCTTATGTGCTGGGGAAAAAGGGGCAGAGATGAATGGGTCGACGCCCTCTCCGACCCGGTTCGGCTTACTCTTTTACCAGGAGATGTGGGCACCAATTTACGGGTTATGGTTAATGGATTGGTCATTGGGAAAGAGGCGGAACTTTTCTTTGGGTAAGATCGCGCAGATGCCGAAGAGCACGGAAACCCCACTGACCCAGGTTGCTTGACTTTTTTGACTTTCAGCTGCCTCTCAAATTCCTTCATATTCTCAACCTCTTGGCTCAACTCGTGAAGTCTGCTGGTATAGCTTAGCCGGAGTTTCCTCACTTGGGAACGGAACTCTGCTTTTAGGGGCTTCAGGGAACCGAGTGTTTTCGGCTCGGAGATTCCCTCTCGTTCTAGCCACGACCTGTCACTCTTGTTGATTCCCCTCCTTTTCGGCAGAAGATATCCAATCGGTGCCTTTTGACCACCGGAACAAAAGCGGGGGCGTCCTTCTCCTGACGATTCTCGGGGGTTCGTATCTGGACGAGTCGAAGTCTTCTTCTTAAAAGGTGTGTTAATCTCAACAAGAAGTCATATTTTTGAAAATTTTCAAGATAGTTATAACTGAATCTTGCCCCTACTCCCACTGCTCCTCGATAGAGACGGTCAACATCTGCCTAAGGGTGGTGCTTTCTATTTCTTTAATATATTATATTGAAGCTATAAGTTACAAATGGGATACCAAGAGTGAAAATGTTTTTTTAGCGTACCCTACCAAAGTCGAATGTATGGAGAACCCAGTGATGATCGAACTCACTACTCATTCGTAATTGTTCTAACAAAACAAGCTTGTTAACTATTACACCATGTCGAGGGAACCAATGGCAAGCGTGTTAATAACCGTTTTTATATTTTTTTTAATTCAATTCAGTTTTCGTTATTACTCACACCCAATGCACTCTTTTTGGGATTTTTTCTTTCATCTTTGTTTTATTCATTTCACCCCAAGTAAGACAATAAAGTCACTAAGATGCAAGGGGTTACTGAGTGTAAAAGAATATGATGAAAAGCTACTATAAAAGAAAGAGGACAATAAAAGAACAAGAATCAAAAAGACAGAAGATGACGATTGGCATTGCATTTACATTTTTGTATATCAAATTGACCGTGAAACAAGAATCTGGCATAGAGTTCCACAAGTGAGAAGTGCATAGAAGAAACTATTAGCATAGAACTTACGGTTACATCTAACAATTTCAGCTGTAAAATGACGAGACCTTGCTACCAATCTAATTAAATTCATAAAATCTAGGTACTATAGAGGAAAGAGCAATTACCAGAAGAGAGTTCTAGAGATGAGAAATACAAGAGAAGAATCTATTAGCATAGAAAGGTTACATCGAAGCATTTCAACTGTAAAATGACGAGACCTAACAGCCAATCTAATACAGCGCTTAAATTTATAAAGTCTAGGTACCATATCGAAAAGTTTATCAGAACAATTAGCATGAAAGTATTTATAGAAAAAGCACATATAAGCTACGTTACGTGGGAAAGAGACTGAAGCCGAGAAGCCAGATCAGGACCAATGACATTGCAGATTCTTTTTTATCAAAAATCCCTAAATATAGAACAAGTGTACCAGATCAGATGGGAAAGCAATATTCAAAGCAAGGACAAATCGTAGGCTTATAAATATGTAATATAGATTCTGGTGAGAAAGATTGTCTAGCTCGACACAGTGAATTTCCTAGTAGCTTCTTATTCTTTATATGCCATGGCGTAGACGATAATGGCTCTCCACAATTTCCAGTCCTTTATAAATTTTGTCTTTTTGCTATTTCTTCTCAAATCCGTTTCGTTATCCATTAATCAAGTTCACTAAGTAGGTTATGCGTTGTTTTCCTCTGTCCTTCTTTCCTTTGGGTTTTAATTGTCTCGCATTACATAATGAAGCAACTTTTTTAACTGTACACTTAGCAATTGATTCTATATACACTTTCATCTTCCTGTCAGCTGGAAACGTTAGACTGAAAAAGCGCAATGAATCACTCTGTTGGAGGTTAGCACCAGCCTTGCTGATAAAAGTTAAAAAGGTTTTATATAGTAATAAAGTGTCGCTGCCGACACTGGAGTTTGAACACAGATCACCAGAGCAGCGATCACAGGTGATTCCATTTTGAATAAGTAGATCACGTGATTCTAAAGGAAATGTATAAGTGATCACTCTCCAGTTTAGTTCGGAAGTGTGCTTGTCGAACTCTCTGCCCCGGTCAGAGAGGAACCCAGATGATGTTGTGCCGAAGGACAGAGTCCCGTTTGGCGTGGTAGACAGTTAAATGACCCCGCTTTTTACGGGGAATTTTTGACCGAGCTTACGGGCTCGGACGGCACACAATAAACTTGGCCTTGTGCCGTAACCGACCACGTGGGGAGGTTAGTGAATATCTCACTATACGGATTACTTTCGAGCGTGCTGGTCAAAATCTCGACAGAAAGGATCCCCGGACGAAGCTATGTCGAAGGGCAGTCTCGTCTCGGGAGACAGCTAGCCGATCCCGTTTTTACGGAGTATACAGGGACTTTTTGGCCGGGCCTACGGGCTCGGATACCCCATAATAAACTCGGCCTTTTGCTACATCCCATCGCGTGGGGCAGTTAGTGAATATCTCATTATTCGGATCACTACACAATTCGACGGTTACTAACGAGCGAGTATTACCGAGCAATTACTATTAGTGCGAGTGTTATTCGAAAGTGTCTGACACTAGTATTGTTCCGTATAGTTTCGTATAGAGAGTAAATTGACAACGGTTCAAATTGAGAGCAAATTGACAACGGTTCAAATTGAGAGCAAATTGACAACGGTTCATATGGACAGCGGTTCAGATTGAGAGTAAATCGACAATAGTTCATATTGAGTGTAAATTGACAAAGGTTCATGTTGAAAGTAATTTAACAAGGGATTGTACTGAGAGTAAATTGACAACTGTTCAGATAGAGGGAAAATTGACAAAGGTTCATATTGAAATTAATTTGACAAGGATTTATACTGAGAATAAATTGACAACTGTTCAGATAGAGGGAAAATTGACAAAGGTTCATATTGAAATTAATTTGACAAGGATTTGTACTGAGAATAAATTGACAACTGTTCAGATAGAGGGAAAATTGACAAAGTTTCATATTGAAATTAATTTGACAAGGGTTATATTATAAAGGAATAATGTGTCATTGCCGACACTTGAGTTTGAACACTGATCGCCAGTGAGCAAACCCAGGCGATCCCATTATTGGATTAAGTGGATCACGTGACCATAGAGGAAACGCATATCTTTAGAAAGTAGCTGACGACTAACAATCTCTGTTTCTAGTCTATTCTCTATTTCAATTCGGATCTCCATTCTACTCTATCCTCTATACTATACGGACCGCTATTCTCTACTCTATTCACTATACTATTTCTCTATTCGGATCACTATACGGATTATTGTCTGTTGCCGTCATGTTTATTGTCATCTTCACGACGTTTCAACCGTTGTACGCTCCGCCCTTCATCAGGATTTGCCTATATTTCTGAAATGAGGAATTGTAACTATTTAGACTATTTACATTGTTCGGTCTTTGTCCTCATGTTGGTTGGAATATTCACAAAAATTCAGCTGTTGTACACTTCTTCAGGCGATTTAAATTCCGAACCGAAACCTTTATATCGTACACCGGGGTGGATTGTTCTCGTTCCACGTGTCATGCCTCTTCCTGATGTCTCAGATTCAGTTATGTCTCTTTTGTAACTCAGCTCTACAAGTTTTTGTATTGAACTTACAACACTTTGGGTCAAATCACTGAATTACTTCAATCAACGCTTTTATCCACGTGTCCTTGAGTCCTCGAGTTTTTTTTTTTTTTGTTTTTTTTTTAGTTATAAAACTTTGAACCACACCTCATATTACAATTTGTTTTTGATGTTTTTTCAAGCACTCCATATTGCTGGTTACCATATTGTATTCATGTCTCTACTTCGTCTGCTTAGGAAATTTTTGTGGCATAACATATACGCTGATTCCTTTAGTTTTCGTATTTTCCAGTGCATTTCCTAGTCTCTTATAGCAACCTCATGCCACAGAAGGGCAGTGATCTCCATCTCCTTTCCATATTCGTTTCGAAATTCCAATCTCCTGATGAAGGCTAGAGAGTACAACGGTTCGAAACGTCATAAATATGAGAATCAAGACGAGAACA
>OZ010614.1:24587041-24652041 GCA_963932145.1 Acanthosepion lycidas
CAAATTTTGCATGTTCTTAATGAACCCTTGGTAAAAGTTAGCTAGGCCGAGGAAGCTTTGTAACGCTTGAAAGTTATCTGGGGCCGGCATGTTTCTGATGGCGTTGGCTTTTTCTGGATCCGGCCGACGACCATCTTTATTAATGATGTGTCCTAAGTATTTAATCTCTGGTAAGAAAAAGTCACACTTTGCCTCTTTAACCTTAAATCCGTATTCTTGTATCTTTTCGAATAGGTTTATTATATGGTTCCGGTGCTCTGCCGTAGTTTTACTAGTAA
Organism: Acanthosepion lycidas; assembly: GCA_963932145.1. Taxonomy (NCBI): domain Eukaryota; kingdom Metazoa; phylum Mollusca; class Cephalopoda; order Sepiida; family Sepiidae; genus Acanthosepion; species Acanthosepion lycidas. The sequence continues at coordinate 24,587,320 of OZ010614.1, forward strand.
CCAGTATATCATCCAAATAGGCTGTTGCGTAGTCAAGATTGCCCAGCATGGCGTCCATGACCTGCTGGAAAATTGCAGGCGCAACCTTTACTCCAAAAGCCAACCTGTTGTATTTGTACAACCCTCTATAGGTGTTTATGCAGAGCAATTTGGAACTTTCTTCTTCCACCTCTATCTGAAGGTATGCGTCCGAGCGGTCGAATTTAGAAAAAAAATTTCCACCATTGAGTTTATTGAAAATTTCTTCAGGGCTTGGGAGAGGATAGTGGTGATCTTGCAAGGCATCGTTTAACCCTGTGGAAAAATCTGCGCATACTCGTATTTGATTGGACTTTTTTTACGTAGACCGTAGGTGCTGCCCACTCGCTGTTTTTGGCAGAATACCTGCTTGTTCGAGTCTATCTAACTCTTTATTGATTTGTTCTAAAGCAGCGAAAGGGACATTCCGTTTCCGTTTCTTTTTGAATACCGGTTGTGCACCGTCCTTCACCTTGAACTTAGCTTTCATTTTAGTACATTTCCCAAGGCCGCCAGAAAAAAACCTGGGGAAATTGTTGTTTGAGTTCCTTTTTTAGATTTACCAAATTGGACGTTGTACTTTGTATCTTGCGACAAAATGTACTCATTGGGAAATCCCAAAGATTGAATTTTTCTATCCAATCAGTTCCAAATAAGTTGTCTGAAGTTTTTAATACGTAAGCTTTGAGCTTTTTGGTAACTCCATTTTGTGTTACTGTAAGTATTACCTCACCTAAAATGTTAATATTTTCGCCAGTTACGGATTTTGCTGAGGTCGGCTTGTTCAATTTTCGTCAAGTACGCCAGTTAATGGTTGAAATATCAGAACCCGAGTCAAGCTGCAATTTAATGGACTTATTGAAAATATCCACTGTTACATATTTTCTTAAATTTCTATCAACAATATTGTCAGATTGAGCTTGCCTAATTTTATTTTTGGGTTTTCTCGTTCTGTTGGCGTACCAGCACGAAGTTAACGTATGCCCACTTTTATTGCAATTTTTGCAATATTTTTTGTTCTTAACTGGACAGAATTTCATCCAATGCCATTTACCACAATGGTAACATGGTCCGGGCGGTTTCTTTAACTTATTTGAGTTTTGGTTACTGCGTAATTTAGGACATGAGATTTGCCTTTTGTCTTTTTGAGGGGAATAGGAGGTAGACTTACTTCTGATTTTATTAATCTGAGTCACACCTGATTCCTCGATAGTGTTTGAGTCACGCTTTGACAGTCCTCTGTCAGTTTTTGGAGAGTCAATCCTTGTTCGTTCTCAAGCTTGGTCAGTACCCGTTGTCTGACTTCGGCATCTTCTGCTGATGCTAGACCTTGTGCGAAAATTAAGCACTTAAAAAAATCGGCAGTCAGTTCGGCTAGTTTAAAATCATTACATAGCTTGTTCACCGATGCTGCAAACGTGAGAAAATCTTGCTGGTTGTCTTTGACTGTGTTCAGGTATTTCCAACGTTTGTGGAACAAGGTTGTGTTAGACCGGAATAATTCAGATAGAAGCTTAATCGTCTCTGAAAAATCCAAGTCAGTCGTTTTCTTGGGTAGTATGAAGTCTACGAACCTACTATGTTCTGTAGTTCCCAGTTTTCTCAATAGTAGACGTACCTTTTTTTTACTGGGTCATTGTTCACAGTCTACGTTGAAATTATCTTCGTAGCGCCTGTAAAAAGCCTGGAACGTTTTGTCTTCCTCTGGTACGTATTCAAAAGTTTCTATTGAATTGTAAATTGTACTCTGAGAGAATATTGTATCTTTTTCAGAGTTTGAGACTTTTAATGCATTTACGAGTAATTCTTTAAGTTGTTTCTGTTGTAGTTCAGCATTCTGAAGCGTAATTTTTTGGAATTCCCTTTGTTGTTTATGTAATTCCAAAAATAGTTGTTGTTGTCTTTCTTCTGATTTTTGTTGCTGGTCCAAATTTAGTTTTAACATTTGGGCAACTACTTTTTGTAAATCTTCCATATTTAAAAATGACAGCGCTTTTTTGTTGCTTTGAAACACGTGTACTAAGAGGAGGTACACAAAAAAATCTTGATCATTTTTTGTAACTTTTTTTTTTCTTTTACAGAAAAAAAAATATGGACAGACAATAGTTAAACTAAACTAATTATGTGTGTTTAGCTTTTTTTTTCCGTGGTTCCGTTAATTTTAACGTAATTGAATAATTTTTCACCACACTTATGTATTTTTTTTATAGAGGTACAAAAAGAAGAAAACTCACCTCAGTGAATTTGAGGGGAGAATAATTTTATGCCCGAGTTCAACTCAGTTACATAAAAAATTTAAATAATCCAAGAGAAGGAACCAATATTATGTTTTTTGGTTGTGCTTGCGTTTGAGCTTTTGGTCAATACATCCCCACCCCGAAATATATATATATATATATATATATATATATATGCCAGGAAAGTTTGTTCATTTTTTGGTGCTAGACAATATTTCTCGCCAGATTATATCCTACACATTCGTCTACCTTGTACCGAATATTGCTGTCAGGTCTGGTTTAATGCTTCTGCTATATATAGTTAGAGATTCTTGATAAAATCCAAAGAAGAATCTGCAATGTTATTGGTCCTGACCTGGCATCTTAGCTTCAATCATTTCCCCCCTGTCGTAACGTAGCTTCGCTGTGTCTTTTCTATAAATATTTTCCTGGTAATTGTTCTAATCTTTCGTTTTTGGTATGTCTAGACTTTATGAATTGAAGCGCAGTACTAGATTGGCAGCTAGGTCTCACCATCTATAAATATAACCGTGACTTCTATGTCAACAGTTTCTTGTCATGCAATTCTCGCTTGTGGAACTCCCTTCTGACTTATTGCTTTTCAGTCAAGTTTGATCTTAAAAAATTTAAATGCAATGTCAATCGTTATTTGTATTCTTAATTCCTGTTCTTTTATTCTCTCTTCTTAATAATGTTTTTCTTTTTCTCATATTCTCTCACACTCAGTAAGTAACCCCTTCTGTCTTAGTAGATTTATTGCCTTGGTTGGTGTCTTAACTTAAGAAATTAACGAATAATGGACCCAAATAATAAAAATGTCCTTTATCTTCTGTTAAAAAATGCCTTAACCTTAGAACACTAACCATCAGTTAAAGTTAGACCACTGCTAACCAGGGGTATATCATACACGATTTTGAAAGTATCAAAAAAAAATAAAAAAATAAAAAAATAAATAAATGAATATAAATCATTATTTGAAATATTTTACATGCAGTCACTTCAAACTTTGTACTTTGAATTATTAGGTTGGTGCAAAAATAATGTCGGTTTGTGACGTTATTTTTAACATTAATAAGAATTGAAAGATATATTCCGTCCTGGGTATGACGGTAAACTACATCCGCGTCCTGGGTATGACGGTAAACTACATCCGCGTCCTGGGAATGGCGATAAACTGCGTCCAACAGCGGGGTCTCAGATGCTGTTTTCAGAAAAATAATGTTGCCATCTCTAAGTTTTTGAAACAATAATGTTGCCAGCTCTAAGTTTTTGAAACAATAATGTTGCCAGCTCTAAGTTTTTGAAACAATAATGTTGCCAGCTCTACGTTTTTTTTTTAAACAATAATGTTGCCAGCTATACGTTTTTTTTTTTTGAAACAATAATGTTGCCAGCTATACGTTTTTTTTTTTTGAAACAATAATGTTGCCAGCTATACGTTTTTTATTCTATACAAAATAGGCATTTAAAATTCATATAAACTGGATTTGGCATTAAATAACCCACAGTGGTTGATATGCCATAAAACCCAAACAAACAAACAAACAAACTAACAAAAATATATTATTTAAGTAAGAAAATCAGGTACTGAAAATTGTAATTAAAAATAGGAAAATTTGCGCTGGGTACTATGGGTACCGATGGTTAGTGTTCTAAAGTAAAGCATAACGGACTAACATCATACAATTATTAGCGTAAGTATCACACAGGGAACATATAATATTTGTTAAGACATAAAATAGCTCGGAAAGAAGATTGCTAGGGATGCCTTCCTACTCCCGGGGGTCAAGGAAAGGATTGTGCTTCGGAGACGTTTCTAACATCATGAGAAGTCCCATATCAACAATCACAGGTAACATGTTCTGCGAGTGAATGTGTCTTATGGAAGCGAATCATAGGCGCTCAACACCAGTATTATGGAGAATAAAGGAGATTGGTTCACTTTGTCGTACTGAACTGTTTTTCTCTCTAGAATCTATCATACATTAGTTTATCATTCGTCCATGCTTAGAATATTGTTGCCACATATGGGTTAGTGCTCTTGGTATCTATCTAGAGCGCCTTGATAAAATCTAAAGAAGAATCAGTAATATTATTGGCTCCGATCTGGTATCTCGGCTTCAGTTGCTTTCCTTCCTCCGTAAGGTTGCCTCCTTTGGCCTTTTCTATAAATACTTTCATGGTAATTTTTCGGATGAGCTATGGCGCCTAGACCCTTCGAATTTAAGTTTTGGGTAAATAACAGGACAGACTGGATTCTATAGCCTTGGGTGAAAACCGGTCTAGGAGGAGGAAAAACTCTGAATTCAAAACCAATCTGGAGATTGTTGGGCTCCGTCAGGCTATCTTGCTCCAAAACACAAATTCTACTACAACTGCAGTACACATGGTGTCCGTATAAAAGTTTACAGTTTTATATGGTTTCATGGGATAAAAAAAAACTAGACTGGCGATAGTCGAGCTGACTACACGCAACCGTAAATTATATGCTAACAGTTTTTTTTTTCGCATTTATCGCTTTCCAGCCAACTTCAATCTGCAAAAAATTAAATGCAATGTCAATCGCTATCTACTGTTCTCCTGATTACCCTTCTTCTCCACTCGCTTCTTAGTGATGTTTCTGTTTTCTGATTCCTCCACACCCAGAGTAACCCCTTGCGTTTCGGTGGCTTTATTACCTTGTTTGGGGTAAAGATTTTAAATAGCCCGACGTAAAAGAGAGCTCGGTATCTTTTTTCTTTGACAGGAATAACAACATCTGAATTTGACAGCAGACTAGAATGAAGGACATAATTGAGACCAACAGGAAAGGAGTAAATATCGATGACCTGCTGTCCACGTCTCTTATCTCAAAGACAACAGGTGGACCATTAGAGCGACAGCGTGGACACCAAGGCAGTGGAAACGAACTAGAGGGCTGTTAGAATGGGCGACGGTTGAACCCGATACCTCTGACTCAACTGACCCAGTTTGGTCAGAGATAGGAAGTGATGGAGGTCAACCAGAGAGGGTTTCCTTCAACAGGAGTGAGAAGGCCCTGGATTAGGATTTGGATTCGAACGTTGCTGAGTGTCATAATGTCGTTGAACTGAACTTTACACCAGGAAAGTGACGTAAGGGCGAAATTGACGTTGACCGAGAGGACGTAAAGCGGGCAGCCGTCCTCAGGTGCACATACAGAGAGAGTGAGAGAGAGAGAAAAGGGAGAGAGAGAAAAGATAGAGAGAGAGAGAGAGAGTGAGTGCAAAGAATAAAAAAGTAATACGTTTAAAATACGCCGAAAATTGTAAGCGTGCGACAGTATTCACTTTAAGCATGGCTCAAGGAAAAAAGCTTTCGCTCAAGCGCTTTGTCCTAAAACTAATAGAATTTAAAACGACGCACTGAGGGTAATAGCTAAAAAAAAAGTGTTTTTTTTTTGTTTTTTTTGTTTTTTGCTGCGCCGTGACAACGAGAATTAGAAATGCCCTTCAAGTGGGGAAAGGACTCAACACCGCCGACTATGCGCCGGAACAACTCAGGCCCGAGACAACTGAGCCCAAGAAAAACATAACTTTTTTTTTCTTTTTTTATAACCGAATAAAAGTCATTTATAAGGGATTAAAACCTTAATTAGCAAATATTTTTCTTCAAACAAGGAATTTGAAAAGGCATTATGTAAAATATGAACCATTTTTTTTATAACTTAAATCGTAAAGAAATTTATTTTCTAATAAAAAATAATTTAATAAAATAAAAATACTTTAGAATGCCGATTTTATTTTCGATTTGCATTTTTCGATTAGCTTTATTACAAATAATTAAAACAAGCGTGTTTTATTGAAATAATTTTTTATTTCAATTTACGATATTAAAAAAAAATTCTTTACGATTTAATTTATTAAAAAAATATAAAGTAAAAACAACTGGTTCTTATTTATACATAATGCCTTTTGCAGTCACTCTGTCTCTGTCTGTCTGTCTGTCTGTCTGTCTCTCTGTCTGTCTGTCTGTCTGTCTGTCTGTCTGTCTCTCTCTCTCTCTCTCTCTCTCTCTCTCTCTCTCTCTATATATATATATATATATATATATATATATATATATATATATATAACAGATGAAGAGCAAAATTGTTCAAATCGAATCGTGCAACAGCAAAATTCTTCAATTTTTAGATTAAGCTTTGAGTCGTTGTATCTTAGAAATGATTAAAGATATCGTACTGGAATTCTCCGAGGTTTTATAACACTACTGGACTCTACTGTGAACAATAATAATATATTTAGCTCTATTTTGAACTGATAATCCCTCTTTCTGTTGTGACCTCATGATCCAGTTTTCCTCTCTGCTGCTGCAACCATTACTGAAGGCCTGGATTAACTTTTTCCTCTCACCATTGCTCATGTGGGAAGATAGTGGGGCTTTAATTTTTATTGTGTCCGAACAAGGGTCTTCTTTTTTGGACAGAGAGTGTGTAGAAATTGTCCAAATGTTCTCTAATTACGAGCTATAATTTTAGCCCTTACTAACCTTACGTAATCGGCAAATAAAACTTACCTACAACTCTAAAACCACGGACACAGCCCATATACCCAACTAAAAATCAAACACAAGAAAAAGGAAATAAAAAGCTTCATCGTAGTACATTGTCCGTCGTCTTTTATGAAACATGAATAAATATACAAACCTGTGACACAATTTGTACAATTTTGGTGTTACAACCGGAATATGATAAGATAAATTATAAAAAGGAAACGTTTGTCAATCTAACATGTTCCATATATATATATATATATATATATATATATATATATATGGTTGAATAGATGTGAGCTTGTGACCCTGGGTTTCACGATATATTTTCTATACGTTATTTTTATATCTACCTGAAATAATAAGGTAGATATCTACCTTACTATTTTAGTTTATTCATATATATATATATATATATATATATATATATATATATATATATATATATATATATATATAGGTAACTATACTCGTCTCGAAAACGCTTCGAATTCATGATTTGCCAATAATCAAATCAATCACGAAGGAAAAAAAAGGTTTTAAAGAAAGAAAGAGCTTGAAACATGAAACACTGTCGAAAAAAATCGCACAGATACAGGTTTAAAGCCCAAAGAAAAAAAACCGACACGAGTAAACAACTAACTAAAAGAGCTCAATACAACCGTAGAGCAGACCTGGATAAACCTAGTGGGCCAGACAAACCTACCCAGGTTTCACCTAAGCTTTATCGTCAGCTTTCCCTGACGATCCACTTAGGTGAAACCAGGGTAGGTTTGTCTGGCTTATAGATAGATAGATAGATAGATAGATAGATAGATAGATATGAACAGGGACTGAGATAGATAGATAGATATATAGATAGATAGATAGATAGATAGATAGATAGAATCCTTAATATTAATAAAAGAAAAGGCCAACGTTTACTAATATTAACTACAAACACGGCCACGATGGACTGTGTTCGGAAAATAAAACATCCCCGTAAATCTAGAACCATACACACAACCGATACACGAAATTAAAAAGCAAAAATAAAATCATCCTTGATAATGGTTAAAAGTATAACCGAAACCGCTCGGAATTATAGAACATCTGGATAGTTCCCAAAAAAGAAAACACTTGTTTGAACACAAGAAAAACCTTAATCGTAGTACGTCGTCTTTAATGAAACATGTATAAATAAAGAATTGCTGCTTATATATATATATATATATATATATATATATATTGAGAGAGAGTGAGATAGACAGATAGATAGATATGTTTATATATATATATATATATATATATATATATATAATATAGATAGAAAGTAAATATGAAATATTTGAAGGAAAGTGATCAAGTGAACTTAGTGATCGGAGATAATTTAATTAGTCAAGCAATGAATATAAATTAGATTTAAACATGAAAATGTTCATAAATTTATTGATTAAATGTCGCATATAATTGTCAGTGAGTCAAGACCAAATGAAAAAAAAGTAACTCAAAACACTGTGTTCCCTCGTTACAATGTGGTTTTCAGGTCTTTGCGAAAATGGCTACATACTTAGGGTTAGGGGGAAAAATCACACTTACATGATTATATATATATAGTTTATGCACAACTAGGTAATCCGTATGGGTAGACTCAAGGAGGATGATATCCAGAGAGCTCAATGTAAGTTTAGAGCAAATATGTTTGAATAAAAACAGATCACTTTAAGGTTCCATGTAATAAGTTATTTCACCACAACCCTTTTAAAAGGGCTCTGGATCATCAGACTTTACTTCCAAAAGTTGAAATGAATATATATATATATATATATATATATATATATATATATATGTATACGAACAAAAAGTGACAGTAGGAAAAACTATTCTTAGCCGAAGAGTTTCGTCCTCTTCGCGATTTTATGAAGGCAAAGTTGGAATTATTTTGTGGCGCGTGTTTATATACAAAAGCCAGGATGTCATTAGTTTATCAAAGCTTTTAAATAATTAATAATAACTAATCATTAATTATTGCTATACTATTGGTATTGAACCTTCTTTTGAATTAATGCTGTGAACGTTAGAATTTATATATTATTTTCGTTCTCATTACATTCCAATATATATATATATATATATATATATATATATATATATATATATATAATTTCTAAGAATTAATCTGTAGAAAAAAGATAATATGTATGAGGAAAAAGATAATAAGAAAACTGTAGTTTTAGCCGACGCTAAATGTGGACTTTATCAAATCAAAAACGAAGAATCCACATTGGACGAAATGCGTCGGCTAAAACTACACTTTTCCTATTGTCTTTTTCCTTTAAACGCACGCACACACACATATATATATATACATATAAAAGTAACTAAAAACACTGTGCTCATTAGTTACAACGGGGCTTTCAGGTCTTTGTCTAAATGGATATGTAGATAAGGTTAGGGAGAAAAATCACACCTACATGATTGTAAAAATATATACACACGCACACGTACAAGCACACACACACACACGCACACACACACACACACACACATATATATATATATATATATATATATATATATATATATATATATATATATATTCATGTAAGTGTGATTTTTCGCCCTAACCTTATGTGATTCAACACCATCACTTGATAATACACCAGAAGTGTTGAAACAAAATGACTATTTTTGTAGTTATTCTATAACATATTTAATTTATAATTTTCGAATAAATAATTATATATATATATATATATATATATATATATATATATATATATATATATATATATATGTATTGAAGTCAACACCTAGAGGCGACATTTGGCTTCATACTTAAATGCAATTGTCAAGCCATATAGCATGTCCCCTGACGATTACATTTAAGCATGAAAAAATCTGTTGCCTTTGCTTTCAGACACATTTATATTTACTTACCCTCTATCCCTGCTCCTGAGCATGTTAACCCATAAATATTGCATACCTTAAAACTATATATATATATATATATATATATATATATATATATATATATATATATATATACGGGGTGCAACACCAAAATTGTGCAAATCGAGTAACAGCATGGGATAATTTTCCATCTCACAAAATGTTTAATATCTAAAAAAATCGCTAAACTAATTGAGTTTCTTTTCTCCAGGTTTTCGCATAAGACGTTTAGTTATCTTGACACCAGTTGTCGTAATAATCACTGAAAAATCTTCTGACTTATTCAGTTAGAAAGAGAACAGTTGAAAATCGTTTTGTGTCAGCTCCACTATGTCTTCCCAAGTGACCAATGTTGAGAGGAAAAAAATAATGTACTGGCCGGCAGTAATGTTACCAACATTCATACTCTGGCTTCCATCTTCAAAGTCCATCGAAGAGCCATCAAGAGAACAGTGAATAATTTAAAAAAGAGGGAACAATAGATAGGAAAACCAGATCAGGAGGTCAGAACAGAAAGAGGGATCATCATTTCAACTTAAATCTAAAGAGATCAATTAGAAAAGATCCAACTCAATCCATAAGTCGTTTGGCACATGAGAGACGAGTTTCTGTTATGACAGTCCAAAGAGCAGTGAAAAAAAACTTGAAAATGAAATCGTACGTGAAACCTGTGAGGCACCTTGTTACAGAAGGACAGAATGTTAGAAGGTTAGAGAGGGCAAAGATCAACTTGAATAAGTTGGAAAACGATCATGGAATAATATATATAGATATTTGAACTTCATTTCAATCCTTCATGAGATTCCGATCCTTAGCTATGATTAATTATTGATGAACATGTCATTTTCGTTTATCATCGATTTCATCACGATTCCTCTGTTACGCTTGGTGAGTATAGATTCTTATTACTCAAAGTAGAGTTTAATTGTGTTATAAAAAACTCGGAGAATTCCAGTAAGATATCTTTAATCATTTGTAAGATACAACGGTTCAAAGCTTAATCTAACAATTTCTCTGTTACACACGGTATATAAGTACTAAGTGTGAACGATTAAGCCCTACTGGAGTAAATATTTGGTTTATTATAATTCTCGAATGCGCAGAATGTTAAATAAAATTTACCCTGTTAAAAATAATAAAAAAAACTTCTACTGAAAAATGTGTAACCATTCAAATGTAGTGTTGGAAGTAACAGAAAGTAATCTTGAAGTAAAAATGATATCAAATACAGAATTTCGAACAGATATGTGCATTGAAGAAATCTATCTCTTCTAATTCAAGCTGATCTTAAGTGAAGGACCGTTTCAATTCTCCGGGCGTCTCTTCATATAAGCCAAACTAAAAAAAAAAACAAAAAAAAAAAAACAAAAAACAAAAAGAGTATCTTGTCTTTTAGTTTCTACGGTGCTCAGGACTTGTCATGTGACTCATCAGACCAGCTGCTGACCCACATAGCTTTCCAGAAAAGTGACACAAATTTCCTGTAAGTTATTGTAGCTCGTAGGTTGTTTCGGGATTGCTTAACATCATGAGATCATAGATAATCCTGAGCTGGATAAGAAGACATGACGACAGATGTTGCGTGCATACTGAGGCTAAAGATTATCTGGGATTGAGGTCATATCCTGCTTTCTTAGAGCCCATTTCAAAATTGCATGATCAAGCCACTTTTGTTCAAACGCCTTACAACTATCCTTTATCATTTATCTTCACGGAGATCGATTATATATATATATATATATATATATATATATATTATGTAAATTCTTTTCATATCGTCTGATAAGCTTAATAATATTATCATTAAAAGACGAAAGAAACTCACCATATTGATACATATTAAAAAATATGTAGATATCCTATCTAAGCTTTCGGCTTACATAAGCCATCATCAAAGATGACAATTACATTACAATATATTAAACAATACACGGGCAAAACAATAATGAGAAACTGTTTTTGTTTGAAGTGGAAGATTTCAAAGCAGCGAAAAAATCGTGCACACGAGACGCTGGAAGCGGAAATCGTACCGCAGCTCAGGACGTCACACATGACCACGCGAGAGTCATTAAATAATATAGACAAGTTTTGTCTATTTTATGTAAATTCTTTTCTTAACGTCTGATAAGCTTAAAAACATTATCATTAAAAGATGAAAGAAAATCACCATATTGATACATTTTTGGGGAGATTATTAAAAAATAAAAGACTTAGTCAATACTAAACAAAACAATAAGCTAAAACTTGAAGGAGTAGTTTATTCCATCACCTGTAATAATTGTTACGAAAAATAAGCAGTAAACAGTATTAACGACATTTACCGGCCTTGATAGCCGAAACGCACTTCTGTGGCTGAATCGGTAAAGCACATCAGGCTATATAACGGTTCCGTGTAGTATACGGGTTCGAATTCTGTCGGAGGACGCATATTTTCTAAAAAAAAATCTCGGACATTCAGGTCGTTAATACTGTTTATTATAAACAGACCATTTACTTAAATATTTGTATCTATAAAAAAAAGAGCGTATAAAAATGCCTTGTCCATTTATTAAAATATAATTAAAAAAAAATGCATTTTACCCCTTGGTATCGCTTTTCCTACGGCGGTTGCTATATATATATATATATATATATATATATATATATATATATATATATATATATATATATATATATATATATATATATATATATATATATATATATATATTCTTTTCATATCGTCTGATAAGCTTATGTTTGCTAAATATTAAATTTTGTTGATATTTTGTTCACAATCAAGTATTAAGAAGATCGTTCCTTAACTTTTGTCCAGTAGCTTATTTCCTTTGTTCCATTTAATCTTTATTTTAAAAAAAAACAACTTTGTATAATATTTATGCATTACACCCTAATCTTTATTCGGTAAAAATTTCATTGCTAATCATGCATTACTTTTTAAGTAATACACATATTTATGTCTTTGTTGTTTCCGTTCCTTATATTATGGCCGCTACTATATATATATATATATATATATATATATATATATATATATATATATATATATATATATATATATATATATATACGACGTCCTGGGTATGATGATAAACTACATCCGCGTCCTGGGTACGGCGATAAACTGCATCCAACAGCAAGGTCTCAGATAATGTTTTCAGAAAAATAATGTTGCCAGCTCTAAGTTTTTAAAACAATAATATTGCCAGCTATACATTTTTTATTCCATACAAAATAGGCATTTAAAATTCATATAAACTGGATTTGGCATTAAATAACCCACAGTGGTTGATATGCCATTAAACTGAAACAAACAAACAAACAAACAAACAATATATATATACCGCCCCTAAAAAAGCGATACGTAAAAATGAAAAATCTTCCCTGAAGCTTTTACTTTAATTTTAATTTCAAGTTAATAGATTAAATTTCACATTTTCAATATGCAAAACGCTTTGCTGTATTTCTAACTGAATTTAAGTAGATCGGAATGATTTTTCATCGGTAAAATGATAAAATTGTCTGTATTGTCAAATCTGTCAACACAATGTAATTATCTTTTTAAAAAATCTTTCAAGAATAAAATCTTCTTTTCAGAAAATTTATTTGAGTAGGATTAGCTGATTTAAAGTTTAAATAATCTGATTAAAACAAATATTACTTACTTTTAGTCTAAAACATCGCTGAAAAGCTTATGTTTTGGATGTAGCGTTTTTATGGGATATTGACAACTGTCTCGGTAGACTTATGTTTGGTATTTTTTTCTAAGGAGGATATAACTAAGAATTACTTTAGGTACAAAACGTGAAACACTTTGTTATATAATTTTTTTTTAACTATCCAGTAATTTTTAAAATTTAAAAAAATATTCTAAGTAATTTAATATTTTTTTAACTTTAGGTACTTTGGCATTAGAGTCTAACTTACGAAGACGCATTTCAGGAAATGTTAGAAAATTTCCAATAAATTTTAACTTTATCACTCTTATTTTCTGATAATGTCGCATTTGGACATCTGTATTTATAAAAATCGGTGCATAAATTTAATTTACGTTTAAATGCGTTCTAAGTGAGGTGTAGTCAAAATATGATGACCTTGTTTGTAAAATAAAATATTCTCATTATCTAGAAACTGATTTAAAAAAAAATCTAAAACAAAACAACAAGAAAAAAAAGAAAAAAACCCACCCAAGATAATGGCTAACAGAATTTCTGAACGCATTCAGATATACAGAATAATTTAAAATTTTTAAACACTTTATCTCTAGAAAAGGAAACATTTATACAAACCCAAGAAAAATTAAACAAGGATATAAAACGCAGTACCTTGTTAGTCGTCTTTAATGGAAGTTGTATAAAAGAGGGCACTTTATACCATAAATATAGCACACCTTAAGAGTATATTTCTTCATATATATATATATATATATATATATATATATATATATATATATATATATATATATACAAGTATATGATTGGTGTATACGGAATAAATTCCAATAACCAACAATTACTATTCTTAAAAGAGTACTCAATACAGAGTAGAGCAGATATAATTATTTATTTAAAAATTATAACATAAATGTTATAAAATCACTACAAAAATAGCCATTTTCTTTCAACACCTCCGGTGTCATATCAAGTGATGATGTTGAATGTAAAATAAATGTATATATATGACTGTATTATGTGCATTGACAAAGAAGTGAAATATTTTGAGTGATAAATATTATTGTGCTAAGTAAATGTTATTTTAAAATCATTTCATCCAATTCAAGACAGAAAAACTGTTACTGATAGTGAAAAGAATAAGAAAAAGAAAAAGAAACATTATTAAGAAGAGAGAACAATAGAAGAGTAATCAAGAAGACTGCAGATAACGATTGACCTTACATTTAAACTTTTGAAAATAAAAGGTAGCTGGAAAGCATGGAGCCGGAAGAGATTTCCACAAGAGGGAAGAGCGAGAAAAGAAACTGTTAGCATCCATCTTACATCTGGAGAATTCAGCAGTGAACTTCTGAGACCTTTCCGCCAATCTAGTACTGCGCTTGAATTCATAAAGTCTTGTTACCATAGCGAAGAGTTCATAAGAACAATTACCATGGAAGTATTTATAGAAAAAGCACAGGGAAGCTATGTTACAGCGATGGGGATGTGACTGAAGCCGAGATGCCAGGTCAGGACTAATAACATTGCTGATTTTTTTTTGGGATTTTATCAAGAATCTATAAGTATACAGCAGGTGCACCGGAGTCTTCAAAATTATTTATACATATCTTTTCGTATGCATGTGTGTGTGTGGTGTTTGTATGTGTGTGTGTGTGCGTGATTGTATGTACGTGAGACCGCTTGAGTGAGAATCGCTTGGCGTGTTTCATAGGGTATTTCATAAATTTATATAAAAAGGCATAATTGCCTAAATAATTGTTTGTCATGCGTAAATATACTCGATAGAAATTCTTCTGGTAAGTTTTTCATCCGCACGTCACACACCTGTTTTTGATCGGATGAGCGACATTGATGAACGAAAATTATATGGCAAAGAAATGGCTGCCGACATAGCTTATTTTTATTTTATCATTTCACCCCGAGCAAGGCGACAAAGCCCCTAAAACGCAAGGGGTTACTGAGGTAAAGGAAAATGACAAGATTTTGGGAGAATGAGAAGAGCTTAGGCGAAGGAACCGGAAACCCAATCCTAAAGAGGAAACAAGGGATAATACTTCTAATCCAGTTCAAGGTTAAGAGCTAATATGATAAACTGCATTGGTAATCCGTATGGATGATTCCAGGGAGGATATAAATCCTGAGAGCTCAATGTAGTAAACAGAGCAAGTAATAATTAATTAATAAACCGGAAACTTCAAAAAGCCATGGAATTATTTCAAATTTCGCGAGACCGATAAAATTCAATTTTGTTTTGTCAGACATTGCGGTTTCAAAAGAATTATTTCAAAATCACAAGATCTGATAAAGTGTAATCGAATTTTATGGGTATCGTGAAATATAAAATATTACTATGACTTTCTGAAGTTTCCAATTTGTTACTTAATATCCTAAAATAGATAATTATGTGTGTGTGTGTGTGTGTGTGTGTGTGTGTGTGTATATATATATATATATATATATATATATATATATATATATATATATATATTTGTACTGTTGAAACATAATTGCCATTGTGTAGCGATTTTTAACGTTTTAATATCCTAAAATAGAAAATTATATATGTGTGTGTGTGTGCGTATATATATATATATATATATATATATATATATATATATATATATATATATAATTATTTATTTAAAAATATGATTCCAACACGCTACATAAGAGTTCTCATGTTTTAAAACAAGAGCCGAAAACTATAATATAATTATTTGAATTAAATTGAATTAAAGTACTAAGCTCTGTTCCATCTTCAAGCGAATTTTTTTTTTTTTTTGAATATCTTATTTCTGAAATTTACGTGTTTTATAAGCATATTCATTATTAAAATCAAAATTTCTGTGGTAACGGCTAGAGCAATTGTTTAAAGAAAAAGGGGCGTAAGGTGTTAATAATTTGTATCAATATCTCGGTTACATTCACAGATGTCAAGTCAGGGTAAGGTTGGGGTGTCTAAATTTAAAGCGGAAGAAGACATCGTCTAGTCTGGTTAAGCGTTTATGGAGATTTATTTATTTTTTTATTTTATTTTATTTTTTTCTGAAAGGGTTTTGTGTATATAAAAACTGTCGTAAATCGCTAACATTTGTTTTTAGATGACTTCATAAAGGGTTTATCTTTTTTCTACGGCATTTGAACTATTTGTTAGGACTATGGATTTTAAAAATTAATTTACTGTTTGTTTGTTTTTATGCTAATTATTCAATGCAGAAATTTGATGATGTCGGCAAAAAACCGTTAACTCATGTCTATTGTTTAATAGATTTTTATTATTTAGAAACTTAATAATGTGTAGTTTTTCATGTAGGCATAAAGGGCATCGGTCATCCCAAGTTTTACAAGTTCTAGTTTTGTTTATAATTTTCCATTTTACTTTTGGTGTTTTATTCATTTCCTTCAAATGCCAAAAATATTTAGATAGAGATGTCTGATTTCTTTTATTTATATTGTTGAAAGAGCACTTATGCTGCCTCCATCTGGCTTTAAATTCATTCTTCGTAGACCCAATGTATATCATATTAGTATTAGGACTCTCAATGGATGAGATAGTACATTGGTATACCACAGATTTAACGCAGCATTTATTTTCCAATGGGCAGTCTTCTGGGTTTCTACAATCACATAATTTTTCACTGTTTTTGTCTAATTTAAGTGTAGGGTTTTTATTAATACTATTCAGGCATGGGGGTTTGTTCCGGATTTTATTATTGTGTTTTTTTTTATTATACTTTCTAGATTTTCAGTGCAGCTGTAACTTAATTTTAGGGTATTTTTATTAAATATTTTACTAAGTCTACTATTGGTAGGAAAGTATTTTTCAATTAAAGCTAGGAATTTCTGTCCCAGCTTAATACTAACCATTTGTTTTAACGGAGGGGTATACCAAATGATTTTTCTTTTCCTGTTTTTTATTCGGGTTAGTACAATTATATATATATATATATATATATATATATATATATATATATATATATATTTGTAGTTTTGAAACATAATTGCCATTGTGTAGGGATTTTTAACATGTTTTAATATCCTAAAATAGATGATTATATATATGTGTGTGTGTGTGTGTATCCATTTGTAGTGTTGAAACATTATTGCCATTGTGTAGTAATTTTTAACCTTTTTGTTTTAATATCCTATAATAAATAATTATATATATATATATATATATATATATATATATATATATATATATATATATATATATATATATGTATGTATGCATGTATGTATGTCGAAACAACTTCAATATACAGCGTACACGTTGAGAACACGAATCTGACACATACCTCCCACTGAAAAAAAAGTTAAGATTGACATTAATTATGAACACGGACACAATGTATTGGCCGTCTTTAGAAATAACGAATACAGTGATCGCTTGCTAATTCGCGGTTCTACTATCGCGGATTCATGACTTTGCGGATTTTTAAAATATATATATAGAAAATATATCGCGGAGTTTCTGGAAAATTCTAGAAAAATCGCGATATATGAACACCTAAAATTTTTCATTAAACCCATTAAAATATTAATAATAAATATTATTTCTTGGTCTAGGAACAACAAAACAAACGTAAAATAGCAATAGAAAGGGCACTGCCGTCTGAAGAGACGTAAAATACAATTATCGGCTGCACAGTAGAAGTCATATCTCATCATTTCTACTGCGCAGCAAATTCATCACCATCATTCAAATTCTACTTCAACTTTCGTGTTGAATACAGTAACAATCTTTATTATTTTTTTTTTTTATCTAAATTGTTATTGCTTAACAGTTGTCCTTGTTATTAATAGAGTACTGTAATGGGTGGGTTGATAACAGTACAGGGAGGGTTTTAAAAGTTCAAATACACGTTAAATAAATACTGTGAATATGGCGTCCCTACTTCGGAAATTCAGTTATCGCGGCCGTTCTCGGAACCAATCTACCGCGATAAACAAGGGAGCACTGTATATCTTTTCTCAGCAACTTTTACAACATTCCCAATACTATTTACACGCTGTGTATTATAGTAGTATAACAAAAATAATGGTTAAAAATGGTTAACTGTTTCGTCGAAAGTGCTCGGAACCAAAAGACATTTTGCTATTTTTTACATTCAGTGATGAAAGCCGACAAAAACGTACCTAACTAGTTTGTGTGTATTCAGTTTTTCTTATATATATGACTGCTCTATTCTTAAATCCCTCTCAATCGCTTATATCTATCTATCTATCTATCTATCTATCTATCTATCTATATATATATATATATATATATATATATATATATATATATATATATATGAAGAAATATAGTCTTAAGATGTGCTATATTTATGGGATAAAGTGCTCAATATCAGAGATAGAGCATTTGTAAATATAAACGTGAACATAGAATTCAACACTTAGAGGCGACAGTCGGTTTCACGCTAGACGCAATCGTCAGGCCATGGATGCCGTTATTTTTCTCGGCTATTTATATATATACGGGTCAGTGGTACATTGTGGGTAGTCTATTTTGGCGGTTATTTTACAGGAAGTCATTTATTTGTTTATTTATCCAATTGGGTTAAATTATTTTGTTTGTTTTTATTTATTTTTATTTTTGGTTTTTATTTCTTATCTTCTATATTTATTTATTTATTATTTATTTTTTAATCAGTGTTTTTATTAACATAGTAAAAATTTGTTTATATCGCTTATTTAATAGTTTTATTTTGACTTGGGAAGATAAAGCTAATTATTCAATTTTGGGGATGATTGTTGTAGTTTATTCTAACTATTATTTTGGCGGGAACAGTTTTTAATTTGTTTATTACTTCATGTATTTATTTGGATTGATTATCTTTATTTGTTTTTTCTAACGGTTACTTTATCGGGATTAGTTTATTTATATAACAGTTATAGCCATTTTTTGTCCGATTTTAGGGTTTGATTTTTATAGTCTAACTAATATTTTGGTCACAATGGTTTGCTAATTTGTTTATTATTTACTTTATTTGGGTTCATTGTTTTTTTTTTAATTCTATTTCGTCTATTCCAATCGTCGATTTGGTAATTTGTTTGGGTTATTTAATTTTGCTTATTTTATTGTTATTTTGTTTATTTATTTATTTTTATTTTATTTTTTCCGTTTTCGATTTTTAAGTAACGTAGTAAAAATTTGTTTTCATGTCTGCATTTTGAGATGAGCTCGGATCTTTTATTTAATAATTTATTTTAGTCAATTTTTTAGTCAATACTAAAATGTTTGATAAAAAAATGTCATAACTTTTTTTTTAATTTGAAAATTAAAAAAGATAGAAAGAAAGATGAAAAAAATACAGAAAAACAGAGGAACAAACAGCAAATAAGGGAATGAGATTTAAGAGGGAGATAGAGAGAAAAAAAGGAAAAACAAACACCAAAGTAGTGAGGGGGGAATAAGAAGGCAGATCATATACAAGTTTAAACAGAAGTTAAAAACAGTTGAAGATTAAGTATGACCTATTTAATCATGTTATATTTCAAATAGAAAAAAAATTACATTAGGAAATAGGATAATTAAAGTTAAGAAAAGGAAGAATTTTAAAGATTGTAGATAAAAGAAAAATTAAAATTTAATATTAATACTATTGTTTAATTTTAATATTATACAAAGGAATTTATTATAAAAAAGATTAGACATTATTAGTATACAAACAAAAAAACCTTAATATTAAAATTAATAAGATAAAGAAATAATTTTAAAAAATAGATAAGTAATAGCCCCACCTCGCACACCAAATTTTAAATATAAGAGAACATTTGAAATAGATTAATAAAAGCTAAAACATGTTAAAATTAAGATTAAATTTAAAGATTATATAGACTAATTATAGATTAAAACATAAAGCATTAGATAGAATCATATATGTTAAAAGAATAATTATAGAATAAGTTATAATAGATTAAACAGATTAATATTAAATATAGATTTAAATTATATACTAAAATAGATAAAAGGATGAGGAGTCCTTTTACAGAGGGAAACATCAATAAAGCAATAACTAAGGACACCCGTCCCCCCCAAAAAAAAACTAAAACAGCTAGCCATGAAAGAAGTAAATAAAAGTAAAATTAAATCATCAATATACTTGAATGCACATAACATATCAGACTTTGTGAAATATATATATATATATATATATATATATATATGCTATATATATATATATATATAAGTATAGGATATATATATATATATATATATATATATATATATATATATATATATATATATATATATATCTAAGTATATGATTGGTGTATACGGAATGAATTCCAATAACCAACAAATACTATTCTTAAAAGAGTGCTCAATACAGAGTAGAGTAAATATAATTATTTATTTGAAAATTATGAGATAAATATGTTATAAAATCACTGCAAAAATAGCCTTTTTGTTTCAATACTTTTGCTGTCTGATCAAGTGATGGTTTTGAATGTAAAATAAAGGGGTTTAAAAGGTTCAAATCAATGAAACACCCCTCGCTAGGGGAAACGCTGTTTCATAAGCTGGAATGACCAATCAAAATGAAAGTATATGAGAATTCAAAAAACTTGACCACGAACATTGTTTTAAATAATTATTTAATGCTTTAATATTAGGGTTAGACTAAAACAGAATTCATTCTAACTAATAAATATTAAATTATGCTATAAAATTCTATGCAGAATGTTTGCAAGTAAATTTAGCTGATCAATATATATCTTAGAGAAATACGTAGGATATACAGACGTAGTGTAATGTTTATCAAACTATTTTTTCGCTAGATCAATTATGACTGAATAGTGAGTGCACTATACTTTCGGTTTTGTGTCACGTGCTTAGAAAATTATTTTGAAGCCACCTAAACGTGGTGTGATGGTTACCAAGCTTGTTTAGCTGAGTCAACTGCGACTGAGCAGTGAGTTTGATCCTGAGTGCCCCATACTTTCGGCCTTATTCTACATCTAGGGGGCGCTTAAAAAACTCAACGCACAGCGATACTTACTGGATTTCACAGAAAGATCTGATAAAAGTGTCGGAGTTACCTCCTCCTTAATTCCCTATTTGTTCACTAGGGGTCGCTCTCCCTACACTATAAATACTGGGCGACTTCTTGCCTCGTTCTCTTTTTTCACTTTGCATTTCAGCGGACATTTAATAATGTAATCTCTCGCAGAGATCCGCGTTTTCGCCCACTTGTGGGAAAACGCCATTAAATACACATACACGTACGTACGAACATTCACCAAAATACAAACTCTTTACGTTCACACACAAATATTGATGTCTTTGTCACTTGTAAATTTCTTGTTTAATACATATATTTGTTGACATATATATATGTATATCGGCCTTGTTTGCTTTTCTTTACATCTTCGGTTGGACTCAACTCGAGTCCGCCATTTTCTTGTAGTTGGACTTTCCAGCAGGAATAAACAGCACGTGTTTCTAATTCAACAACACGCAAATCCACACGGTCCACTACAAAAGCAACCCATTTCTTTAAAGACAAATCGCTCAATTAATATTGTACTGTATCGAAAATCATCTGAAAAAAATGACTGAACGTATAAACATATATCTTTGTCGATAAACGAGTTTCACAAAATAAATAAAACAATGGCATATGGAAGTCTTGAAGTGTTTATTTTCTCTGACTCAGGAACAACCCACCAAATCAGAAACGAAAGAAAAAAAAATATATGAAATCATAAATACAAAACACTTGATGTTTTGAACTGACAATTTGATAAAACTAAATGAGGCGCCGAGTCATGAAGATTTTGATCGGTACTAAAGAAACAGTTACAGTACTAAAAAAAAATGGATGGAGGAGGGGAAAGGATTACACAAAACAAAGAAAACTACAAAAATAACAAAAACCCGATAAGACATCCTACTTACTGTTTGTCAAATATCTAAAGCTCCAGCTGCATATTTTACAAATGAATTGAAACTGTCGTCTGTTTTTTCTTTTTTTTAAAAAAGGGCGGGATCAAGGAATGATAATGTCGTGAAACGATCCTGCAACGTTGGCAAACAATATTCAAGTTTCTTAACAAAAGAACGCTTACAGTTTTTTTTTTTTTTTTTTTTTTTTTTTTTTTTTTAGGTAGGAAATCTTTCCAACACATCACTTAGTCTTAGAATTGGATTTTTATTTATTGTTTTTAGATTATTTGGTATCCAATAACAGATAAAAGACGTCAGCAAGAGCGTAAGAAAAACGGGTTATTGTCTTTCGCTATATGTTGTTTTAAATAAATGTAACAATTTGCAACAAGACAAGTGCGAGATGTTCTACGGTATTTTTTTATGTTTTATTTTTTTTTAAATTCTAGTTCTCAAGGAACTATAGCTGAGAGCTGGTGTATTGTATCCGACATGTTATTAGGAATTTATCGGCTAATGTTTAGTTAAAATCATATCATATACTCAACCTCTCTTATGTCGCTTATATTCTTTCGATTATGATTTTATAGTTTTATTCTATCGTATTATTGTTGCTTTTCCTCTCCGAAATCTTAGTCAATAAACTCTTCATTGTTTATAAAGCGTTTCAATTATTTTTCACTCTACAACCCCTTCCCCACAGACGAAACGAAGCAAGACTCTCGCTGCTCCATCGCGATTTCCATGGAAAGTGCTCAGACGAACTACATTTCCTTAGTTCTACCACTTCTAACCTTCACGGCTAGGACCCACCGTGCTACGCACATTGCAGCGGACCACCTTCATTCCCTTCGTATTCCATTAGTGAGATGTATTTTCCATTCGAGCAGCTTCTTCCGACTCCCAAGGGAATGCTTCCCCGAGCACTACAATCTTAACCTATTCAAATCGAGGGTTAAGCATTATCGTCCCTACATATACGCATAAACTCTGCTTCTTACTCTGTGACCCTCTAGCTCGACTGGCTCCCGAGCCTTGTACAGGGTGAACATCACTTAAAATAACAATGAACCCATATTATCATTGTCGCACTTTATCTCAACACTTTGACGAGATACATTCACTATTATAATATTTTTAACCGTTTGAGCACTGCGTTCCTAAATAAGTTTAACCTGAGCTCCTGAGTCAAAATTCGCAAATAATTGGTATGTAGTGTTTCACGGTAGATATAAAAATAGTTACAAATGTTTACCCTCCGTTCAACCGGTAGCTGGACATTAAGTCATTTTTTTCTACTACTGTTCATCCGGTGGCTGGGCATTACGTCATTTTCTCTACCACCGGTAAAGCGGTGGTCAGGGCTCAAATGGTTAAGAATATAATAACTAGGGTCCGCAAATTGGAAGAGAGATTTGCCAATGATAATGTTCATCTGATATAAGACTCGACAGCCACTCAAGGTAGAAGATTACTAAATGAGGTTGCGATGTGAGCATAGAAGGAATAATTAACAAGTAAATATTATGAGGATATGTAGAATAAACGAGAGAAATATTTTTATCTTCAGTCAGCATGGCTGATGCTAACCTCCAGCCGAGTGACTCATTGCGCCCTTCTCGGACTCACGTCTTCTCCTGACATGAAGCGGGAAGATTATATTGCGTCAATTGCTAGGTCTGTGATATCAGCCTACCTATATTCTAGTGGAAAATTAGCAATCTTCTCAAAGACGAAGAAGAGACTTGAAGATGCAGAAGTGTGGTTCTACAGTGTCATACAGGAATAAAGTGTCGCTGCTGACACTGGAATTTGAACACAGATCACCAGAGAGCAAACACAGGTGATCTATTTTGAATAAGTAGATCCCATGATGATAACGGAAATGTATATATGGGAATTAGCGTGGTGTCTAAGTTTTTTAAGCAATTCGCTCCAAGCAATGCAGGATTGCCACTAGCATGCAAGGGGTTACATAGAGTGAGAGCAGGAGTAAAGAAGAGTGTTTGTAAAAAGCATAAAGAGAAAGACGAGGGGGATCAGAAGATGTCGATTGACATTACATTTGAATGTTTGAAGATTACAGCTATCCGGGAAGCAAGTAACAGGAAGGTGGTTTCATTAATGGGAGGTGTGAGATAAGCTGTTGTAATAGAAGTTCATGCAATTTGGGAACCACTGAAAGTAGCTCGTCGCAACGGTTGCCATGAATGTACTTGTAGAAAAGGCAGAGGGAAGCCACGGCGAGTCTGTGAGATAGCGACTGCAGACGGGATGCCAGATCAGGACCAACCACATTGCATATTCGTCTCTGGATTTTGTCTAAGACCTCGAGATGGACAGCGAGTGCACCAGACCATATATGGCAGCAGTATTTCATGCAAGGACTAATGGTTGATTTGTAGGCGAGAAAAAAACCTTCTGGTGCGACACAGAAACCAACTTTCCTTGCGGTAGATGAAGCTATTGATTCAATGTAGTTGTTCCACCTCAAGTCAGTGGACAGCCTGAGACCAAGCAGGCGCAGAGAAGCGCTCTCGTGCAGTTGGGCATCAGACATTCTAATGGGAGGCAGGGAAAGTTCTCTATGGTGGGTAAATGAGAGTAGGTCTGTTTTAGAGGCATTAAAGTTTACAAGTCATTTCTTGCCCCAGTTAACCACAGTTTGGAGGTCCTTCTCTAGGGCTACGGCCAGGTTAGTTTTATCAGCGATGCCGGATTTACTATTGAGACGTGAGTAAATAGTAGTGTCGTCAGCGTAGATGTCAACTTGGGAATTGATGACATCAGGAAGATCCTTGATGAAGATCAGAAACAGTGTAGGATCCAGGGTAGAACCTTGGGGAACACCAAACCGTTACTATTCGGATTACTACTCAGTGGTTACTTGTCGATCGAGCAAGTACGATTAGTGCGAGTGATATCCGAAGGCGTCCGACACCAGTATTGTTCAACGGCGATACTATACTTGTAGCTGCGATTACAAAGTCTCTACTACAACGAGGACTACGAACGTGGCAACGAGTGTTCGTTAACATCACAAAATATACTACTACTACTACTACTACTACTAATAATAATAATAATGTGTTAGATAAGAATAAAGTGTTGCTGTTGACACTTGAGTTTGAACATAGATTTTCTATTCTATCCTCTATTACTATACGGATCACTATTTCTATTCTATCCTCTATTACTATACGGATCACCATTTCTATTCTATCCTCTATTACTATACGGATCACCATGTCTATTCTATCCTCTATTACTATACGGATCACAATCTCTATTCTATCCTCTATTACTATACGGATCACTATTTTTATTCTATCCTCTATTACTATACGGATCTCCATTTCTATTCTATCCTCTATTACTATACAGATCACCATTTCTATTCTATCCTCTATTACTATTTTCGGATCGCGATTCTTTTCTCTATACTGATCACTATACGGATCACTATTCGATGGTTACAAACACAGGCGATCCCATTATTGAATTAAGTGGATCACGTGACTGTGGAGGAAATGTATATATAGGAAGTCGTGTGACGTCTAGATTGATCTCCTTTCCTAGTCTATCCTCTTTTGCTATTCGGATCACTATTTCTATTCTATCCTGTATTACTATAAGGATCACGATTTCTATTCTATCCTCTATTACTATACTGATCGCTATTCTCTACTCTGTTCACTATACTATTTCTCTATTCAGATCGCTATACGGTGATTACTATTCGAGTGAGTATTATCGAGCGAGTACTATTAGTTCGAGTGTTATTCAAAGGCGTCTAACACCAGCATTGTTCAACAGCGTTACTATAGTTGTATCTGCGATTACAACGTCTCTACTACAACGAGCATTACGAAAGTGACAACAAGTATTTGAAGACATTACTAAAGTGGCAACGAGTGTTCGTTGACATCACAAAATACAGAAAGATGCTGAGTATACCATAGACTGAAAATGTGAGCAACAACAAAATGGAAACAAAATGAAAACATACTTAACATCAGTAAGAGACAGCAGAAATTTCTAGGGCGTATAATGAGAAGGAAGGCCTGGAAAATTTTGACGGATTGAGTATAACCAGAGACAGAAGAAAACAACGCAGTGGGCTTCAGTAAATGGATGGTGGAACAGGGTTCAGGAGAAGTAAAAGAGCTAGAAATGACAGGAAGTTTTGGAGAGCCATGATCGCCTATGACCCAAGAGGATATTCCACATAAAGAAGAAGAGGCTGCTAGGAAAGTTGGTTCACTGTGTCATGCCAGACATTTTCCCCCAAAATCTATATTACGTATTTATAAGTCTACTATTCGTTCTTGCTTTGAATATTGCTGCTAGATATGGTCTGGTACTCCTGCTATATTTTTAGAGATCATTGATAAAATCTAAAGGAGAATCTGCAATGTTATTGGCCTTGAAATGGCATCTCAGCCTCTGTCATTTTCTCACTGCCATAAAGTAGCTTCACCATGCCTTTTCTATAAATACTTTCATGGTAAATTTTCTAATGAACTTTCCTCTATATGGGAACTGGTTAGGACTTCATAGAGACGTGGGGTATTATAGTGAATATTTTAAGAATGATAAGAAAGAATGTGTTGTTTTGGTGTAAGGTATACTGTGGTATGTTTGGGTCAGTAATTATGGCTAGCTAAGTTTAATATAAGACAAATCGAAGACCAAACTTCTCCTATCTCCACTTTTGGCCTTGTGCCACATTTTTGTAATTTCAAAATAAATATTACTTTCCTCTATGCTACATAGACTGTAGGGATTTAAGTGCAGTACTAGATTGGCAATTAGGTCTCATCAATTCACAGTTGAATTGGCTAGATACAACGGTAGGTTCTATGCTAACAGTTTCTTCTCCTGCACTACTCGCTTGTGGAACTGTTTCCCAACTTCTTTCTTCCCAGTGATCTTTGATCTTCAAAAATTTAAATGCAGTGCCAATTGTTATCTTCTGTTTTCTTAATCCCTGTTCTGTTAGTGTTATCTCTACTTAATTTTTTTTTCTTATCTCATATTCTCTAACACTCAGTAACTTCTCTGGGCATATTCTATATATGATTCTATGGTAATTATCCTAATGAACTTGCTCCTATGGCATCTAGACTTTATGAATTTAAGTGCAGTACTAGATTGGCGGCGAGGTCTCATTATTTTACAATTGAAGTGCTTAGATGTAACCGTAAGTTCTATGTTAACACTTTCTTCTATCACACTTCTCACTTGTGGAACTCTCTTCTGTTTTTTTTCTTCCCAATCAACTTTGATCTTCAAAAACTTAAATGCAATGTCAATCGTCATCTTTCTTCTTAATTCTTGTTCTTTTATTGATTTCTTTCCTTCATAGTATATTTTCTCATATTCTAACACTCAGTAACCTCTTACGTCTTAATACAAATCCATACAGAGCAATGTCTAGTAAACAGTACTAGATTTGCGGCAAGGTTTCATTATTTTACTGTTGAAATTGCTGGATGTAACCGTAAGCTCTAAGCTAAACTTTTCTTCTATCGCGCTTCTCGCTTGTGGAAATCTTTCCCGGTTTATTCCTTCCTAGTCAACTTTAATCTTCAAAATTTTAATGCCAATCGTTGTCATCAGTTTTCTTAATTGTTCTTTCATTGTTCTCTCCCCTTAATAGTGTTTTTTTTTTTTTTTTTTTTTTTTTTTTTTTGCAGGGAGGAAAATACTCCAACACCCAAGAGGCAACGAAACTCCTTTGAACTCTATCAATATTCTGGGAAGCTCCTGCTCATATAAGGCAGCAATATTCCATTTCGGGTCTGATCTGACTCTTCTGAAGATAAAGTATGACAAGTGATTGGTTGGTTGGTTATCATTGTTTAGAGGCATATCAACACTTCTATGGGTTATTTAATACCGAAATCGTAATAATTTATACGCATTTTAAAAAAAAATAATAATGGTTTTCGTGATACAAGTCTTACTAATTAACTCATAGCTGAGTGAAGAAAAGGTAGATCCATACCTCTCAGAAGGGTATCTTCACGTAAGTGAATATAACGAACCCAACGGGAATTAGAACTCGGCTCATCGATTTACAATTCCTATCAGTTAGCCATTACACCACCCGCACATCCAAGCTTACAGTACCTGGTATTCCCAAACAGTCACCTATCTAAGTACTGGCCAGGCTTGACGTTGCTCAACTTCGATAATCATACGGAAATTTTAACGTGATGTGGCCGTAAGCCCAGCATAGTATTCGGATTCAGGTACTTCTAAAATATCGATCTTTTTTTCCAACATTTTTAGTGATGTATCGTGTATATTAGCACCATCTAAGGTCTAGCATGAGATTGATTCCAGGGAGGTGTTCCATTCAAGGAACCTCAACCGTTTCTACTGACAGGGGAATGCTCAGGATCTGCTCTGTGATGATGAGACGTTACTGATTTTGGAGGTATTGAATATTACGAGCCACTGAGCTTTGAGAACTGGGCCAGAAGAGAGATCAGCTGCCAGGCTTTGGTCATCTCAATTCTGGGAGGTTCGCCCACACACTGGTGCATCATCGGAATATATATTTACTTTTTTTAATCAACGGATTCGAAGCCTATCTGAAACAACGTAAATATTATTTTACGTGTGTAAGTGTATAGTGATTCTAGTTTGTCTATGTCGGATTCGGATGATAATGTATATTCGTAAGCGTATGGATGTGTATATGTCTAATAGACATTCAACAAAGGTTGGTGATGTAATGCAATGTTTTTGGCGTGTGTTTATAGTTGGTAATATTGTTAGGCTCTGGAAGTACTTTCTCCCTAAAGAATTATGTTCTTTTTTGTTTGTTTGTTTGTTTTTTTTTTAAATTAAGATGGGATTTATAAAATCAAAGTTATGGCCAGTTTTGTTCGTGTGTATTAAGAGAGAGTTTAAATGGTTCTCTCTGTCTGCCTGTGTATCTGTCTGTCTGTCTGTCTCTCAACATACACACAAACATATATATATATATATATATATATAATCGCAAATATTATTTCAGTAATTGCATAAACTGTTTGTATTCTCGCATTCTGGGCATAACAAGACATATATACTTATATATATATATATATATATATATATATGTGTGTGTGTGTGTGTGTGTGTGTGTGTGTGTGTGTGTGTGTGTGTGTGTGTTACTGTTTCGCCTCACCCGTCGGAATACAAACAGATTTATGCAATTACTAAAATGCAAACCGAAAACCTGTCTTGCAAACATTGTTATTAGTAAATCTATTTATCAGTAAGGCTGCACAAATAAAAAAAAGATTTGAAATTGAAAACGCTTTCCATTTCATTGAAACAGACGATAAACACTTCTATGTTCTTTCTTTCTTTCTTTCATTCATTTTCTCACTGAAACCATGTAGCGTCTCTCATCTCCATGTTTTCACGCGGTCTAAAACGGAATAATCCATTATTTATGAGGTATTGACACGGCGTAACGGTCGAGCCAAGTAACAGAGGAAGTGAGGGGGCAAGCAGAATTATTACTAAAATATTATTTGCGATGATTTATATGTCTTAGTCGAGTAGTTTTGTTTTGTTTTATTTATTTATTTTTTGTCGACCATAACCAGACTCTTCGTCCTTTGCCTATAGACAGAGACAGAGACAGAAAGAAAGAAAATGAGGGGAAGAAAGGGGAATTGCGATGAGAGAGACGGCATGCGAAATTGAAATAGTGAATGTTTGTGTGTGAGAGAGAGAGAGAGAGAAAGAGGGAGAGAGAGAGAGAGAAAGACAGGGTGAAAATGTGCGGGAGTGAAAACAAGAGAGAAAAAGTGAAAACGATATGTTGAGTAAAAGATACAGACAGTGAGAATGTAAGAGAGAGAGAGAGAGAGAGAGAGAGAGAGAGAGAGAGAGAGAGAGGGAGAGGGAGAGAGAATTTCAGTGAAAGAGAAAGAAAATGAAAGTGTCAGAATGAGAGAAGCACTGAGATAAGAAAAGAGAGACAGACAGACAGACAGTGAGCTTGCAAGCGTGAGAAACTAAATGCGTGTGATAAGATAGAGAGCGACAGGTAGATAGAGAAAGAAAGGAAATGTGAGAGTGTGACAACGAGAGTGTGTGGGAGAAAGAGAAAAATTGAAAGTATTATGAAGTGTGAGAGAAAGGAACAGGGTGAAAGAGAGAGAAGAAGAAAATGAAGAGCAAAAGAGAGAAAGTACGAGAAAATGATGGAACGAAAGCGATAGAGAAATAAATAAAAAGAGAATAGATGGGAATAGCGAAAGAGAAAGAGAGAAGAAGAATTGTAAAGAAAAAAATACAGAATAGAAATTGATAGAAAGTAAGAGGACGGATAAGATTGAACGATAGAGAAAGAAAAATAATTAGAGACAGGAAAAAGAGAAAGAGAGGGAAAGAGTGTGAAAGCGATAGAAGCAGAATTAGAAAGAGAGGAAAAGATAGGGAAAGTCATAGAAGCAGAAGTGGAAAGAGAGGAAAAGAGAATGTAAGCGATAGAAAGAGAATTAGAAAGAGAGCAAAAGAGAGTGTAAGCGATAGAAAGAGAATTGGAAAGAGAGGAAAAGAGAGTGTAACCGATAGAAAGAGAATTGAAAAGAGAGGAAAAGTGAGTGTAAGCGATAGAAAGAGAATTAGAAAGAGAGGAAAAGAGAATGTGAGCGATAGAAAGAGAATTAGAGAGCAAAAGAGAGTGTAAGCGATAGAAAGAGAATTGGAAAGAGAGGAAAAGAGAGTGTAACCGATAGAAAGAGAATTGAAAAGAGAGGAAAAGAGAGAGTGAGCGATAGAAAGAGAATTAGAAAGAGAGGAAGAGAGAGTATAAGCGATAGAAACAGAATTGGAAAGAGAGGAAAAGAGAGGTTAAGCGATAGAAAAAGAATTAGAAAGAGAGCAAAAGAGAATGTAAGCGATACAAAGAGAATTGGAAAGAGAGGAAAAAAGAGTATAAGTGATAGAAGCAGAAGTAGAAAGAGAGGAAAAGAGAGTGAAAGGGATAGGTGCCCAATTAGAATGGGAGTAAAAGAGAGTAAGTTATACTGATAGAAAATGAATTAGAGAGGGTGAAAAAAAGAGGGTGAAATTGTGAGAAAAAGAATTCGAAAGAGAGAGTTAAAGAGAGTGAGTGAGAGAGAGAGAGAGAGTGATAGAAAAAGAATCAGAAAGTGAAGAAAAGAGAGTGGACGCAATAAACATGGAGAGAAATTAGAAAAGAAAGATATATATGAACAATTAGAAAGAGTTATAAAGAATGAGTACAGAGGAAGAATGAGAGAGGAAAAAAGAAAGAACGATGGAGATTGGGAAAGTAAGAAATTTAAAGAAAAAGAAAGAGAATGAGAGATAGAGAAATAATTAGAAAAACAAAAAGAAAAAGATACAAAAAAGTAATAAAAATTAAAAAAAGAAAAGAAAAGAATGAGTCCACAGAGAGAAAGAAAATACGATGTGCGAAATAAACAGAAAAAGAAAAAGGGAGAGAAAGAAAAAGATAGTAATAGCCCAAATGGATGTAACAGTCATTGAGAGAAGAGAGAGAGAGAGAGAGAGAGAGAGAGAGAGAGAGAGAGAGAGAGGGCGGAAGAGAAAAGGAGAGGGAACAATAACAAGAGAGAAGTGAGAACTTATATTTATGGCGTCCTATATTTCAGAGATAAGGTATTATATCTATTTATACAATTTACATTGTTTGGACTTTTTCTTCTATTGGTCGTGTCCTTTCAGGATGTTGGCGATGATGGCTCTCTACGACTTCCTCACCTTTGTAGGTCTTAGTTAATTTTGTCTTTTTCACTTTCTCCTAAACCTTATTCTGCCATCCATTTTACTCAAATTTGTTGTAAAAAGAACTTATGAGCCATGTCACTTAAGGATGTAGGCGATCATAGCTCTCCACAATTTCATCTCCTTTCGAGATCTTCAGAAATTTTTTAGTTTTTGTTATCTCTCCTAAAGCATGTATGCCATCCATTTACACATCTTTGTTCTTCACCTTTTTCATTTATGTGCTGTGTCTTGTTAGGATTTTGGCGATCATGGCTCTCCACAATTTCCTTTTATTTCTATATCTTAGTAAATTTTGTCACTTGCTCTATCTCCTAAACTCTGTTCTGTCATCCATTTATACAAGATAGGTTTCTTCTTCTTCTTCTTCTTCTTCTTCTTCTTCTTCTTCTTCTTCTTCTTCTTCTTCTTCTTTCTCTTCCTCTTCTTCTTTCCTTTCTTCTTCTTCTTCTTTCCTTCGCCTTCTTTCCTTCTTCTTCTTCCACTTCTTCTTCTTTCCTTTCTTCTTCTACTTCTTTCCTTCTTCTTCCTTTTCTTCTTCCTTTTTTCTTCTTTCTCTTTTTCTTCCTCTTCTTCTTTCCTTTCTTCTTCTTCTTCTTCTTCTTTCCTTCTTCTTCTTTCCTTCGTCTTCTTTCCTTCTTCTTCTTCTTCTTCCACTTCTTCTTCTTTCCTTTCTTCTTTTTCTTCTTATTCTTTCCTTCTTCTTCCTTTTCTTCTTCTTCTTCTTTCTCTTTTTTCTTCCTCTTCTTCTTTCCTTTCTTCTTCTTCTTCTTCCATTTCTTCTTTCCTTTCTTCTTCTTTCTCTTCTTTTTCTTCCTCTTCTTCTTTCCTTTCTTCTTCTTCTTTCCTTCGTCTTCTTTCCTTCTTCTTCTTCTTCTTCTTCTTCTTCTTCTTCCATATATCCTATCTCTCATAAACCCTGTTCTCCCATCCATTTACTCAAATTTATTGTAGTTCTTTTATATGCCATGTCCCTTCAGGACGTAGGCGATCATGGCTCTCCACAATTTTCTTTCCTTTGTAGCTCTTAATAAATTTTGTCATTTTGTTATCTCTCCTAAACTCTGTTCTGCCATCCATTTATTCAAGTTTTTTTTGTTTTTTATGTACCATGTCTCTTCAGGATGTAGGTGATCATGGCTCTCCACAATTTCCTCTCCTTTGTAGCTCTTAATGATTTTTTTGTTACCTCACCTAAACCCCTTATGACACCTATTTACACAAGTTTGCTGTTCTTTTATGTACCATGTCCATTCTGGATATGGGAAATCATGGCTCTCCACAATTTCCTCTCATTTGTAGATCTTAATAAAAATTGCCTTTGTGTTATCTTTCCTAAACACTGTCTGACATCCAATTACTTAATATTTTGTTCTTCTTTTATGTGCTATGTCCCTTCAGCGTGTTGGCGATCATGACTCTCCACAATTTCCCGCTCTTTGTAACTCTTAATAAATTTTATCTTTTTGTTATCTCGCATAAACCCTGTTCTGCTATTCATTTACTCAAGTTTGTTGTTCTTCAGGATGTAGTTGATCATGGCTCTCCACAATTTCCTCTTCTTTGTAGCTCTTAATATTGTCTTTTTGCTATCTCTCCTAAAACCTGCTTGCCATCCATTTACTCAAGTTTTTTGTTCTTTTATGTGCAGGATGTAGGCGATCATGGCTCTCCACAATTTCCTCTCCTTCCTCGATCTTTAGAAATTTTGTATTTTTGTTATCTCTCCTAAAACCCTGTACGCCATTTCATTTGCTCAAGTTTTTGTTCTTCTTTTATGTGCCATGTCCCTTCAGGATGTAGGCGATCATGGCTCTCCACAATTTCCTCTTATTTCTCGAGCTTTAGAAATGTGTTTTTGTTATTTCTCCTAAAGCCTGTACGCCATCCTTTTACTCAAGTTTGTTTTTCTTCCTTTGTGTGCTATGTCCCTTCAGGATGTAGGCGATCATGACTCTCCACAATTTCCTAACCTTTTTCGATCTTTAGAATTTTTGTGTTTCCGCAATTTTTCTTGTTGTTCTTTATCTGCGATGTATATTCAGGAAGTAGGCGATCATGGCTCTCCACAATTTTCTCTCCTTTGTAGCTCTTAGTATATTTTGTCTTATTGGTATATCTCCTAACCCCTGTTGTGACATTCATTTTCACAATCTCGCTAGGTAGTTTATGTCCTAATTTACACCGTCGCTCTTGCCGTTAATATATCTGAAAACATTGACATCGGACCACTTGACACAAGAATCTATTAGGTATATATTGAACGGATTTACACAAGACTCAATAAGATCGATATATGTACTTTTTTTAATAGTGGCCTAAAGATAGACATATATCAAGACCTCGCTAGATTAAAAAGAAAAAGAAGACATATGTTAAATTTATACCAGGTGCAAAAAGGTTTTGTTTGGTTTATTTTGTTTTACGGTATATCTACCTCAATGAGTTATTTAATGCCGACAAGTTTTTTTAGGATAGGTTCGTATGAACAGAATATGAATTCTTTGAAGTGTTTAGATCAGGTTTTATTAATGTATTTTTGTAAGGATAGTTTTTTTTTATCGGAGTCAAAAAAAGAATAAATGGATGAATGAATGAAAGGTCATGAAAACGCTTGAAATAGAGAAAAAAGAATAAAAGAAAGAGAGTACGTCAAGAAGGTTGGAAGAAGGAAAGAAAGAAAGAAGAAAGTGTGTAAAAATGTTTAAGAGAAAGAAAGAAAGGAAGAATGAATGAATGAACGAAAGGGCGTAAAAGGGATGCAAAAAAGAATAAGTAGACGAATCAATGAAAGGGTATGAAACTGTTGAAAGAATGAAAAAAGAAAAAATGAAAGACAGTACGTAAAAAAAAATAGGCATATAACTCGATAACAGAAAGAAAGGAAGACTGAATGAATAAAAGGGCGTAAAAAGAATACAAAGAAGGAATGGATGAATGAATGATTTGAAAGGTCATTAAAATGTTTGAAATAAATAACTAAAAAGGCATGAATTCGTTAAAGACAGAAGGAAAGACAGAAAGAAAGAAAGAAAGAAAGAAAGAAAGAAAGACAAAAAGAAAGACAGAAAGACAGAAAGAAAGACAAAGAAAGAAAGAAAGACAGAAAGAAAGAAAGACAGAAAGAAAGACAGAAAGAAACAAAGAAACAAAGAAAGACAGAAAGAATGGAAGAAAGAAAGAAAGACAGAAAGAAAGAAAGACAGAAAGACAGAAAGAAAGACAGAAAGAAAGAAAGAAAGAAAGAAAGAAAGACAGAAAGACAGAAAGAAAGACAAGAAAGAAAGAAAGACAGAAAGAAAGACAGAAAGAAAGAACGACAGAAAGACAGAAAGAAAGAAAGAAAGAAAGAAAGAAAGAAAGACACTAAACAGACATAAAGAAAGAAAGAAAGAAAGAAAGACAGAAAGAAAGAAAGACAGAAAGAAAGAAAGACAGAAAGACAGAAAGAAAGACAAGAAAGAAAGAAAGACAGAAAGAAAGAACGACAGAAAGACAGAAAGAAAGACAGAAAGAAAGAAAGAAAGACACTAAACAGACATAAAGAAAGAAAGAAAGAAAGAAAGAAAGACAGAAAGAAAGATAGAAAGAAAGAAAGAAAGAAAGACAGAAAGACAGAAAGAAAGACAGAAAGAAAGAAACACAGAAAGAAAGACAGAAAGACAGAAAGAAAGAAAGAAACACAGAAAGAAAGACAGAAAGACAGAAAGAAAGAAAAAGGAAGAAAGAAAGAAAGGAAAGGTGTGAAAATGGTTACAAGAAATAAGAATTGAAGAAAAAAATAAATGACAGAAATGATCTAAAAAGGACTGAAAGAAAGAAAAAAATTGATGAATGAAAATACATAAAAACGATTGAAAAAAAGTAAGAAGGGTTTACAAATGGATGAAAGAATTAATAAAAAGAAACATAGAAAGAAATGCTGTCAAACCGGTTGAAAGAAAGAGAACAAAGAAAGCATATTAAGAAGAAATGCAGTACTAATAAAAGAGCGAATGAGTAAGCCATTGTCAGAAGGAAGAAGAAAAAAAGCATGAAAATAGTGTGAAAACGAGTGAAAGAAAAAAAAACAGAAAGAAAGATACAAAGAAAATATTACAAAGAAAAAATGAGAGAGAAAATGAAATACTTGTTATGAAACAAAAATGGCTACCGTCCGGTTTCTATTATCGTCTGATTACAATCGCGAATAGACGGACAATATGACGAAAAGCACTAGACAGAAAATTTAACAAACTTCAACAGTAAACGTACTTTGCCTTACTGACTTTTTATTATACGTCTGGTGATTACTCTTCATGTAATTTACATTGGAATATATTGACATGAGAATAGACAGACTTATATGCGGTGTGTTGATAATTATATTTTTCTTTCTCCCTTCTCTCTCCTATATATATATATATATATATATATATATATATATATATATATATATATGTAAAAGTGAAGATTGAAGTCAACACTCGGAGGCGACAGGCTGTATCATGCTGGATGCAATCGTCTGGCCGCCACGATTGCGTCCCGCAGAAAACAGCGTGTCGCCTCTGAGTGTTGACTTCAATCTACACTTTTATATTTATATTTACATGCGCTCTATCTTTAATATTGAGCACTTTATCCGATAAATCTAGCACACTTTAAAACTATATTTCTTCATATAAATATATATACATACCTTTATATATATATATATATATATATATATATAATTATTTATTTAAAAAAAATTTATAACATAAATAATTATATCTGCTCTACTTTGTATTGAGCGCTCTTTTAAGAATAGTAATTGTTGGTTATTGGAATTCATTCCATATACACCAATCATATACTTGTATATATATATATATATATATATATATATATATATATATATATATATATATATATAAGTGAACATTGAAGTCAATGCTCACAGGCGAAAAACTATTTCATGCTATTTCTATTTACTATTACTATTTACTATTACTATTTCAGACGCAATCATCAGGCTACATGCGTTGTTTTTTTCCTCGACTATTTATATATTATAAATCCAACACGCGTGGCCTGCTAACTGCGACTAACATAAAACAGCTTGTCGCCTCTGAGTGTTGACTTCAATATTCACTTTTATATTTACATACGCTCTATCTCTGATATTGAGCACTTCATTCCATAAATATAGCGCAACTTATAACTATATTTCTTCATATATATATATATATATATAGATAGATACATATTACTTAATGTTGCTATTTATTTTATTTTAATTTATATATGTATATATATACATACATACATATATATATACATATATACATATAAATACATATATATACATATAAATACATATATATATATACATATATACATTTATACATACATATATACACATATATACATATATGTACACATATATCACTTCATGTCTGTCTATGTATTCAAATGTATATATATTTATCTATTTATTCATATGTATGTGTGTTGACATCCACAAACAATTTCGCTGTATCACAGCACAGCAGTGTGACTAGACATCCGGTTGCTTCAAGCCGGGATCGAAACTCGAAGTGGATACTGAAGTCAACCCCCAGTGGCGAGTCTATTTCATACTTAAACGCAATCATCAGGCTATCGACTGCATTTAAGCATGAAACAGACTATTGCCTATGGGTGTTGACTTCCATGCCCACTTTTATATTTACATGCACTGTTTCTCTGATTGAGCACTTTAACCCATAAATGTTAGTATACCTTAAAATATATATTTTATATTGCATATATATATATATATATATATATATATATATGGGTAGCAACCATTCTTTCAAATATGTTTCTTTGAATATGACAGAAAAATAAAATTCGTTTAATTTATTATTGAGGTTTTTTATTTTCCCAATCGCTTTCAGTGACTTTTCTAGGTATTTTCAATGGCTTTGTCTTTTAAGATGTATGCGTGCGATTCATATTGCTCGATAGTAGCATTTATTCTCAGTCCCGTTAAAGGAACTTGGCTCGATTTCAAGTTGGTGTTTCGTTTTTTTTTTAAAGACAAACTTTTGTATACTGTTTCCGTTGTTAAATAACGTAAGATTAATAATCGGTGCCAGGTGTTTTATGTTGTGATTTTACCACAGCGAGATGTTTTCAGTTACCGGATTTATGAAGGATGATCGTGTTATCAAACAATTTATAGGGTCTTGCATATTGTGGGTTGTTAAACGAATTTCATGGCAGTTTGATTAGACATGTGACATGTGGGTCGTCTGCTCAAGGATGTAGTCGTGTAACCAATATAGCTAATTGCTTTATGACAAGAACCAGACTTGTACTGGGCAGTTTCACATATACGGTTACACCACTACCTCCTTGAGCAGACAGCCCACATGTTACATGTCTAAACAAACTTCCATGAAATTTATATACATATATATATATATATATATATATATATATATATATATATATATATATTTTGAACAATAAAAAAATATTAAAATCTTTCGACACACTGGGTTGTAGATTAATATTCTTTCTTTCTTTTATTATTATTTCATTTAGATTCCTCGACTAGTTTCGGCCAACATGGCCATCATCAGGAGAAATATTTCTGCTTGCTGGTAGCAGTGAACTACAGAATGAATGTCTTGATGGAGAAA
This sequence comes from Acanthosepion lycidas, assembly GCA_963932145.1. Classification (NCBI taxonomy): domain Eukaryota; kingdom Metazoa; phylum Mollusca; class Cephalopoda; order Sepiida; family Sepiidae; genus Acanthosepion; species Acanthosepion lycidas. The sequence goes on from OZ010614.1 coordinate 24,626,024, forward strand.
ATGAACTCTTCTTTAGTTTTCATTTCTCTTTATATATATATATATATATATATATATATATATATATATATATATATATATATATATATATAAGAGGTTATAGCTGTATGGAAAGTTATAGTTGTTCCTATATGTGTATCTTTAAGAGGTTATAGTTATTCCAACTAGAGAAAAGTGTATATTTTAAACCTCAAAGTTATATATATATATTTTTTTAAAAAACCAAAAACGTTTGCAGTTTCTCTTTTCTTTTTAATATATATATATATATATATATATATATATATATATATATATATATATATATATATATATATACTGCTTAGACTTATGAAAAATGCGATATTCTGGAGTGATATAATCGTCTGAACGAAGAACTGCATTTTAAGTTGAATCTTTAGCTTTGAAAATCTACGTTTTAACTACTGAGCTAGTTCTTTAATAGCTTGACTTTGAGATGTGGGGGGAATCACGTTTATCGATGTCTTCACATTAAAACGTGTATTTAAAGCGCTTCTCTTTGTTTATCGTTCATAATTATCCTATTTAAAGAAAAGAGATGTTTTATTTTATATCATTTTTTTTCCGATGCGACCGTTATTATTTTTAAGATGGAAAAAGAAAAAAATAGAAATAAAAGTAACAAAGAGACTTAAGCAGATATACTCGTGAATGTATTGATTGTGTAGCCGTAAATTAGAACAGAGCCTTTTCCTTCATAACCATTCTTTCTCTTACCTGATAATCAAGGCCTTAATTCTTAATATTTAAGTAATTACTCGCAGTCGATGGGTCGTACTCATTATCAATAACTAACAGTTGACGAGCGAAAAACGAGGAAGAGTTTCTCAAAGAGTATAATTTAATTTCAGAGAAAATTCGAGACGATAGGGATGCCTGGAGCATTTTATTTTATTTTTATTCTAATAGTGGAAGGAAAGGCGAAAGAAAGAAAGGATGTGATGGAGGAATGGAGGCAGAGAGAAAAAGAATCAGGAATCAAATAAGAAAAAAGAAGGAAAGGAAAGATGGAAGGAAGGAAGAAAGGAAGGAAAAAATAGATAGACCTAAAGAGAACAAGGAAAGACGTAAAAGAGAAAGAAAGTGAAGCAGGAATGGAGAGAGAATGAAAAAGACTCATGAATTGAATAAGAAAAGAAAAAGAATGAAGGAAGGAAGGAAGGAAGGAAAAAGATAGAAAGAAAAGAGAGAAAGATGTAAGAAAGAAAGGAAGTGGAGCATAAAATTAGGGAGAAAGAAAATAATCAGGAATGGAATAAAAAAAAATGTAGGGAAAGAAAGAAGGAAAAAATAGTTATACAGAAAGAGAAGAAGGAGCGTCGGAAAAAAGAAAGAAAGTCATTATGTAATGGCGGGAGGAGAAAAAGAATCAGAAATGGAATAAGAGAAGAAGGGAGGGAAAGAAGGAGAAGTATAGAGAGATAGAGTAGAAGAAAAGAGGTAATAAAGAAAGGAAGTCTTGAACGGTGGGAGAAAGAAAAAGAATAAAAAATGGATTAAAAAAAAATAGAAGGAAAGGAATGGTGGAAAAAGATAGACAAATATAGAAGAAGGAAAGACGTAAAAAAGAAAGGAAGTAATTAAGGAATGGATGAAGAAAGAAAAAAATTAGGAATGTAATAATAAAAGGCGAATGGAAGGAAGGAACGAAGGAACGAAGGAAGGGAGGAAGGAAGAGAGAAAAAGATAGATAGACAGAAAGAGAAGAAGGAAATAAGTAAAAAAGAAAGAAAGTGATGGAGAAATGGATAAAGAAAGAAAAATAACTAGGAATGTAATAATAAAAGGCGATTGGAAGGATTAAGGAAGGATGGATAGAAGGAAGCAAGGAAGGAAGGAAGGAATGAAGGAAGGGAGAAAAAGATAGATAGACAGAAAGAGAAGAAGGAAATACGTAAAAAAGAAAGGAAGCAATGCTGGAATGGATGAAGAAAGAAAAATATTTAGGAATGTAATAATAAAAGGCGATTGGAACGAAGGAACGAAGGAACGAAGGGAGAAAAAGATAGATAGATAGAAAGAGAAGAAGCAAATACGTAAAAAAGAAAGGAAGTGATACAGGAAAGGAAGAACAAAGAAAAATAATTAGGAATGTAATAATAAAAAGTGAATGGAAGGAAAGAAGCAAGGAAGGAAGGAAGGAAGGAAGGGAGAAAAAGATAAATAGAGAGAAAGAGAAGAAGGAAGTACGTAAAAAAGAAAAGAAGTGATGCAGGAGAGGAAGAAGAAAGAAAAATAATTAGGAATGTAATAATAAAAGGCGAATGGAAGTAAGGTAGGAATAAAGGAAAAAAGGAAGGAAGGAAGGAAGGAAGGAAGGGAGAAAAAGATAGATAGAAAGAGAAGAATAAATACGTAAAAAAGAAAGGAAGTGATGCAGGAAAGGAAGAAGAAAGAAAATTATTTAGGAATATAATAATAAAAGGCGAATGGAAGGAAGGAATAAATGAAAAAAGGAAGGAAGGAAGGGAGAAAAAGATAGATAGACAGAATGAGAAGAATGAAATGCGTAAAAAAGAAAGAAAGTGAGACAGGAAATGATGAAGTAAGGAAGGAAGGAAGGACGGCCGGCAAGAAGGGAGGGACAAAAACATAGATAGAGAGAAAGATAAGAAGGAACTACGTAAAAAAGAAAGGAAGTGACGCTGCAATGGATGAAGAAAGAACAATAATTAGGAATGTAATAATAAAAAGCTAATGGAAGGAAGGAAGGACGGAAGGAAGGGAGAAAAGATAGATAGACAGAAAGAGAAGAAGGATATACGTAAAAAACAAAGGAAGTGATGCTGGAATGGACGAAGAAAGAAAAATAATTAGGAATGAAATATTAAAATGTAAATGGAAGGAAGGAAGGAAGGAAGGAAGGAACGGAGAAAAAAATAGATAGACAGAATGCAAAGAAGGAAATACGTAAAAAAGAAAGGACGTGATAGAGGAAAGGATGTAGAAAGAAAAATAATTAGGAATGCAATATTAAAAGGCTAATGGAAGGAAGGAAGGAAGGAGCGAAGGAAAGAAGGGAGAAAAAATAGATAGACAGAAAGAGAAGAAGGAAATACGTAAAAAAAGAGGAAGTGATACAGGAAAAGGAAGAAGAAAGAAAAATAATTAGGAATGTAATAATAAAAGGCTAATGGAAGGACGGAGGGAAGAATGGAAGGAAGGAAGGAAGGAAGGAGGGAAGGAAGGAAGGAAGGAGGGAAGGAAGGAAGGAAGTGAGAAAACAGATAGACAGAGAAGAAGGAAATACGTATAAAAAAGGATGTTATACAGAAAAGGAAGAAGAAAGAAAAATAATTAGGAATGTAATAATAAAAGGCGAATGGAAGGAAGGAAGGAGGGAAGGAAGTAAGAAAGGAAGGAAAGAAGGAAGGTAGGGAGAAAAATACAGATAGAGAGAAAGATAAGAAGGAAATACGTAAAAAAGAAAGGAAGTGATGCAGGAATGGATGAAGAAAGAAAAATATTTAGGAATATAATAATAAAAGGCGAATGGAAGGAAGGAATAAAGGAAAAAGGAAGGAAGGAAGGAAGGGAGAAAAAGATAGATAGACAGAATGAGAAGAAGGAAATACGTAAAAAAGAAAGGAAGTGACAGAGGAAAGGAAGAAGAAAGAAAAATAATTAGGAATGTAATAATGAAATGCGAATGTAAGTAAGGAAAGACAGAAGGAAGGAAGGTAGGAAGGAAGGGAGAAAAAGATAGATAGACAAAAAGAGAAGAAGGAAATACGTAAAAAAGAAAGCAAGTGGTGCAGAAATCCATGGAGAAAGAAAAATAATAGGAATATAATAATAAAAGGCGAACGGAATGAAGGAATAAAGGAAAAAAGGGAGGAATGAAGGAAGGAAGGAAGGAAGGAAGGAAATGATAGATAGACAGAATGAAAAGAAGGAAATAAGTAAGAAAGAATGGAAGTGAGACAGGAAGTGATGAAGAAAGAAAAATAATTAGGAATTTAATAATAAAAGGCGAATGGAAGGAAGGACGGAAGGAAGGAAGGAAGGAAGGGAATAAAAGATAGATAGACAGAAAGAGAAGAAGGAAATACGTAATAAGTAAGGAACTGATGCTGGAATGGATGAAGAATGAAAAATAATTAGGAATGTAGTAATAAAAGGCGAATGGAACGAAGGAAGGAAGGAGGGAAGGAAGGAAGGAAGCAAGGAAGAGAAGGAGGGGGAAAATATAGAAAGAAAAGACGGAAAGATGTAAGAAAGAAAAGACGTGAGGCATAAAATTAGAGAGAAAGACAAAGAATCAGAAATTGAATAAGAAAAAAAAAGCAGGGAAGGAAGAATGAAAGGAAGTGAATCTGGTATGGAGGGAGTAAGAAAAAGACTCAGGAAGGAAAAAGATATAAAAACAGAAATGACGGAACAAATAGAGAAATAAACAAATAAAAGAAGTTAGGAATAAGGAGATGAAACGAAGAAAGAATGGAAAAAAATGCGAAGATAAGGAAAGGAAAGAAAAAGGAAGTAGAAATTTAGAAAAGAAGGAAGTAAACGAAGTGAATGCAAAATCTAAATAAAGAGGAAATGCCATAAGAAAGAATGAACAAATTATCCATGAAAAAGTTTGATTATTCTGTTTTTACATTTTATCAACCTCTTACATGTTATTTAAAGCCAGAAATTATTTTTAGATTGTTTTTTAGACAATAATGGTATATTGATATGTCCTACTAATTAACTCCTATCTTGTGAGAAAGAGGTTGAGTCTTACCCTTCTAAGGTTATTTAGAAATAAATGAATATAAAGAACCTGATTGGATATTGAACTCCTTTTACGATTTCGTATTCCGAGCAACTGTATATATACATATACATTCATGCATACATACATACATATATATATATATATATATATATATATATATATATATATATATATATATATAAAGAAAGAACAGTAAGATATATAATCCGGTTTTCTTATAGATATTTTTATTTTTACAAAATAGTGCTTAATGTAAAAAGTTAGTCCAAAATTCGCTTGAGGATGAAATGGAACTAATGTCTTTAATTTAATTACAAAATTAAATTAGGACCTTCCATTTTTAAAACATGGTTAGAACTGTGTAGCGGAAAAACCATATTTTAAATCAATTAATTTATAATATATATATATATATATATATATATATATAATTTCAGATGAGCCAACATTGAAGTCAACACTCAGAGGCGACAGGCTGTTTCATGCTAGGCGATTGCCACTGGCATGAAACAGCCTGTTGTTGACTTCAATGACACTTTTTTTATTTATATTTACATATGCTCAATCTCTGATATTGAGCACTTTATCCCATAAGTGTAGCACCCTTTAAAACTATATTTCTGCATATATATATATATATATATATATATATATATATATATATATATATATATATATATAGGGGTTCTGGTAGGGTTCATCTTTAATCAGCACGCGTAGTTGGTTCTCACAAAGCTGAACCGGTCGGCCAGAACGAGGAGAGTCTGCGTGTTCGAAGTTCTCCACCTTGGTAAGGAAAAACCATTTCTGTGCCATTCCGTCTGTAATGAACTCATCTTCATACGCTGCACAAATATCTCAAGCAGCTTTAGCACCTTGTTTAACAGCAAAGAGAAGAACAATTCGAATATGTTCATTCTTGTCTACTTAGGAATTCCATCTAAAAAAAGCGCTGTAGAATTTGAATTAAAATGCCAGTAACGTTAGAAGACAGTTTCACAGGAAGACCAGACATACTAAAAAGAAAAAATGCTGCGAAATATTCTCCTTGGGATCACACGCAGAACATCAGAAAAAAAAAAGAAAGGAAAAAAACGCAGTAATATATATATATATATATATATATATATATATATATATATATATATGCACATTTCATTGAATACGACAGACAAGGTGCTTTTAGTTAGTTTTTATACAATTTCTCATGCGATCTAATAATTTTATTTCTTTTCGGATGAGAAATTATATGAAATGAAAATTCGTAAATAATTATATAGGCCACACTACAACATGTTTGACACGCAGACTCACTCTACACCTTTCTGATAATAGCTCAATTAGATCTCATTAAAATATTCATGGAGACTATCGGACACTATTCATACATACTTGTCGACAACACTAATATAATAGCATCATCTACATGCAAAAAAAAGGCTAAAAATAATAGAAGCCTTATTAATGAAAACAACAAAAACAACACTTAATAATATTAACTTTGAACATGGACGTGTTTGACCGTGTTTGAAAATTGAAAACATTTTATAAAACTTATATAGAACAAACTATTTCTTATTTAACAGTTAAAATATTTAATCCTTGAAAATGGCTAAATGTATAGCCGAAAGCACTCGGATAAAAAGAACATTCAGACAGTTTTATATAATTTATCATCTGAAAAGAAAAAAAAAGATTGGATCACATGAGAAATTGTATAAAAAACTAAATCAAAGCACCTTGTCTGTCGTATTCAATGAAATGTGCATGAAAGAAGGATTGTTAAAACACACACACACACACGCGTGCACATACACACATAAAACAATAGTACAAATATATATATATATATATATATATATATATATATATATTAGTTTGGTGCAAAAATAATGACGTTTTTTGACATATTTTTTAACGTCAAAAAACGACATAATTACGTCATTATTTTTGCACCAACCTAATATATATATATATATATATATATATATATATAACAATAATATTAATATGTTTCTACTGGATATAAAGTCGGGGACTGATTTTCTGTTGCTTTTAAGCAATAAACCGTTCCTCCAGAAATATTACATATTGATTAAATAATTGGAAAAATATATTTAAAGACTCACATAAATTCTGCATGTAGCATTCTTGTCTATTTGGGAATTCCATCTCAAAGAGCTGTCTAATAAGAAATAAAATGCCTATAACCTAAGGCAACAGTTTCATAAGATTACCGGAGTTCTTCCGAAGCCAATAATGCCAAGAAATATTATTCTCTGAGATCATTCGAAGAACATCAAAATAAGCGAATAAATATATGTAATTTTATGGTCAGCAGAATTTGATCAAAAACGTACTCGGTTGATAACTAGAGCGACACTGCTATAAATTAACAATTACAAAAGAGAATCAATTATTGGTACATTCAGTAAGGAGCGAACTCACGAAGTCATACCTGAATTGAACCGGCGACGATAGCCTTAGGTTAGATGTAGTCTATGCTGATTTTACGAGCTTAGATAATTTGACAGATGGTTATATATGTGATGGAATCAGTGGCGATCTTTGTCAATATAAGTGTGAATCCAATTTTGGTCAACCATTATTCTTGGATGGGTGCCATTCTTTAAGATTGAATACACCGAATTTGAAAAAGAAAAAAAAATCAGTGTCTTTGAAAGGAAAAAAAATGCAGAGAGAAAAGCGTTATCATTATCAAGAGGAAAAACGAAAAAGCAAATGGCCGATTGTTTTCTGGATACAAATCCAAAAGCAACTTCAAAAAATAAACTACCGTATATTTCCGCGTATAAGTAGAGCTTTAGATAGAACGAGGTGAAAATATAGCAAAATTTTCATGAATTTATTCGATACCTGTACTTAATGATTATATGAAGACGATGTTACTGGAAATTCAAAATAACAAAACCGATTATGTATCATGTTTTTACTACACACTCCCTTTAAATGGGAAAGTATTGTTTTGCTTACATTTCATCACGTGATCTCTTGCCAATATTGAATCTTTTTTCCTTTTCTTTTCCCCATATGTAAAATGTTACAAACAACTCGATGTACTAATGGCCATATTCCTTCTTTGACAATCACAAAATATTGATAATAACAGTACGATAATATTACATTTAATTGGTGTGAATGCAGTCATAATTCAATGTTTACATTTTCTCAGCTGAGCTTGCATGGATACAAGTTGATTTCATTGATATGGAATTATTCTTCAAATAGGCAATTTATTATTAAGTTATGACAGTAATATTATCTAAGGTAGAAAAGGTTTTATTACTTTTATTATCAGTTTATTTGATAATGCGAATCTTTTCATGTACATTAGTTATCTCACCAGTGCTGAGGTTAGCCTACCAACAAACACCTCTCAGAATTTAAGGCTTCTTTTTAAGGGTGATTTTTTTGGATTTAAAGGTTGTCTTAGACATGGAAATGTACTGTGTGTGTGCATGTATATTATATATATATATATATAATGTGTGCGTGTGTTTTTGAGGATTGAAGTGCAAGAAAAGAAACTGCTGTAATTAACACTGCCATAATTATTATTGAAAGATTAGTGAAAAATAAACGTTGCTGTGAATGCAATCATAACTCCATGTTTACATTTATTCAGCTGAGCTTGCATGGATACAAGTTGATTTCATTGATATGGAATTATTCTTCAAATAGGCAATTTATTATGAAGTTATGACAGTAATATATCTATCATTTTCTTTTATTTTTATTATCAGTTTATTTGATAATGTGAAATTTTTTTAAGTAAGTTATTGGTTATCGCTCGGAAGCCGACCATAGCCTATCGACAAACATCAGTCAGAATTTAAGGGTTCTTTTTTAGAATTGTAGTTTAAAACATCCCTCACCAATTGTTCAGGGTGATTTTGGGGAATTTAAAAGTAGTCTTATGAGCGGAAATATACAGCGTATATATACAGCGTGTATATATATATATATATATATATATATATATATATATATATATATATATATATATATATATATATATATATATAAAGAAATATAGTTTTAAAGTGTGCTATATTTATGGGATAAAGTGCTCAATATCAGAGATAGAGCGTATTTAAATATAAAAATGAACATTGAAGTCAACACTAAATTTTATGCATATATATATATATATATATATATATATATATATATATATATATATATATATATCCCATAAAGAAAGGAATGTATTTTTTATTTATTAATCTGACATATATATATATATATATATATATATATATATATATATATATATATATATATATATATAAGGATAACTTTCTATTTTTTGTTATAAATCACACTGTGATTTTGGAACGATTCCGTTAGACATGTCATCAGTGGAGCAAATCAAATGAAAGAGCCTGACCAACGTTGGTCACGTGAGATGATTACAAACAAGGGGCATGCGGAAGAGGAGATGGATATTCAGTTTATTTAGCAATTAGTCCGACAACAACGTGACGGTCTCTACCAGTCTGCATCGCTAACTCATTTAATATTTTTAGTTGAACTTGCGGCATTTACCTCTCTGTCATTCTGTCTGCACTATATACCTGTCTGTCTCTCGAAATCTGTTCATTATTAGCTATTTCGTTTGACATCTGTCTTATATATTGATCTACGAGCCTCTAATTGAGATTTTAGTACAGAATTTAGGTGCAAGGTAAGCAAGCTACAATATCTTCTTTTATATACTACGTCCCTTCAAGGCATCTCCACAATATCCTGTCCTTTGTAGCGTTTACTTAAATGTTTTTTTTTCCGATATCTCCTAAACCCTGTTCTGCCATATATTTACACACGGTCCTTAGGCACTTTCCCGTTGTCTCTTTTTCCTTCAAATTGTTCTGTAAGTGTTAAATTTTCCAAACCCTCTTTTCTTATTATGTGCTCTAGAAATGTCATCTATCTTTCTGTTGTTACGTATAAGTTTCCTTTTTGTTTCGAGTTGCTGTAAAACTTCATCGTTGCTCACAGTTTTGGTCCATGGTATCCTCAGCATCGTTTTCTAGAACTGCATTTCTATCGCTTCAAGTTTCTTCTTCATCTGCGCTGAAAGGGTGAGGGATTCACTACCTGATAGGTGGACTGAGCTACAAATTAAGTACTCCCAATATAAAGGGTCTTTAAAACATTTAGAATTTGGGTTGGAGAATCTTTTTTAATTACCTTGGTGTACTTTTTCATAACCAGGGACCTTCAAGTTTGAAAAAAGCTTAAAGCCGAACCGGACTTGCGGCCCGTCTTAATAGTAAATCTTAACGGCTGGTAGCTTATCTAAAAAATAATCTACATTCTGGTGTTAGCTAGGGCAAGACATGACTTTTCAATTTTAATACCTCCAAGACGAATCTACACTATTTTAATAGTCTGAGAGAAACCTTTTTAAATTGACTGATGTTAACCTCCTGGTGAGTGACCAATTGCGCCTTCTCAGACTAAGGGTTTTCGGTGATATGAAGGGGGACGATTATATTGAATTAATTATTTGGTCAGCTGCCTGGAAAATCGGTGAACTGTATCGTGCTAGATAATTGTTTTCGGCAGAATCTTTGCCTGTTTCTGTCCAGCATTCATCCTAGCTTTGAATACTACTGCCACATCTGGTCTGGTGTTCCTGCTATTTATTTAGAGATTCTTGATAAAAATCAGAGAATCTGTAATATTATTGGTTCTGACCTGGCAACTCTGGCTTCAGTCTCTTTCCCACCAATGTAACTTGCTTTTGCCTTTCATGGTAATTGTTCTGTTGAACTGTCCTCTATGTTATTTTTTACTTTTATTAATACAAATTTGCACATATGGAAAATAGAAACACATAGAGACACTGAGGTATTAGGGTGGCTGTAGTAAGAATGGTAGATAAGAATCTGTTTTTTTGGTGTATGGAATACAGTGTTTGTTTGGGTCAGTAATAAGAAGACCGGCCTTCCCTTGTCTCCACCTCCTTTTGGCCCTGTGTTACATTTTTGTATTTTCAATATAAATATTACTTTTCTCTATGGTACTTAGACTTTATGAATTTAAGTGTGGTACTAGATTGACAGTTCTTTTAATTTCTATACCAACAGTTTCTTATCTGTCTATATTTCTGAGATGAGGTATTATGTACATTATTTACATTATTCGGACTATTGTCCTCATCTTTCTCACCATATTTATTACAACGTTTCGGCCCTTCAGTATCTGTCTATATTTCTGAGATGAGGTATTATGTACATTATTTACATTATTCAGACTATTGTCCTCATCTTTGTCACCATATTTATTACAACGTTTCGGCCTTTCAGTATCTGTCTATATTTCTGAGATGAGGTATTATGTACACTATTTACACTATTTACATTATTCGGACTGTTGTCCTCATCTTTATTGCCATATTCACTCCTTCAATATCTGTCTATATTTCTGAGATGAGGTATTGTAATTATTTACACTATTTACATTTTTCGGACTGTTGTCCTCATCTTTATTGCCATATTCACTCCTTCAATATCTGTCTATATTTTTGAGATGTTTCTGAGATGAAGTATTATGTACACTATTTACATTATTCGAACTATTGTCCTCATCTTTGTCACCATATTTATTACAACGTTTCGGCCCTTCAGTATCTGTCTATATTTCTGAGATGAAGTATTAAGTATATTATTTACATTATTCGGACTATTGTCCTCATCTTTGTCGCCATATTTATTATAACGTTTTGATCGCTGTACGCTCCGGCCTTCTTCAGGCCGTGCAGTTGCGGAAAGAAATATAAAGGAGAGACAGACGGCCCCCTTAAGCTAAGGCTTCAAGAAAACCAGAAAGCTGTAACACTAGGGGAAGTGTGAATGGAGAGAAAAGTGACATCACCTCCCACTGTGGGAGCAGTGTGAGATCATCGACAAAGGACACCATTGGAAAATTCGTAAACTTAAGGATATGCTAGGCCACAAAAATCTCCTGAGCCGACCAAGCATAGAAATGAATACAATATGGGAACCAGTAATAAGGAGTGCCAGAGAAAAGCGATAATAACAACAAAATTGCAATATGAGCTCTGGTAAAAACATGTAATGATAACAGAAAAAATTGCAATATGAGCGCTGGTAGCAAAAAGGTTGCTGAGACATTAGGTTTATAATACCCAGAAATGCATGCATATGGACACATGGCACCGTGGATAAAGGCGTTGGCTAGATTAGTTCGAGAAGACGCAATTGGTCACTTACTGTGAGTTCAATACTCGGTTAAGGCAGTAGAGAACTTGGAGAGGGGAATTAACAGGAGATAACTGATAACTGCTGTCCATTGAACAGTCTACCCCAGTGAGCGAAATAAAGGGTTCAGTTCGACATTCCAAACACCTGAAGAGGGCTGAAACGTTGTAATAAATATGGCGACAAAGATGAGGACAATAGTCCGAATAATGTAAATAGTCAACAGTTTCTTCTCTCACTGTTCTTTCTTCCGGCTTCTTGCTTACTAGTCAAATTTGATCTTCAAAAATTTAAATGCGATGTCAATCGTCATCTTCTTAATTCCTGTTCTTTTATTGTAGCCTCCTTAACGTTTTCCATTTTATCTGCTTCATATTCTTTAACCATCAGTAAACATTTTCCTTTCCTATAAATACTTTCATGGTAATTTTTATATTGAACTTTCCTCTGTGGTACTTTATGAATTTAAGCGCAAGACTAGATTGGCGACATGGTCTCATTATTTTACGTCTGAACCGTAAGTTCTATGCTAACAGTTTCTTCTATCGCACTTTTAGATTATGGCACTCTCTTGCGGTTTCTGGCTTTCCAGTTAAATTTGATCTTCAGAAATGTAATGTCAATCGTTATCTTCTTTATCTAAACTTTCTCTTCTTCCCCACTCTCTAACTTTCTTTCTTTCTTTATATATATATATATATATATATATATATATATATATATATATATATATGGTGACCCCAAAAAACAGGAACTATTTAACAATCCAATAAACCAAGAGTGGTGGAAGAAAAATATTTTATTCATAGTAATTGAAACCTTAAAATATGCCATTAAAGAAAAAATGGAATTTTCATTTTTGAAAATTACGTCCTGGAGATGGTGTCCTCCTGTATGAATGCATTCTTGAAATCTGCTGGGATACTGTGAATTTCATCTTGAATTCTAAATGGCGAAATGTTTACTTGCTCAAGGCCACTGTCCCGCAGTATATATATATATATATATATATATATATATATATATATATATATATATATATATAAAGAAATATAGTTTTAAAGTGTGCTATATTTATGGGATAAAGTGCTCAATATCAGAGATAGAGCGTATTTAAATATAAAAATGAACATTGAAGTCAACACTAAATTTTATGCATATATATATATATATATATATATATATATATAAATATATATACCCATAAAGAAAGGAATATATTTTTTTATTTATTAATCCGACATATATATATATATATATATATATATATATATATATATATATATATATATATATATATATATATATTCATACTTGTTCAAATTCCTCCTTTTGAATAAGAGTAGAACTTTATGCTTTTGTTTCTTACTTAGGATTGTGTTTCTGGTTCTTTTAAAGTTTTTACATTCTTTTTCACTAGCACTCACACCTTGCGTTTTAGTGTCATTATCACGTTGTTTGGGGTGAATTTTATATATATATATATATATAGTTTATGCAAACTTAGGTAATCCGTATGGGTAGACCCGAGGAGGATGATATTTTACGTATACTTGATGAGGTCCGTCAAAAATGTGTGAATTTCTTTTCATTTTTCATTTCAATTTTTGGGAGTAAAGTCTGATGATCCAGAGCCCTGTTAAAGGGGTTATGGTGAAATAATTTATTACATGGAACCTTAACGTGGTCTGTTTTTATTCAAATATACATATAATATATATATATATATATATATATATATATATATATATATATATATATATATATATATAATATTACACATTGAGTGTTTATTCCAGCAAAATATTAAAGTGCTCAATTCGCCAGGTGATAACTGAAAACAGACCAGTTTTCAATCAGCACCTAACCAGTTTTAGCACCTGATGATTGAAATATATATATATATATATATATATATATATATATATATATATATATATATATATATATATTTATTAATTCAATTTAATTAGAAGACAGACAACCTTGAGTGTCCATTCATTACAATTTATTTTCTCAGGTATGTGGTTTTTGTCTGGTTCATCAAATCACATTTCCAATGGTGAAAAAATTGTTTTAATTTTACGTATTACTTTTATATACATTTGTGGGATAGTTTTAAGTTGATGTAAGGTGATAGGGAGAGGGGAGGAGGATTATAACAGATATGGTCGAAATTATAGAGGGATAGAGAGAGTTAGGGGTAATTTTAAACCTATTTTTATTAAGATATTTAAGAGTAAGGGAGAGGGTAAGGATCAAATATTGACCTATTTAATAAGTCATCTCACAGGAAACGAGGTAAAGAGAAAGATATAAGAAAGCAGATGTGGAATGAGGGGTGTAAGGAAAGAAAGGGGAATAAAAGTGAGAGAGAATAAAAGGTAGAAAAAAGTATATATATATATATATATATATATATATATATATATAAGTGTGGGTTTGTAAACAGTGACTATTATGGCTAATAATGCAAGACTCTTCAGTAAATCGAATCGAGTTCTCTCAGTCACTGTGTGTTTATCTAAAAATAAATACGCTTAAATTCACCTTCATCCTTACCGAAATATTTGTCGATAGCTCAGGTGTGACCTCAAATTGTACAGGCCAGAGCATATGTTTTGATTACTTTTCGGAAGGATATGTCAGTCAAATATGTTTCGTTTTGGAGAAATGGCTCTGAATTAAAAGGGGTAAAATCCAATATATTATTCGGTCATTTAACCCCAACTTTAAACTATGGAAAAAAAGTTATTTTGGCGTGTGAACAGTTTGACATGTGAACGGAGAATTATGTATAAATTCAGCTCGATTTTGAGGATACAGACAGAGACCGCCTGACGGAGAGAGACGGGCCGGGACGACAGAGACAGACGGATCGCCAGACACTCATGCAGTTGCATACCAGCACGAGGAAAGGACCCAATATTCCCTTGAATTTTTGAATGAACCTTGCTGAACACATAGATCGAGATTCCAAGGCGTCGCCTTCTGATCTTTTGTGTTAGATGCCAAATATATCCGACTGTAAGTTATTTTATTCACTTTCATTAAATCGTCTATATTTAATCAAAACTGGCATTATTACGTCTTTGGTGAGAGCTTGATCTTATTTTCAGTCAGCACAGTTGTCAGCAAGAAGTTTACCACGGATTATTGACTAAAAGAAGAAAGATAAGTCTCTTAGTAAGAATCGCAACAATTGAAGAACAAAGACTGGACGATCGACGACTTATACTGGCACCAATCCATAAAACAGTTTGAAAGCTGTATAACTAGCCTTATCCCGTAGCCGTGCGAAGACTGAGATAACCGAACAAGCAGGATCCGAACTGAGCGGTTGTACGTCGACAGAAAGCTAGACAAGACCAACGAGACCTGGGATATGTGTATGAATAGAGAAGAGGCTATATATTGACAACTGAGAGGTTATTATTTAGCTTTTTTTTATACCTGAGCCACGACCGTCCAACAGTTCTTTGTCCATGGCAAGCTAGCTATACTAGAGGACTTTAGAAATGAGAGAAGTATCAATACTGGGTACCAATATACGAGTTTATAGAGTAACCGTTTTGACCAGACTGTTCAGAACCGTGAACTCCATATAGGTCCCATATCAAACAGCTGGATGCCTTCCACAAAATCTGTCTCCGCGCGATCTGTGGCTATACATTTGACGATAGTGTGTGCAATGCTGATCATCTCACAAAAGTCACAACTTCGCTGAGCTTGTCATGATGCAACGATGAGTGACGACAGAATATATATATATATATATATATATATATATATATATATATATATATATATATATATATGTATGTATGTATTTTTTCATATAGACAATAACATTCTTGAGACAACAAGAACAACAGCAAAAAATACTAGAACTTTTTATGAAGAATCATCATCATCATCATCATCATCATCCCATTGACGTTTGTAATCGTAGGTGTGTGTGTGTGTGTGTTTGGGGGTCCGAATGTAGAAGACACACTCACTCTTTTCCACAGCTGTCTGTCAAAGGCAGCCATCATCAATTCTGGCACAGTCAATATCTGTCAATTGTTGAACATTGCCAATCATTTTTTACGTTGATGTCCTTTCCTACGTCCACCTTCTATAGTTCTTTGCATAATGGCCTTGCACAGGTTGTTGTGGCTTGTAATCTGTCCAAGCCATGACATTTTATTCCATTTTACATTGATGAGAAGAGGTTCCTGGTATCCCACAAAGACTTTCAGCCCTTTTCCACACAAACTGGTTATCTTTTTTGTTCTCAACAGAAAATGCCAATGCGTACTGTAAACATAGCATCCACGGCAGACAACTCAGTCAAGGCTCAAAAAAGAAAATCTTTTACCGCAAAAATGTGTAAAACGTCAAAATTCAAGAGTATTGTAATCATAGCGTCGACGACAGGCGACTCAGTCAAGGGTTAAAAAAGAAAAAATATAACCTTGAAAATGAATAAAAGAAATATAAAGCGTTCTATCGTGTCAGGCCCCACATCACAACAGCATCTTTTCATCGTATACTGAAATTTGTGAGCAAGACGAATCTTCTGTCATATGATCTTCCGACATAAAAATTTGTCGGAAAAATAGAATCTTTTTTTAAAAACTGCCTACTTGTCATTCTAATGTCTTGAAAATTTTGAGGTTCAAAACTCAAGCAAATTTTCTAATAAATCCCGAAATTTCTTCCTCATTTTTGTCTCCCGGGTGAAGGGTAAGGAAATCGTCTCGCACCATTACAGCGGCGGTGTTAATGTATGGTGCAATTGTTTGGACATTAACTAAGACTCTCGATCTTGATGGAACTTTTATTAGAATCCTGAGAGCTATCCTTAACATTTCTTGGAGTCAACATCCAAATAAATTAGAGCTCTATGCACCCGTCACTGTAATTTCTGCAATCTTACGCTATCGCAGAATGCGCTTTGCAGGACACTGCTGGCGAGTAAAGCAAGAATTCGAGAGTGATCGACTGTTCTAGACACCTAGCCATGGAGAAATACGGTTTTTGTTGTCCAGCAACCACCTACATTGACCAGCTATGTTATTGTGGCAGCATGTCTATAGACAATAATGGGTATGCCCCCATTCACATAAATACAGTAGTAAATACTGTATGTTAGTATGCGTTTTGAATTTTGTCTCCAGCTATGCTGGTCAAACTCTCTGCCTCCGGGCAGAGAGGATCCCCAGACGAGGCTATGTCAAAGGGCAGAATCTCATCTCGGGAAACAGCTACCCGACCCCGTTTTATACGGGATCTACGAGGAATTTTTGGTCGAGCCTGCGGGCTTGGATACCCCACTTCAAATTCGGCCTTATACCACATCTGACCGCGTGAGGCGGTTGGTAGATATCATGAAGATTCGTCTTAGCTGTGCTGGTCAAACTGTCTGCCTCCAAGCAGAGAGGATCCCCAGACGAGGCTATGTCAAAGGGCAGGATCTCATCTCGGGAAACTGGTACCCGACCCCGTTTTATACGGTGTCTACGGGGAATTTTTGGCCAAGCCTACGGGCTCGGATACCCAACATTAAAGTCGGATTTGTTCCACATCTGACTACATAGGGCGGTTGGTAGATATCCTGCCGTTGGAGATTCATTGTGGAATTCAATTGACTCACTTCTACCAGTTGACTACTACTTGTACGCACCGCTTGCGAATCTTATATGTGTTGTTCTTGTCCTAAGTATTATCGTTCGTTACCAATATTCGTGTGATTATTCTATTCAGTTATGAAACAGAATGCCAACCTAATGGCCTTTCGACATTAATGCAGGACCGTAATAGTTCGTATGACAGTCTTATGAATATCTGAGCTGGCTCGTCCGAATAATAATACATACTGAAATGTCCATAACTGGGATGAATTGGTTTACTGTATAAAACTGCTCTCTATTAATCACCACAGAGATCCTTCCCTTCCCTCCATTAGAATGTCTGACGCTCAACTTCTCGATAGAAACTCTCTGCGGCTTCTCGGTCTCACGTTGACTGCTGACCTGAGATGGAATAAATACATTGAGTCAATTGCCTCGTCCACCGCAAGGAAAGTTGGCTCCCTGAGCCGCGCCATGAAGTTTGTCTCCCCGGAATCGATCCTCCAGATCTACAAATCAACAATTCGCCCTTGCATGGAGTATTGCTGCCATATATGGTCTAGTGCCTCTTCTGTTTGCCTCAGGGTTTTTAATAGGCTCTAGAGGCGGATATGCAATGTAGTTGGCCCTGCCCTGGCGTCTCGTCTACAGTCACTTTCTCACAGACGCGCCGTCGCCTCCCTCTGTCTGTTCTACAAATACTTTCATGGAAATTGCTCCGAGGAGCTGCATTCGCTGGTTCCCAGACGTCATGAGTTCAAGCGCCCTACGAGTCTGGCATCCCGCTCTCACCCCTTCACTGTCGAAACTCCTAAATGTAGCCGTCTCTTCTACTTGTCTCGCACCTCTCGCCTGTGGAACTCCCTTCCCTTTTCCTGTTTTCCCTGTGAGCTAAATGTCCAGCTATTCAAGTGTAATGCCAATCGACATCTCCAGTTGCCTTGATCTATGGACTACCCTCATCCTTTCTTCTATCACTCCTATCTGATCTTGTTCTAAATTTTCTGTAACCCCTTGCGTCCTAGTGGCTTCCCGCCTTGCTTGGGGTAAAATGCTTAAAAAAATAAAAAAGAGAAAGATAATCAGTTAGCTCAAAAGAGGCAAAGTAAATAATTTGGATGCTGTATATAGTATACGTTGTGAGAACCGGACAGAGATTTTTGCATTTCGGCTATTTTCAGGTTTTTATGAAAAGTCCATACGACACACCTAAGCTGTTTATATTTTTTTTAAATCTACAGTAAGTATTAACTATTTCCACTAAGTTTCCAGTCTGTAGAGGCAATGCCCTTGGAGCTATGAATGTCAGAAGTTTGTCGAAATTCTGATTAGTCAGTAGGAACATTTTGGTTTGATCTAATGACCAATTAGGAAATCATTGCCGAAGTTCAATTCTTGATCTCCAGCATTAAAAAAAAATCACCAGCCATAATAAAAGGAAAAAAAAGTAATATATATATTAATATATATATATATATATATATATATATATATATATATATATATATATATATATATATATATATATATATATACCTCTCTCTAGCAGCACAAGACCCGTAATTTTCTTTCAGTATAGAAGAGAATAAAAAAGCATCGTTTTCTACCACCCACCACCTACCGTCTTTTATTTTGGTTACCTTTGGCGGTGATAAGCACTTAGTTAGGGTCAGTCTTGGGTGGGGATTGGCGGAATATGACTGAGAAGCCTGTTACTGAAGTATTATCCGCCATACTTACTTAACGACATTGATTGTCATCTTTTATTTATCAGTTTATATATTTACTTAGTTGATGACGTCAAAAGCGTTTGTACTTCGACAGAACATCAAAGAAAATTTCTTGGGATATATATATATATATATGTAAGCAAATATAAATGGATATAAATCCGACAGAATGAAGAAAAATATTTGGAAAAAACAAACAAAAATCTTTAAATGCAATTATATTCATATTAAAACAACATAATTGCATTTAAGGATTTTTGTTTGTTTTTTCCAAATATTTTTCTTCATATATATATATATATATATATATATATATAAAAGGTTAATGGTCACAGTTGAATCAGACCAGAAAACAGTGGTATTAAAAACTCAATATACGTGTGAAAAAATTAAATGAAAGTAAAAATAAAATGTAGATCTTTTAACTTTAAAAATCCGGATATCTCTTGAATCTGCTACCTTGGTTTCACCCTTAAGTTGTTTTCAGGTGATTTTTATCAAATGACAACGTAACGCTTTAATTTTTAAAATAACTAATGGACGCTATATTATTTTTTTCAGTTTATTTATTTTTAAAAAGTAATATAGCGTTTATCAGGGTTTTTTTCAAATAAAGCGTTAAGAGGTTAATTGATAAAAATCGCCCGAGGATACCGTAAGGCAAAAACCAAGATAGCGAACCTGACCTCCTCATTTTTAAAGTGTATATATATCTATATCTATATCTCTATCTATCTATCTATCTATCTATCTATCTATCTATATATATATATATATATATATATATATATATATATATATATATATATAATTATTTATTTGAAAATTATAACATGAATATGTTATGAAATCATTACAAAAATCTCCATTACTTAATAAGACACCAGAAGTATTGAAAGAAAATGGGTATTTTTGTATTGATTTTATAAAATATTTATGTTATAATTTTCGAATAAATAATTATATTTGCTCTACTCTGTATTGAGCACTCTTTTAAGTATTTGTTGGGTATTGTAATTTATTCCGTATACAACAATCCAATACTTGTGTATATATATATATATAAATATATATATATATATATATATATATATATATGTATGTATGTATGTATGACAAAATAAAACAACAAATAGGAAACGTATATTAATCTAACATGTTTCGATTTTATTAAAGCTTCGTCAGAGATTGAGAGAAAATAAACAAAAGACAGAAACGCTTGTATTTCCAGTTTTGTTTGGGTCAGTTCTCATGGGTTAGTCACGTATCACGTGCATTTAAACCGTAAATAATTCTATATGTATGTATAGTTGTGGAGATTCTTGTATGTCTAAGCGGGCATCAGATGGTAATGTGTATTTGTTATTGTATATGTGTGTCTGTCTAGTGGGATTTCTGGTGTCTTCTCCCTTGTGCAATTAGCCAGCGAAGCGGCTGTCATATCACAGTGATACAAGTTCGAATCCTGCCAGAGAGCGGACATTTTTTTATAAAGAAAAAATTCTCAGACATCCAGGCCGGTAGACGAAAATAAAGAAACTGTTTAATAAATAAACGCAGCGTCTACTCAAATACGAGTATCCACTAAAATAGCGTTTGAAGCGATAAGAAATAATATATAGGTTTATCAATCTTAGCTTAGATGCGGGACAAGTCCGAAAGCAGGGGGTACCCAGAGGAAACAAACTCACCATTCAGTCTTAATTGATGCAGCGAAACAGGCTTATTAAACATTACAATATTTAATATATATTAACAATATATATATATATATATATATATATATATATATATATATACGTTTCATTAAATAATATAGACAAGTGTTGTTTATTTATTTTATATAAATTTTTTTCGTAACATCTGATAAGTTTAATAACATTATCGTTGAACGAAGAAAGAAATTCACAATAGTGATCCATGGCTTACTTAGGCCATTATCAAAGATGTCAATTACAACATATTAAACAATATACGGACAAGACAGTGATGATAATCTGTCATTGTTTACATAGATGATTTCTAAGCAACGATAAACACGCGCATATAAGACGCTAGAAGCGAAAATCGCACCGCATCTCATGACGTCACACATGACCACACGAGAGTGAATTGTAGAAGTATGAAATATGGAAAACCGTTGGTATAAACTAATGGCTTCTGTTTCCAATTATAGACATTTAAGAATATTTGTAGAGATGCCATAATTGATTTTGTTTAGGTTGGGTTTCAACTGTTTGATGTATAATGCTTCAAGGATTTTTAGTTTTTGTCTCTTGTTTTCATGTCGAAGTATAATTATGTTTTCGACAAGTAGTATGAATGAAAAGATGCTGCCCAAGTACACATAATATATATATATATATATATATATATATATATATATATATATATATATATATATATACAAATGAGAGAAAGAACAGCTGGAGTAAAAATCCAAAGTTCGTAGCATTTATTTTTTTTTAAATGTGATCAATATAAAGTAGGGCAAAGTATTATAATGATATTTTTATTATAATAAATTGCAATAAAAGTATTTTATATCGCTACACAAAAGCTTTCATGTTTCAGTACTAAGATGGTACTTCTCCGGGCGATCGTATAAATATGAAATTAAGAAATCAGCTGATTCCCTTTAACTTGTTGTCAATCTTTTGCTATCTTTAATTGATTTAATCTTAAATTTTTTATACATAAAATCACTACATGCCATTTTTTTTATACATGCATTGAGCACTTTTTAATACTACTGGACTAATTCAACTGTCACCATCAAATTTTGTTAATATTATTATTAATAATAATTAATATATTATATTATTAATATTATTATTATTACTATTATATATATATATATATATATATATATATATATATATATATATATATATATATATATATATATATATATAAAACAAAGTTATGCACCAACCTTGTCCTACTCCGAAGCAATTGCGTTTTGAGAAACAAAAACCATCAGTCTACAAATTTACAGACAGACCATTGAAAACAGAACACAAACCCCTGAACTGTGTAAAGTCTGTCACCTATCTTGGTAGCAAAGTCAATTACAGTGGAACTTTAGATGATGAGGCGACCAGTGCTTTCGGCAAACTTCGCCATCGCTTGTGGAATGAGCGGGGTATTCGACTGGATACGAAAATTCGGGTTTACGTGGACTCCATACATGTACCATATACACCAGCTAGATATTTTCCATAAAAGCTGTCTGCGTGCAATCTGTGGAGTTAAGCTTCAAGATAGGACATCTAATGTAGACCTGTTTAACAGGTGTAATATTAGAGGAATCGAGACTTTTATCATATAGTCTCAGTTACGATGGACTGGTCATGTCTTGAGAATGTCTGATGACAGGATACCCAATATCCTAATGCACAGCCAGTTAGATCAGGGCTACAGGAATGTAAGACGCCCATGGCTAAGATACAAAGACAAGCTGAAAAGCAAATTGTCAGCAGTCAATATACCACATAACACCCTTGAGCGCTTAGCTTTGGAGCGGGTAGAATGGAGATCAACGTGTTTTAGTGGACTCAGCAATTTTCAATCTGCTTGTATGAATCATCTTCAAGAAACAAGAGCAAGATCTAAAAGATCAGCCAATCTAACAGTGATCTCATCTCACATTTCTCACACTTGCTCCATATGTGGCCTCCTTTGTAAATCACTAGCGGATCTAAAATGCCACTTAAAATTTCATAACTGAATCAATAATCTGTCAGATCATCATACGTCGAAACCGACGGGAGAGTCCATTATATATATATATATATATATATATATATATATATATATATATATATATATATTGGTTATTTTATTATAGAAGATCATTGAGATCAAGACATAAACATAGGACTGTTGAATATATATATATATATATATATATATATATATATATATATATATATAGTCGACTCCAGGTCGAACTTGACCTATGAAGGTCAAGAAGATCAGTTCCTAGGAAACTGACAGCCCGACGCCAGCACATGAGATTTGATTATAGTGGTGAAGGTTTTGTGAAGAACCATCCACAGTTTTTGAAGGGCCGAATACAAACGACCTGTCGCAGGTTTTGAATTCAGTATTGTCCTTCTCCTAGACCAGTTGCCATCCAAGGCTACAGAACCCAGTCTGTCCTGCTATTTACCCATACATATATATATATATATATATATATATATATATATATATATATATATGTTGATAATATATATATAATATATACTTCATATACATATATAGCTTAATAATAAAATACCACTAGTAAGCACGAGATTACATGGCGTGAAAACGAGAGAAAAGACTATATGGAGGATTGAAGAAAGGTCATAAAAAAATGAACGGGATATAAGAAGATAGAAGAGAGCGATTGACGCATTTAAATTTTTGAAGATTCTAGTCATCCGGTAATCAAGTAAACGGAGGGGAATTTCACAAGCAGGAAGTGCGAGTAGCAATGGCGGTTCCATTTAGCTATATCTACAGTAGATGCTAAAGCTTAAATGCATGTCGTCAGAGCAGTTTACATGAAAATATTTGCACAAAAGAGAAGGAAAGAAACGTGACGTCGGTGACAAAATGGCTGAATTCTAGATGCCTGATGGGGATCGATTACATTGCAGATCCTTCTTTGGATTTTTATCAAGAACCTCGATATAAAATATAAAACATTATTTATTGTAGCAGAATTCGATAAATATATTTTTTCTCACCAGTATCGCAAACGTGAATTCCATGCACGATGCAATCGTCTATGTGCGATATATATATATATATATATATATATATATATATATATATATATATATATATATATATATATATATCAAAAGCTCAAACACTAATATTCCATGGTTATAATTTATTACACTGGAATCGTAATCACGATCCAGTTCATCAGACCTATTAATTGGATCGTGATTACGATCCCATTGTAATAAATTATAATCATAGAATATTAGTGTTTGAGCCTTTTATATTGTATTCTTACTCTGTCCTGGACATTGAGTTCTACCTAGAATCTCTCCTCTTGGGAATTTATATATATATATATATATATATATATATATATATATATGGAGAAAAATATTTGGAAAAAACAAACAAAAATCCTTAAATGCAATTAAGTTGTTTTAATATGAATGAAATGTCAACGTCTGACGTTTCGGTTTAATAAACCTTCATCAGGACAATATTCATTAAAATGCAATTAACATAATCAGTTCAACATGACAAAGACGATGGACATAAAAACAAAACTTATCCAAAACAGATAACTGAAAATTTGAAATGATCAGCTTTCCGTTTAAGCGTGGTCACGTTGTCGTCAAATGGGCGACGCTTCAAAACGTATTCCTAAAATTTAAGTATTTTGAATGAAAACGAAAAAATGAAAACGAAAAAATGAAAAGAATTCTATTATGATGGAAAATTGTATGTACGCTTATCGAGCATTAATCTTGCTAAAAAAAGGGGAAATACTAAAGAAACCAGGTCTAGTATTCACCGTGCGTGAGATGGATATTATACCTGCTTCATAAATCCTCCTAAGATTTTTATTATGAAAATATTTTAAAATCTTCACGGAATCAAAATCGAAATTATGATCTGCTTTCGTTATGTGTACAACTAAAGCATTGTTCAAATTTCCGAGGCGAATATCTCGTTTATGTTCGAAAACACGAGATTTTACGGACCTACATGTTTCACCTACATATTTTAGGTGACAGTTTTTGCATGAGATTTGGTAGATGCAAGCATCGGATGTAATATGTTGTTTGCTGGTGCTATTTAATAAATTACGGATAGTTCTAGTAGGTAATATTGTAGTTTTAATTTTTAACGCATTTAAATTATTGGAAATACGTTCGGTCAAATAATTATTTGGAAGAAAGATGCGATCAAAAGAATTTTTATCAGGGGCAGCTGAAAGTGTACCTTTCATTGCTGTAGTTGTAGTGGCCTTCGGGGTGTCATTCTGCGCTGATGAGTAAATTTTCAACGCTTTATTTTTAGCTTTCTGTAATAATTGTCTCGGATACGAAAGATTTGAAAAGGTATCCTCAATATATGTGAATTCATCATCTAAATATTTTGCTGAACAGATGCGAAGAGCCCTTAAATAGAATCCAATAATAATGCCCCTCTTAGTGTTAGTATCATGGTGAGAGTAAAAATGTAAATAGTCATTTTTACATGTGGGTTTACGATATACTTTAAATTCTAATTTATTTTTATTTTTAATGAGTAGTATGTCTAAAAAAGGTAAAGAATTATACACATAAACATAAACATGATTTAAACAAGATTACTGATAGATTAAATAAAATAGAACCTACTATAGAATTTACCTATGAACTTGAGTCTAATAATTCTTTACCTTTTTTAGACATATAAGAATTATTAGACTCAAGTTCATAGGTTACTCTCACCATGAATATTGTCCTGATGAAGGTTTATTAAACCGAAACGTCAGACGTTGACATTTCATTCATATTAAAACAACTTAATTGCATTTAAGGATTTTTGTTTGTTTTTTTCCAAATATTTTTCTCCATTCTGTCGGATTTATATCCATTTATATTTGCTTACATATATATATATATATATATATATATATATATATATATTGACCACTAATATTATCTGG
>OZ010614.1:24654541-24674541 GCA_963932145.1 Acanthosepion lycidas
GTTTTTCACTTCCTGATTATTTATTAACTAGTTTACACATGACGTCATTTGTGACTGATGATAGGAAATTGATATTTCGACAGCGTTACGGCATCAAATTGAACACCTGTTGCTCGGCACGATTTTGGCGGTAATCAGTGTTGACTCATTGGACGGATCGATCGCTCAACTTGTGATGACCAAAACTATGTGTAATGTTCGGATGTATACTTTGTATCGATGACCTTTTTTTTTTTGCTATACTCCAGAGAGTTTTGCGTTTCATCGTTTCAGACAGCCGATGGCAAATCTGTTGCAGACATAGAAAAAAAAAAAAATTGGCTGATTTCAAAGACAAATATGAGCTTTTAAAAAAGCCTGATCGGAAAACAAACAAAATGAAACGATGATGTTTTTTTTTTTAATCATTTCAAATCAAGCAAGACGATAAAGCCACTAAGATGCAAAGGGGTTAGTGATTGTTAGAGTATATGAGAAAAATACTGTCACGGAGAGAAGAAAAATAAAAGAACAAGAATTAAGAAGGCAGTAGGTACAGAATTAATACTATTAAGGAGAGAAAACAATAAAAGAAGAATGACGAAGAACACAGAAGATAACGATGACATTGCAGTTAAATTTTTGAATGTTGAAGTTGACAAGGGAAGAAAGACACCAGATGTGAAGTGCAAGAGAAGAAACTGTTAGCATAGAACTTGCGGTTACATATATCCTAACGCGATAAAATGATGAGACCCTGCGGCTAATCTAATACCACGCTAAAATTTATGAAGTTTAAGTACCATACGCTCATCGTCTATCTATATCGGTGTCATCATATCTATCTATCTATCTATCTCAGACTATATCCTATCTATCTATCTATCTATCTATCTATCTCAGACTATATCCTATCTATCTATCTATCTATCTATCTATCTCAGACTATATCCTATCTATCTATCTATCTATCTATCTCAGACTATATCCTATCTATCTATCTATCTATCTATCTATCTCAGACTATATCCTATCTATCTATCTATCTATCTATCTATCTCAGACTATATCCTATCTATCTATCTATCTATCTATCTATCTATCTATCTATCTATCTCAGACTATTTCCTTCCTGTCTATCTATCTATCTGTCTATCCGGTTTAACCTCAAGAACGTTACTGAATAGAATAATCCCAAGAAAGTTAGTAATGAACGATAACACCTAGGACACGAACAACACATATAAGATTCGCCAGCAGCGCGTAGAAGAGATAGTCAACAGCTAGAAGTGTCAAGTGAATTTCACAATAAATCTCTAACTGGAGGATATCTACTAACCACCCACGCGGTCAGATGTGGCACAAGGCCGAATTTAATGTGAGGTACCCGGGCCCGTAGGCTCGGCCATAACTTCCTCTTAGACCCCGTATAAAGCGGGGACGGATGGGTGTTTCCCAAGACGAGACTGCCTTTCGACATAGCTTCGACTGGGGATCCTCTCTGCCCGGAGGCAGAGAATTTGACCAGCACCGCTGAAGACGAATTTCCAAGTGCAGACCAATGTACCGTATTTACTACTGTATTTAAGGGAATGGAAACATAACCATTATCGTCTATAGATAGGCTATAACACTATCTATCTAGACTGTTTCCTGCCTATCTCTGACTATTTCCTTCCTATTTATATCTCTCAGAATATTTTCCATCTATCTCAGACTATTTCCTATCTATCTATCTGTTATGATCCAAGTTCCTTGTATCACGGTGATGGTCCATGGTTAGAACCAATGAAAGAATAACACGAACACAGGTATGGAATACAAATATATATTACAACAGAAATATAATACAAAGAAGTAGAAGTATTATTAGGTTGGTGCAAAAATAATGTCGTTTTCTCACATGTGAGAAAACGACATTATTTTTGCACCAACCTAATAGTAATGACTATCAGATTTGGTTAAAGTGAACAATGTTGTCTCGACAAGTCTCACTATTCCAATCTCCTTACAATATGCTCTCAATTATCTCTCTACGTATTACAATCTCCTGATACCTCTTGAGAGGCGCAGTATTTATAATGTCAGGAATAGTCCATTATTATTATGATTAAGTTCCCATAACACCCCCCTTCCGAAGCTTTTGCGTAGCCGGGGTTTTTAATATTTTTTTTCTCTTTGGATCTATTACCAAAGGTTTTGTGAACTTCCTTTTTCTGGACGATTTTCGTGAATACTTCTGGACTGGGTAGAGGATAGGGGTAGTCTTTTATCGCTGCATTCAAACCCATTGAGAAATCAGCGCATACTCGAATCTCCTCTGATTTTTTTTGACGTAAACCGTGGGTGCGGCCCATTGACTGTATTCTACTTTTGTCAATATTCCGGTGTTTTCGAGTCTAGACAATTCTTGATTTTTTTTTCTATTGAAGCGAACGGCACGCTCCTTTTTTTTCTTGAAGATAGGTTGAACGTTTTCTTTTATTTCTATATTTGCTGCCATTTTCTTACTTCTTCCGAGACCTGCTGAAAATACTTCGGGGAAATTCTCTTTTAGTTTCTCTTTTAATTTATTTGCCTCGGTCGATAAACTTTTTACATTTTGGCAGTACATACTTATTGGTAGATCCCAAAGTTCGAATTTTTGCATCCAGTCCGTACCGAATAAATTTTCTGTATTTCTTAGCACATACATTTTCAATTTTTTGGTCATTCCATTGAATGTTAGATTTGTAATCACTTCACCCTCAAATTTTATTTTTCTCCTAGTTACCGATCTAGAAATTTTATCGGTTCTTAACATGGTAGGTTTGTTCAGTTTTCTCCATGTTTGTACGTTAATAATAGTTAAGTCCGACCCGGAACCCAACTGTAGTCTGACTTTTCTGTTTTGCATTTTTACTTGCACGTATTTTCTTATGTTAGTCTCATCCGCTTGGTCAGTCCTCGTAATTCTTATTCTGTTTTTGTTTTCTCTTCTAGTCCAACAATGAGAACTTTTATGTCCTACTGTTTGCATGATAGACAAGTTTTAAAACGGTATGGACAGTCTTTATACCAATGCCAAGTCCCACAGCGATAGCATGGACTGGGTGGTAGTTTTTTCTGATATTGACTTTTTGAAGTAGAAAAATTTGTTTGACCTGTTTTTGAGGAGGGAAATTTGGTTTCGTTTGTTTGTGAGGAGGGAAAGTTGGTTTGTCTTCGTACTTTACGTATGTGCGCGATGCCAGCTTCTTCTATATCTTTTGAGTCTTTCTTTACACTGATGCATCTCTGGCAGTCTTCGGCCAGTTTTTGAAGTGTCAAATCTTGTTCACACTCCAATTTAGTAAGGATTCTGCGTCTAATTTCCGCGTCTTTGGTTGAAACCAGGCCTTGGATGTATATTAAACATTTGAAATTGTCCGAGCTGAGTTCCGATAACTTGAAATCATCACAATATTTGTTTACAATGGAAGCGAAAGTTATGTAATCTCCCCTCTCCTTTTTTGTTAAATTCAGACATTTCCATCTTTTGTGGAATAGTGAGGTATTCGGGCTGAAAAGTTCTGTTAACAGTTTTATGGCTTCTTTGAAAGTTAACTCATTATATCATACCAAGAAATGTCTCGGTAGGATATAATCTAAGAATTTGGTATATTCACATGTGCCTAATTTTCTTAGTAGTAATCGTACTTGCGTCGGACCAATTTCTGCAGTCAAATTCATACAGATCTTCATACCTTCAGAAGTAAGTTGCAAAGGTTTTTTTCTTCGTCGGGTGCATACGTGAAATCTTCGATACTGCTCCAAATAGCGTCTTGTGAGAGAACTGTTTCATTTTCGGAATTTTGCCCTTTATTTGACATTACACGTAGCAATAATTCTTGTAATTCAAGATGTTTCTGTTCGTTTTTCTGTTGCTGTTCAAATTGAATTTTCATAAGTTCCACAATGGTTGACTTAAAATCTTCCATGTTAACGTAATTTTGTGTAAGAATTTTCCTTTAGTGTAGCCTGATATTCTGGAACCTGTGGACGCCAAAAAAAAAGAAAAAAAAATCCGTGTAGAACTTGTGTCTTTGTTACCACAGTAAAGTTGATGTCCAAAAAAAAAAAAAAATCCCCTTTTTTTTTTATATGTTCGCGTAGAACTTGTTTTTTAGAATCTCCACGTAAAACTTCTTTCTTCAGTTTTCGCGTCGACACTGTTATGTTCGATGATAGCAAAAAGGTTTGTCCTCCGCGAAGAAAGTTGGTTTTTTGGTTTACCTCGTCGCCACTTGTTATGTGCGACGGATTGCAAAAAAGGTATGTTCTCCGCGTAGAGAGTTCGTTTTTTTTTTGTTTGTTTTTTTTAAGGGTTTTCCTCGTCGCCACTTGTTATGGTCCAAGTTCCTTGCACCACGGTGATGGTCCAAGATTAGAACCAATGAAAGAATAACACGAACACAGGTATGAAATACAAAGATATATTACAACAGAAATATAATACAAAGAAGTAGAAGTATTAGTTATGACTATCAGATTTGGTTAGAGTGAATTATGTTGTCTCGACAAGTCTCACTATTCCAATGTCCTTACAATATGCTCTCAATTATCTCTCCTTGTCTTACAATCTCCCCTCATACCTCTTGAGAGGCGCAATATTTATAATGTCAGGAATAGTCCATTATTAGTATGGGTAAGTTCCCATGACACTATCTATCTCTGACTATTTCCTATCTATCTCTGACTATTTATGTATGTATGTATGTATGCATCTATCTATCTATCTATCTATCTATCTGGGTATGGTGTGTATTTGTGTACATGCCTATGTTACATAAGCTGTGCAGTCAAAGTAAGGGTTAGCGGCTTAAGTTGGAATAATTCTCCTCTTTTTCGTCTTCTTTTGAGATGAAAGAAATTTCTCTCTCTCTCCTTCTTTTCGTTAGTTACGTTGATCCCACAGAAGAATATGGGACCGAAAGCTCTCAACAAACTCTCGGCATCAATGTTGTGGTTTCCGTAGCGAGCAAGTTTTTACGGGATGAAGTTGGTAGTCCCGTATCTGACAGGGTCTTTTATCCGGTTTTTCGCTTACAGCATGCTGTGTTCCCATAGGGGTCGCCCATCTAAATACTGACCAGGCTTGACATTGCCTAACTTCGGTGATCAAACGAGAACCGGGAAAGAAAAATTGGTTCTCTAAAAATCGGTGAAATAACGAAAATGTTTGTTGAACAATTGTCGGCTCCCTCTGTTTGTGCTCTCAGAAGATCACATCTCTCATTATATCTCTCTTCGCTCTAATGACCTCCTTTTCACTACAAATTGCCGATTCTTCCGGCAGGAAACGGCTTCTTTTTCTCTTTACTTCCGTGCTTAGAAGATAATACTAAATGGCCTGAACCACTTTGATATTTATATTTACATACGCTCTATCCCTGATATTGACGGGGTGGTAGCACTTATTAGGGTCCCAGGTATGGACAAATAGTTAACCTTCGACATGAGTTCGATACACCATCAAATTAAAAAAAATGGTCGTAAAAATACAAGCAATACGTTTTTATAGTAATAAAAATTACCACCAATAAATTTCTCCAAGGAAAAAAAAAATTACCAGCAATATATTTTTGAAAAAAAATTACCAGCTTTACGTTAGTTGTAAAAATAATTACTAATACTCCCAAGAAAGTTAAACTTCAGTATTAAATGACCCAATACCGTAAAACAGTGGTTACCAACCGATTTGGGGCCATGCTCCACTTTGATATTTCTAAAATTCTGGTGCCCACACCTTGGTAATATTTAATTCTTACATGTATGCCAATTACACACGTACGTACATATACACAAAATATTTTTTATGTACGTATGCATACTGTATATGCATCGTATGCATTAACATGCATTAATATTAACACTCAGACTCACTAAAAAACAATTCACTGTTAATAACTCGTTCTTTAATTGTCTCGTTATTCTGTTGGTATATTAAGCCGAAAGGTACCCATCCTACACATGCCCCGCCAAAATATTACTATGCCCCACCGGTGGGGCATAGGCCTCACGTTGGGAATCATTACCGTAAAACAAAGCAAATCAAATCACTGATATTGAGCACGTTTACTCATGAATATAGAATACTTGAAAATTCGAAACAAAGTAAAGATTACTTAACTGTCACGTAATACCAGTCCTCCTGATGAAGAGGAGACGTGGAATTTTATTCCACAGAAGGATGCTGAGGATACCATAGACCAAATATGTCAGAAACGACATAATTTTCGAGAAAATAGAAACAAAAAGAAAAATTATGCATAACATCAGGAAGCTGAAACATCTAGGATGAGAAAAGGGGGATTAGAAAATTTGATACTCTCAGGGCAGACAGGGCAAGGGGGTAGAGGAAAGCAACGCATAACGTTCTTGGATGGGGGAGAAAGGTTAAGGAGAGATAAGTAAAAGACAAGATTTATTAAGAACTAGAAGGGGCAGTACATTTTGGATGGCCTATTTCTTGATGGAACATGATACATAAAAGAATATTCCTTATCTTCATTAACGATCTTCCCGATGTCGTCAGTTCCCAAGAAGGCATCTCTGCAGACGACACCACGATATACTCCTGGCTACAGAGCAAATCTGGTATCGCTGACAAAACTGACCTGGCTGTTTGTCTCGAAAAAAGGCTTCCAATCGGTTGATGACTGCAGCAGAAAATGGCTGGTTAACTTTAATGCCTCAAAGACAAAAACAGCTCTCTGTTACCCAGCACAGATAATACCCCTGCCTCCCATTAGAATGTCTGATGCTCAACTCCACGAAAGCACGTCATTCCGACTGCTTGGTCTCAAACTGCCCGCTGAGATGGAACAATGACATTGAATCAATAGCTTCATCTACTGCAAGGAAACTTGGCTCTCTATGTCGCGCCAGAAAGTTTTTCTAGCCCAAGTCCCTCCTTCAAATCTATAAATCAACTATTCGCCCTTGCATGGAATATTGCTGTCATATATGGTCTGGAGCCCCCTCTGTTCGTCTCAAGGTCCTCGACAAAATCCAGAGATGAATATGCTATGCGGTTGGCCCTGATCTGGCATCTCGCTTACAGTCGCTCTCTCACAGACATGCCGTTGGCCCTCTCGGTCTTTTCTACAGATACTTTCGCGGTAACTGCTCCGACTAGCTATTTTCGCTAGTTCCCAGACTGCATGAATTTAGGTCGGCATCTTAGTCCCACCCTTTCACGGTCGAAACGGTTAAATGTAGCCGTCTCTTCTGCTCCAATAACTTTATGTCTCGCACTTTCAGTCTGTGGAACTTCCTTCGCCTTACTTGCTTCCCTGATAGCTACAATCTTCAACTATTCAAATGCAATGTCAATCGGCATCTTCAGATGCCTTGATCTATTCCCTGTCCTTCTCTTCATCCTTTCCTCTATCACCCCTCTTTACACTTGCTCCCACTTTCTGTAACCCCTTGCGTGCAAGTGGTACTCCCGCCTTGCTTGAGGTGATATATATATATATATATATATATATATATATATATATATATATATAATTTATGTTTTATATTTAATTTATGTTTAATATTAATCTATATTTAATTGCAATATGATGAACAAATCTTGAGTCTCATAGCACCTCTAACAACCAAAAGTGTTATAGTCAATATTTTGTGAAAAAAGAAAAGAAAAGAAAGTTAATCTAAGTTGAAATTTGCATGGTATACTTACTATACAAACTTTACCAAATTCGAAAAATATAAGTAGACCATTCGGTCATGCATTTAATATTTATACCATATCCGGTCTGGTGTACCTACTACATATTTCGAAAACTTCGAGAAAATCCAAAGAAGGGTCTGTAATGATAACGGTCCTGACCTGGCATCTCGGCAGCAGTCACATTCCAACCGACATCACGCGAATTCCCTCGTTTTTTTTTTCTATAAATAAGAGCTATAAATGAGCTACCCTACTTTGGGGTTAATTTTTAAATCGTTGTTTTATTCCTCCCCCCCAGACAAGGAATTGTACATCTGGGGATTAGTTAGGAATTTCATAGAGACAATGAGGTATTACGGTGGGTGTAGCAAGAAAGGTACGTAAGAATGCGTTGTTGTGGTATAAGCAATATTGTTGTATGATTAAGTCAGTGTTTGTAGCTAGCTAAATTTAATATTAAGACAGAAAAAACCGTCCTCCCTATTTTCCCCATTTTGGCCTTGTGTCCCATTTTATAAATAAATTACAAATATCGGACTCCTCCTTTGTTACTCGGCTGCATGATTTTAAGCGTACTACGAGATTGGCAACGAGATCTCATCGTTTTACTGTTGAACTAGCTAGACTGAACCGTAAGTTCTATTCTAGTAGTTTTTTACTCGCACTTCTTGTCTGTGGAACTATGTTTCAGTTTCTTGCTTCCTGCCAACTACGATCTTCGAAAACTTAAATTCAACGTCAATCGCCAGCTTCTGTCTTCCTGAGGTTTGTCCTTTTATTATTGTCCATTCTCCTCACTAAAATTTACTCGTTCTCTTGTCGTTTTAGTAATCATTTGGATCTTTGTGGTTTTATCACCTTACTTGAGGCAGGAGAAATGATAAGAAATCAATAATTTCAAAATTTTACTCACATCTGTTGGCTAATATTATTTCTTATTGTGAAAACTGATTTACATACAAGTAACATAGTTCGTGCATAGACAAAAACATATTTATTTAAAAAAAATATTTTTATTGTGAAGACGTTGACTTGCGTATCAACTTGTGTAAATAATTTCCATTTTTTATCAACTTATTCTTAAAAAAACAAAATAAAAATACATTTTTATTCGCCATTATTTGCAATGACTTGTTCTCATTCATCAGACAGTTTTTCGAAACATTTGCGTAAAATTTCCGAAGAGTCTTGACAATTCCCAACCCACTTAGACTTGCATTTTCACCCATTCCGACCATCGTACTGACTACATATATATATATATATATATATATATATATATATATATATATATATATATATATACATATATATATATGAAGAAATATAGTTTTAAGATGTGCTATATTTATGGGATAAAGTGCGCAATATCAGAGATAGAGCGTATGTAAACATAAATATAAAACCACCTGATGATTGCTTCTGTCGTCTCTGATCTCCTCTGAGTGTTGACGTCAATGTTCACTTATATATATATATATATATATATATATATATATATATACTCCAAAAATTGCTTGAGGATTAAATGGAACTAATGTTTTTAGTTTAATTACAAAATTAAATTCGAAGCTTTTAGCTTCCAATTTTGAAACATGGTTGTTACTGTGTAGCTAAAAAACAAATTTTAAATCAGTTAATTTATAATATTAATGCTCTGTAAATTTACATTGAGCACTATTTTGTAAAAATAAAAGTACAAATAAGAACACCGGATTATATATCTTACTGTTCTTTCTTTATACATACATACACATATATATATATATATATATATATATATATATATATATATATGTATGTATGTATGTATGTATGTATTATCCCTGACCGATAATATGACTCGGAGTTTCATGCACAAAAGGACTAACCCTGCGGAACAACTAAGTCACAGAGAGCAAGGTCTGAGTCACATGACTATCAGCCATCATCGATGTATCTTTACTTCTGTCCGTCTTTGAGCACCTCAAAAAATATTTGTAACAGCTAGTATTAGGTTACATGTTACCAGTAGCGCTCGTGGGACCTATATGCCAATCTAGTAGCACGCTTAAATTCTTGTAATCGGAGTACCAGTGAAAAAAGCTCATCAGAACATATGTCATGAAACTATTTGTAGAAAAGATAGAGGGAAACCACGTCAATTGATGAGAATGTGACTGAAATGGAGATGCCTGGTCAAGATCGCTTAGATTTATTGTGATGCTGTGGTGTCCTTCATCTAAGAGTTTATGCTAAACTCTTCCGCCTACTATAAGTTTAGTAGGAGAGAAGGTTCCGGGAGCAGTGGACAGTGAACGGATTGAGCGCTAATACATTCGACACACTCATTAGTTTGTGTAATATTCTTCTGGTGTACTTACTGTTTAATATACAATATATCTGCAAACCTGGTTTTTGTTATTACTTAACCATTTACTTGGCCACAACAACATTGCAATTCCTTCTTTGGATTTTGTCAAGAATCTCGAGATGTACAGCAGAATCACCAGACCACATATGACAGAAGTATTTAATGCATGGACGAATGGTAAATTTATGAATGTCCAAGGTGGATTATAACAACAAAAAAAACAAACAAACAAAACAAATTCTGTCACGATACAGAGAATCAACTTTCCTAGCAGTAGATGCAGCTATTGATTCGATGTAGTCGCTCCACTCCATGACAGTTTGAAAAACGTGAGGCCAAGAAGGCGTAGAGTTCATTCTTCTGGAGCTTAGTATCAGTCATGATGATGGCAGACAGTAAAGGTTCTCTGTGGTGATTAAATGAAATTACTTAGATATACGAGGTTCGTCCAAAATGATCTAAGCCTCGCCCAGGAATTTTTTTTTAATATAGCACCCATTGATATCAATGCATTTGGTTCAACGATTCTTAAGAATTAAATTCCCTCACGGAAGTAGGTGGCGCCCTGGTCCTCCAAAAACCTCCTCCGAGGCACGTATGATCTCATCATTGTTTCCAAAATGGCAACAACGCAAGTTGGATTTGAATTTAGGAAACAGTCTGAGGTTTTTGGACGTTCTGACCGAGGGTCAACTTCTGGGCTACCCCTGCCCCACTTGAATTCCGTAGCTCACTTCTTCACACTTGCATCGGAAGGGAAGTCATCAACAAAAATCTGTACCATGTCCTAATGGTTTTCCTTCGGTGTCATACGTTTCTTTTGCAGATACTTTATCACTGTTCAGGACTTGGTCTTGTCCATTTTTAGATTTGTCGCACACCTCTCACCTTTAATTGGGTCTCACCTGCACAGAAATAAAGACAGAAATCGGAATTAGTTTTTCTAGTTTTATGAGAAGCTTTCTAGTGCTTTGCTAAAACAAATACGTTCTGCGATGGTTCTTCTTTCAGGGTGAAGCTTTGAACTTTTTGAACGACCCTCATATACACGTCATTTTTTGCCGCTGGAGTCATTTTAGATTTAAAAGGTAACACCATAACGTGAATGCGGCAATAGGCATATATGACAATAGATCATTCCTGGGGAAAAATGCAACTGACAACATTTGCAGTTTGTCGTTACATTTGGCGATACGAATAGACTGTTGATAAATAAATTTGAACACGGTTTTCGGAAAGAAATAATTAAAAAAAACATGATAACAGGAAAGAATAAGTAAAAAAAAAACGTTTTTTTTTTTTTTAAATTGCTGAAGAATGCAAATCGTTTAAAAAGGAAAGAAAAAAACGGAAATCTTTCTCTGTTTAATTTAAATTGAAAAAAAATATCCCTCCCAAACTTCA
This sequence comes from Acanthosepion lycidas, assembly GCA_963932145.1. Taxonomy (NCBI): domain Eukaryota; kingdom Metazoa; phylum Mollusca; class Cephalopoda; order Sepiida; family Sepiidae; genus Acanthosepion; species Acanthosepion lycidas. Next base: position 24,665,980 of record OZ010614.1, read on the forward strand.
AATTCTACCCTCCTCTTAAGCAAAATCGCAATTATCAAAACACTGGCGCCATTTTCAAATTCATTTGAAAAAATCAGACCCCATCCCCACCAAAACAATTTTTTTTGTTGCCCGCCCTAATAACCAGCTTTCGGCTTTTGTTGTTATTTTGTCTCTGTCCCATTAGTAGGATAGAAAATGACCGCCATTTTGAAGGGTGTAACTGAGCTTCAGATTAAAACAGGTCTTTATAGCAAAAGGGGAAAGCAAAAAAACAGTGTGCATATATATATATATATATATGTGTGTGTGTGTATGTGTGTGTGTGTGTGTGCGTCAATGAAATAAAAGAAAATATACAAATTGCTTATCTGCCTGTTTTTCTTTATATACAACTACCGAAGACCCAAACACACACACACGCATATGTGTGTGTGTGTATATATATATATATATATATATATATATATATATATATATATATATATATATATATATATATATATACACACACATACACATATAAACACACACATAAATATATATATATTTATGTGTGTGTATGTGTATATATATATATATATATATATATATATATATATAATATATATATATATATATATATATATATATATGTATGTATATATTGGTATCACTCAAGGTCGAAGACGATGGTTTTTTTTTGTGTGCCTCATTGAATTGGATTTGAGGACACTGAGTTTGCGAATGAGATCATTTTTTGTTTGAAAGGTCCTTCGACATTGAGAACAAATTGCTCTGGAGGGCCCTTCGTTATTGGTGTTGTCGTCTTTCTTTACGTCTTAATTTTCCTCTAGTTCGGCTGATCGTTTGGATTTGAAAATTGCTGCACCCTCTCAAACAATAGATCTGTGTGTGTGTATATATATATATATATATATATATATATATATATATATATATATATATATATATATATATATATATTCCTATTTCTGTATTCTTAATTATACTTTATTTATACTGAAGACTGCGTTGTGTTTGTAATTCGTAACAATATCGGTGAGGAAAATTCTATATCCTTAATGATAATGTTATACTTTTATTAGTTTTACTTTTATTAATCTTATTCTTTTCTTATTTTGCTGATTTGTTTCTATTATTGTCATTAAAGTAAAAATAATAAGGCATAATATTAAGTCATAAGTCATAGTAATAATAATAAGTCATAATAATGGCATGTCATAGTAATAATAATAATGTCATAATTATGTCATAAGTTATCGTAATAATAAGTCATAATAATAAGTCATAATAATAATTCATAGTAATAATAATAAGTCATAATAATAAGTCATAAGTCATAGTAATAATAAGTCATAATAATAAGTCATAGTAATAATAATAAGTCATAATAATAAGTAATAAGTCATAGTAATAATAATAAGTCATAGTAATAATAATAAGTCATAATAATGGCATAAGTCATAGTAATAATAATAAGTCATAAGAATAAGTCATAGTAATAATAATGTCATAATAATAAGTCATAAGTCATAGTAATAATAACAAGTCAAAGTGATTTTCAATTGCTAACGAAATATTCAATCAGGCATCCAATGTAAAATATATGTGGTCCAACTTTTAAACGATTAAGTCATTATCTTCTCTTCCAAAATTTGATTTTTGTAAAAATGCAGTTAATACTGATTTTTATTATAAACCTATAATAAATATCAGTTTTAAAAATCTATAATTACTACTGTAATTTATGACATAAAAATATTTGAATTCAAAAAGTTTTGTGTCATAAATTAACATTTTTTGTTGTTTTTTTTTATCAATTAACTTCTTTTGAGAAAATAGGATTTCGATTCTATTCATGTCATTAAAATAATAAGTCAAAGTGGTACATTTGGTAACGAACTGTTCAGTCAGTCATTCAGTATAAAATATATGTGGTCGTTCCTTGTCATGTTAGCGGGGTTACTTATCACAGTCTGGAGTTCCAACTCCTGTAGGACAAGACATGGCGCTAAGGTCGAAGAGGATGGTCTAGAATAAACCCGGCCAAACCCGGCCAAACCCCGAAGACCCTAACGGCGGAATCTACACGATCGCAACTGCCAAACCGGTTGAACCGGGCAGCGCAGGTCGGGTTGCCGTAACCAAGGCGGACCTTGACAGACCAAGCATCCGACAGTCCGAGACAACCAAGTTTGGTAGATCTTGCCAGTCTAAAGCCGCTTTGAGGGAGGCGCTTAACATTGTTACTAATTATAAACACACGACTAAAACACGACTAAAACACCGGCATGTTTGTTTGAATTCATACTTAAAGAATCTAATTAATACAAAGAATACATTCTTAAAGAGATCAGCCGCAAATTAGAACCTTGTGGCACTCTCCTGCACTAGTTAATCGCAAAAGGATGAAAATAGAACTTCCGCTAGACAAACACACTGACACAATTACAAATAGACATTACTATCCGATGCCCGCTTAGGCATATAAGAATCTTCGCAAACCTACATACATATAGAATTATCTACGGTTTTAATTCGCGTTACAGGTGTCTGACCAATGAGATGTGACCAAAGCATAACTGAAAATATCAGTGTTTTTTCTGTCTATTTGTCTGTATTCTCGCAATCTCTGATGATACTTTAATAAAAGTGAAACATGCTAGATTAATATACGTTCCCTGTTTGTTCTTTTATTTTCTCATCCTGTTGAATTCTGAACCAAATTTGATCTTCATTTGATCTTTATCTCATATATATATATATATATATATATATATATATATATATATATATATAACGGTAAGTCAGACTAATTTTCGGGGAAGAATATGTGCTACTGGTATAAGTATATAATAGATCTGGGTTGGGTACGAATATAGTTTTAGCTAATGGGTTAGTAATCTTATGGGATTAGTAATTTAAAACGAATGAAACATTTGGATTAAACTCTGCAAGAAAGAGGCTAGCTTACCGAGTTATGAATCCAGGGTAATTACCTCATTCAATTAACTCTTTCACGACGTAAGGGAACAGCCAGCAATACACAGAACTACTGACGGACCTGGAATTCTGAAAACCGAAGTAAAAGCCGCACTGGCCACATTGAACAGAAACAAGGCAGCCGGGCCAGACGGAATTGTAGCGCAAATGCTGACAGCCTTAGATGACTTTGGCATAGACAAGATCACTGAAATAACAAGTGAAATATACAACAGCGAGGATATACTGGAAGACATCAGAAGATCTATCTTCGTAGCTATGTCTAAGAAACCAGGGGGAAAACGAATGCGAACTCCACCGAACAATAAGCCTAATGAACCACGTGACAAAAATCATCATCGGCATTCTGTTGAATAGAGCGCGCAGCAGAATCAGGCCAGAGATAGGACAAGAACAGTGCGGGTTCGGTAAAGACACCGGAACAAGGAACGCGATATTCATGCTCAGAATGTTATCAGAAAAAGCGATACAGATGCAGAAGGACGTGTACCCATGTTACGTAGAATACGCAAAGCTCTTCGACAAAGTACGCCACGAGGATCTGTTGGAACTGCTCAGCAACCTCGACATATTCGGGAAAGATATCAGAATAATCAAGAACCTATACTGGCGGCAAACTGCATACATGCGCATAGGGAACGAGTTTAGAGATTATACAAAAATAAAAAGGGCCGTAAGGCAAGGATGCCTCTTCTCACCCAACCTGTTCAACCTATACAGCGAGGCAATTCTGAGAGAATTGGACACCCTACCGGGATTTACCATTGGCGGCCACAATCTTACCAACATAAGATAAGCAGATGACACGGTACTGATAGCAGACACAGAAAAGAAACTACAAAATCTCCTACAGAAGGTAGCGAAGGAGAGCGTGAAGAAGGGACTAAGCATAAACTACAAGAAGACAGAATCCAAGGTCATCAGTAAGAGGAAGAGCCCGATATGCGATTTGAAAGTCAGAAATACTAGAATCAAGCAGACGCGGAAGTTTAAATATCTGGGAAGCGACCTGACAGAGGACGGTAAAGGACTGCGATCCCATAAGCATATTGGGATGGCCAAGGACACATTCCAAAAGCTGGGCAGCATATTACGAGACAGGAGGATTTCTTTGGTAACAAAGAAAAGAATACTGAACTGTTACGTGACATCTGTCCTTCATACGGCAGCGAATGTTGAACGATTTCCTCAAAGATGAAGAAGAGACTCGAGGCGACAGAGATGTGGTTCTACAGAAGGATGCTAAGGATATAATGACCGAGCGTGTGAGCAACGATGAGGTCTTAGAAAGGTTGAAAACAAAGAGGAGGATTATCCTTAATATCAGGGAGAAGCAGCTGGGACGCATAATGAGGAAGGAGGGTCTGGAGAATCTGATACTCACGGGTCGAATAGAGGGAAAGAAAGACAAGGAAAAACAACGTATGGCATACTTACAAACCTGCTGACCATTACACGACGTCGAAGTTCCCATGGCTTTTCGTGATGTTTGACCTCTTTTCTGTCACTTCTCTATTTGCACATTTACAAATCTACTATTCATCCATGCATTGGATACTGTTGCCATAACTGGTCTGGTGCTCCTGCTATATCATATTTAGATTCTTAACAAAATCTAAAGAAAGATCTGCCATGTAATTGATCCTGACTTGGTATCTCGACTTCAGTCACTTTCATGGCGTGGCTTCCCTCTGTCTTTTCTATAAATATTTTCATGAAAAATGTTTGGATGAGCTTTATTTCCACCACTACATTAATTTAAGTGTTCTTACTAGATTGACATATAGGTCGCATTGTTTTACTGTAAAACTAGCTCGATTCAACCGCCATTTCTACTCTAACAGCTTCTGTAGAACTCTCTTCGGTTTTTCACTTCCCTAAGTTCTGTCTTCTTGAATCTTGTTCCTCCTCTCAATCGTCGCCATTCTCAGTCTTCTCATTCTCGTTCACTTTCACTCCCATGATCCCTTCCTTTTTAGTGGTACTTTCTAGGGGTCTTTCCCACATATATTTTTCATGGCAATTATTTAGAGGTTATTTTATCCCTGGAGCCACGAGCACATTAATTCGAGCATTCTACTCGATTGGCAATTAGGTCTCACCGTTTCACTGTTTAACCAGCCACATGCAAGCGACACTTCTCTTCTGTGTTTTTTTTCTCGCACTTCTCACTTTCTGATTTCTTGTTTCCCTGCCACGTTTGCTCTTCAAAAATTTAAACGTAACGTCAATCGCCATTTTCTGTCTTCCTGAATCCAGTTCCTTTGTCGTCTTTTCTCCTCACCTCTCCTCGCTAAAGTCTTCTCATTCGCTTTTCACTCCTTTTAACCTTAAAAAAATAGGCATGAACCCTACAAGACCTATACTTGAAAAACCAAACCGATAGCGTTCTGTCGTCAGCGAGCAGACCTTGAATTTCATTAATTCACTTACCCGCAAATACCCATGGAAAAAGTAAGAATCCACCTCTTCTCCTCCCCCAGCTATGGGTTAATTAGTAAGACTTGTATCACCAGACGATGAAGATCTAAAAAATTTCTGACAATCTAAAATATTTTGTGGCTTTAAATTAACCCGTAAAAAAGAGTTGATAAGCCGTAGAAAACAAAAACAAAAAAGGGTTGGCTGCCAACTCTATGCAAGAGGACATAGTTTGGCTGCTGTTTAACCCATTAGGGCGGGGGTAGATTTTAGAAATCTCGTATTGCACTCTATTTGAGAGTTGGGGTATCACATGCTAAATGAAGTCATTTTTGGACAACTTCTTACTGTTTGTTGAGGAAACGAGATTAAAGATTAAAGATTAGGTTCAAAATCGTAGCGTTAGAATTTCATTCCGGCGATCAATGAAAGCCTTATAGCAGAGCCTTATAAAATTTATAATTTACTGAAGCTTTACAAATTGTATATGGACAGCATATATCGCACAAATTCATTATTGCTAAATCACTGTGCCATCAAATAAGACCTTCATTTACTTCAAAGGAAAATTATAATGAACAATTTAGTTGTAATGTTATACAATGAAGTAGTTTTAGTGTGATTTTCAATAAACAATGTAAATTTAAAACAATCGTCTTTATGTTCAACAGTATTATGGTATTATATATACTTATCTGTTTTTTTTTATATTAATTATGAGCTAACAAATGGTGTAAAATTTTAGTTATTGAGTAGCCAATATCTGTCTATGTTTCTGGGATGAAGTATTATGTACATTATTTACATTATTCGGACTATTGTCCTCATCTTTGTCGCCATATTTATTACAACGTTTCGACCGTTGTACGCTCCGGTCTTCTTCAGATGGTTGGAATGTTGAACTGAACCCTTTATTTCGCTCACTGGGGTAGACTGTTCTAGTTCCACGTACCATGTTTAATGGATCTCAGTTATCTGTTAATTTGCCTCTGAAAGTTCTCCACTGTCTTAGCCGGGTATTGAACTCACACTCTTTTGGTCCTGTCATTGGATATTACTAACGCCTTTTTACATATATTTCTTGTGGTGATTTATAATTAGAATCCTGGCTTGAATATATTTTCCATTCAGTGTATATGAAATAAAAAAAATATTAACTTTAATTGGATTTATTCTTGAAATTAAGTATTTCTGTTCATTTCTTTTAGACAATTTTCCAAATAAATGCTAAAAAAATCGGTAAAAAATTTGAATCTAAATTTTGGTTTTAGTACTTATCACATTAAACACCAACTTTTGCACTCAGTCCAATGTTGATTTTCTAAGTTAAATGGGGAACAAATCAACCCCTAGCTGAAGGAACGGAATTAGCGTGAAGCGAATGAATGAGATACGGGCGGAGATTGAACTCGGCACGCCTAATACGCGTTCAGCGTTGATATTCATTACTTTAGGCGCGCCTCGCTCGCCAGAGCCTCAGCTAAATGCAGAAAATTAATGGCAGCTATAGATACGATATTATTGAATAAATATAAATAAGCCAATAACTGGTGGAAATATGTTTAGTGATCGTCGACATTATTCCATAAAACGTAAAAAAAAAAAAATATGGCCATAATTATATCGTAAAATGAGGTAAACAAAAAGAAATACGAATAAAAAAAGAAAACTAAATATTGCTGTCAAATTTTGACTGGCGCTACACAATCCTCACTTTCCAGTCTTGACAGAGTTCAGCATCATTTGCGCCGCCTCGTGGGTGATGAACTATTTCAACCCTACAACCTCATTCACACATACGAAAAATTACTAGCCTCTCGCTACTGGGTAGCTGTTTTCATGACAATGCCATTTCAAAACTTCCCAACTACGACCCGACAGGCCACTATATCGATTTATCTCCATTCTATTCATATTCCATTTGTAAAGAAGAAGTTTCCCTAATACAACATCTTCTCCAGAACTATTTCATTGTGGAAACGACTCCTAAATGGATGCTTCTCCAAACGTTACAAACTTTTCAAGTCGGACGGTTTGCTATTATCTATCATACATATACACATAACATTGACTTCTTGCTCCCAAAATCGGTTCACCGAAGTTAAGTAACGTCGAGCTTGGTCAATACCTAGATGGGTAACCGCTTGGAGATACCAGGTGCTGTAAGCTTAGATGTGCGGGTGCTGTAATATTAGGTTGGTGCAAAAATAATATCGGTTTTTGACGTATTAACATGTGTGAGAAAACGACATTATTTTTGCACCAACCTAATACAAACTCAGAACAGGAAATCGGGTTCCAGTTACAGTTGGGTCGGCTATATTTGCTTGCGCGCAAATATCCTTAGCAACGGCATGAAGTCACCCTTAATTAGTAGGGCTGATACCAGTAAAATTGTAATTATAGCCACAAATTTTTACTATCTAAAAATATATTCTGGCTTTATATAATCTGCAAAAGGTTGATAAACAGTAAAAAAAAAAAACAAAACAATCATTCGTTTTGCTCTGTGGATATACACACTTACAACGATCCCATACATTAACCTTCATTCTTGAGTGACTCTTGGGCCTTCTAATGGGTGAAGAACAGCATAAAAAAAGATTCAGCCTGAAATATTATATTCAAATTTATTAAAAAAAATGTTTAGATAGAACGAAAATAATTAAACAATGATGATGAGTAAAGATATATATATATATATATATATATATATATATATATATATATATATATATATATAATATTTCTAATCATGATATGGAGTGTTGACTTAATTGATTTTATTTTTCTTGTAAGTGTAAAACAGGCGGGAAAAGTTTATAGAAGCTTTCATTTCTTGGGGGATATTTTCTCGTTTTCAAATTTACCCTTTTTCTCCTTCTCGTTTAAATTCAGATAAGCGTCTGTCTAAACCTGATAGTCATTCTAAATTACCTACGAAGTATTTGCAAATTGTATAGGGATATTTTTGGTTAGTTTGTTTGCTTGTTTTTGTCTTGTTTTGTTTTGTTTTTTTGACATTTTTCCCTGAAAAATTCTTGCGTAGAGAAATCGATGTTCAATTAAAGAAAGATGAAAAAAGATGGGTAACATTATTTAGATAGATGGAAAAATAATGAACAAATTGATACATGAATGATTTATATATATATA
>OZ010614.1:24677041-24682041 GCA_963932145.1 Acanthosepion lycidas
GAATAAATTTAATCTTTAGTATTTAAAGATTTTTTTTGCGCCCTTTTGGTAAATATATCTTTTAAAATGAGATGTCAGAGTTATTTTTAATTTTGCGTAATTTAGACGCCAATTTCTCCATCACACCTTGATACATAGATACAAACATACATACATACATATGAATAGAGTGATAGATAAATAGATACATACATATGAATACATAAATAGACAGACACAAAGTGATATATATATATATATATATATATATATATATATATATATAGCTAGCTCTCTGGATTTTATCCTCCTTGGGTTTACCCATACGGATTACCTAGTTTTTCATAAACTATATATATATATATATATATATATATATATATATATATATATATATATATAAGGTTTGCTATAAATAGTCGAGGAAAAAACAAAACCTGATGATTGCGTCTAGCATGAAACAGTCTTTCGCCTCTGAGCGTTGACTTCAATGTTCACTTAATATATATATATATATATATATATATATATATATAATTATTTTCGAAAATTATAACATAAATATGTTATAAAATCACTACAAAATAGCCATTTTGCTTCAACACTTCTGGTATCTTATCAATGTAGAGTAAAGGGTTTAAAGAGAAACTCTTTGTTCTATATTCAACACCATCACTTGATAAGACACCAGAAATGTTGAAACAAAATGACTATTTTTTTAGTGATTTATAACATATTTATGTTATAATTTTAGAATAAATAATTATACTTGCTCTACTCTGCATTGAGCACTCTTTTAAGAATTGTATTTGTTGGTTATTGGAATTTATTCCGTATACACTAACCCTATACTTGGGTATATATATATATATATATATATATATATATATATATATATATATATATATATATTGAGATCAATAGATAGATAAAATATTCAATTTTATTACTGTCATTCACAATAAATATAGTAACAGGTTGTTGCCTATTAAAACTAGAATTCTGGTTTTGTATCACTACAAGCAAAATATGTAATTATTTACTGTAATCGATAATAGTATATCTTTCTTATATTCGAATGAGATGTTGTACGTCGGGATTGAAGTTAGGAATCAATTATCCAAAGGTCGTCTGTTTTGCTTGGTATATTTTGTAAAATAGTGTGTAAAAATTGTATAAGATGACATAAATGGCTACTCAATAACTAAATGTGTCACCGTTTGTTAGATCATAATTAATAAAAACAAAAAAAAATAGATAAAAGTCTATATAACACTATAATAATACTAAGCACAAATTATAAGACAAAATATTTTGAATTTTTATTGTTTATTGAAATACCTACCAAAACTACAGCACTGTATTGTATAAGTATATTTATAATTAATTAAATAAACTAAATTGTTCAATATAATTTCCCTTTGAAGTAAATGCAGGTCTTATTTGATATCAAAATGATTTAGAAATAATGTGCATGCGATAAGCATTTTGTCCAAATACAGGTTGCGATGGATAAATTGTCAGCTAAATTACACAAAAATAAAAAAACTGATATCTCATTTTAACAGATATATTTGCCAAAATTACACAAAAGTATCTTGAAATTCTAAAGAATAAATTTATTCAATAAAATCGCCATTGGCTTCAACCACGGCCTCCCGACGGAATCTTCCGCATCTCTTCGGTTTCTTTGATTAAGTTGGCGAATGCTGCCATAATCCTTGCCTTCGGTTCATCTCTGGCGTCACAAAGAGTTTTGTTAGTCTCTCGCTCATCTGTGTCCCATGCATAATAATCAAAGTGGTTGCAGTCTGGAGAGTTAAGTGAGCAAATGTAAAGGTTGATATGGTCAAAGAAATTGTCTGACAGCAATGACTGGGTTTTCCTGCAGTTTATTGAAAATCACACTAAAACTACGGCACTTGTATAACATATTACATCATAATATACCTAAATTGTTCAGTATAACTTCCCTTTGAAATGAATGAAGGTCTTATTTGATGGCACAATGATGAAGTAATACTCTGCCTGTGCCGTGTCTATGTTGTCTTGTATGTATATATCGGTTGCGATGGACAAATTGTCATCTAAATTACGCAAAAATGAAAATAACACTGACATCTCATTTTAACAGATATATTTACCAAAATTATACAAAAATATCTTCGAGAACGAAAGAGTAAGTTTATTCAATAAAATTGCCATTGACTTCAACCATGTTCTCCAGACGATTTCGGAATATCCTGCAACTCTTCTGGACGGTCTCCTTGTTTAAGTTGGTGAATGCTGCCATAATCCTTGCTTTCAGTTTAACTTTGTTGCTACAAGAAGTTTTGTTGATCCCTCGCTCACCTTCACCCCACCCAGGGCAGCATTACCTCCCCAAGGCACTTGATGTTTGCCTCCGTGTTGGTTTGGTTTGGTTTACGGCATATCAACCTAAATGAGTTATTTAATGCCAACAACATTTTTAGGATAGATTTATATAAATAGAATATGTATTCTTTGGTTTAGATTGGTTTGGTTTATTTTGTTTAACGGCATATCAACCACAATGGATTATTTAATGTCGACAAAATTTTTGTTGCTGGTAATGTTTTTCTTCAAAAATCTATTTCTGGGAACATTTTTCCTTGAGGAAATCTATAGCTAGTCATATTTTTTTCCAAAGAATGTATAGCTGTTTGTATTGCTGCTTGTATTGCTGCTATTTTTTTTTAAGTATTGCTGATAATAATTTTTCCTTAAAAAATTATTGCTGGTAATAATTTTTTTTATTACAAAGTATTTCTGGTATTAAAACCTATTTTTACACAATTTTGGGTGTTAACTATTTACCCATAGCTGGGACCCTAACATGTGCTACCACCCCGGATCAGGGTGGACCTGGGAACACCAGCAATTAAGAGGTGGTTCCATGCTCCTCTAAACCTCCTGATCAGAGGCCTTGCTGCTGGATGTAGTTTATCGTGTTACCCAGGACGCGCCTCTGTGTTTGGTCTGATGCCCTGTAGGAAGATAAATGGAGCTACAACGTCTCCCACGCTAGTGATCACCCCAAACACCTTCTTAATCATCATTAAACTCAACCAACTCCTTATCCTCTTCACTGTCCACAGATTGACATCCAAACACTTATAAATGTTCATATTGAAGCTTTCGGCGTGAATGCCAAGCAGTACAGTATGTTTCCAAATTGCTGGTGGAATGAATTGCATCATGGTGCTTTTTTTCTCACGAATGGTGCACAACTGACCCTACTGTACTGTGCAGTCGACAAAATAAAAACAAACAATGCGCATGCGCGAAATTAAAAATATGAAATGGGGACAATTTACCCATCGCACCCTGTATATATATATATAAAAAAAAGCTTTATTAAATTTCATTGGCAAGGTTTATCTATTCAAATTTTTATTCCATCTTTCCATTTTCCGAATGAGTTGTTGAAAAGCGGAATTGAAGTCAGGAATAAATTTTTCAAAGATCACGTGTTTTGCTTGGTTGATTCAAGTATTCACATCTTCAGCATGATAAACAAGATTTCTTTGGCTAAATTCTAGCATATTCCTGATTGTTGGGGATTTAAACTGAAATCAATTCAAAGTAATCTGTAACGGTTAAAGTGACGACAAAAACCGTATCGAATGAAGGCTGCTTTTTTAGGCATTTCTTTACATTGTTACATTGTTATATTGTTACTGCATAAATACGACGAAGAAGTCCGTAAAAACAATGTAACAATATTTAACAATATTTTGGATGATATCAAAATGAGTAGGCACATCCATAGATAGATAGATAGATAGATAGATAGATAGATATGAATAGACTGAGATAGATAGATAGATAGATATGAATAGACTGAGATAGATAGATATGAATAGACTGAGATAGATAGATAAATAGACTGAGATAGATAGATAGATAGATAGATAGATATGAATAGACTGAGATAGATAAATAGACTGAGATAGATAGATAGATAGATAGATAGATAGATATGAACTGACTGCAATAGATAGACAGCCAGCCAGTTACATATATATATATATATATATATATATATATATATATATATATATATATATATATATATATATATCTGAGCAGAGATAGATATATATATAAATATGAACAGACTGAGATAGAAAGATATGAACAGACTGCAATAGATAGATAGATAGATAGATAGATAGATAGATAGATAGATAGATAGATAGATAGATAGATAATAGACTGAGATAGATAAAATAGAATAGATAGATAGATAGTTAGATAGATAGATATGAACAGACTGAGATAGATAGATAGATAGATAGATGGATATAAACATACTTAAATAGATTGAAATGAATACACTGAGATAGATATAAATAGACTGAGATAGATAGATAGATATGAACTGACTGCAATAGATAGCCAGCCAGCCATATATATATATATATATATATATATATATATATATATATATCTGAACAGAGATAGATCGATAGATATATAAATATGAACAGACTCAGAAAGATATGAACAGACTCAGAAAGATATGAACAGACTGCAAAAGATAGATAGATAGATAGATAGATAGATAGATAGAGAGATAAATTGTGTATGTGTGTGTGTCTGTGTCAATCGTCATCATCTCTCGTCTTAAGTCCTTTTCTTTTATTGTTCTCTTTTCCTTAAATTCTTTCGCACTCAGTAATTACTTGCGTCTTAGTGGCTTTATTGCCCTGATGGAGGCGAAATGATAAAATTAAAGTTGTGAATCTCTACTCCGAGTTTCCAGAGACGCGATCGTCGGGAACTCGGAGCAGCGATTCGAACCCCTTCTCTTTGCGCCGTGTCGTCGGTTAGGGCTTACAGCTTTGTCTTCGTCCGTTTGATACGGGCATTAGTTATCTGGGTATTTAGGATTATTGCGTACGTAGGTAGGTAGGTAGCTTGGTAGGTAGGTAGCTTGGTAGGTAGGTAGCTTGGTAGGTAGGTATCTGTCTTTTTGGTGTTTTGTATTTTCTTTT
>OZ010614.1:24687041-24737041 GCA_963932145.1 Acanthosepion lycidas
ATATATATATATATATATATATAGAGAGAGAGAGAGAGAGAGAGAGAGAGAGAGAGTGATGTGTGTGTGTGCAGAAATATATTGCAAATGCCGTATGTATAAATGATCGTAGACAAATATATAAACATATATTTGAATAATATGAATATACATCAATAAGCATATGACTATTTTGAACCCCCACCACACACAGCCATACACACGAACACGCATATATATATATATATATATATATATATATATATATATATATATATATATATATATATATGTATATATAAACTTGAACCTGAAAGACTGCAATTTATATCTGTTTTCAAACCGAATCACAATACACCCAATATATCATAGCGATTAGGGTAAATAAACAAAATCATTAAATAAACAATACTGAAATAACAATAAACGATATGGAAAATATAAGATAAAAAAAAGATAAGAAAATAAGAAATAAAATAAAAAAAAAAGATAAGAAAATAAAATAAAAACAATTCATATAAAGAAAAACAGGAAATTTCTTTCATTGTCTTCCATCAGTCTTCTTTTTTTTTTTTGGCCAGCACCCCTATTTTTTTTTTTTTTTTTTTATAACAATCAAAACAAAAACTTTTCCTTTTATCCTTCGTCCAGTTTATCCGTCGCCGGAAAATCTGTTATTGGCGAATAAATCAAAAGACGTCGAATGGAAAAAAAAAAAAAAAAAAATCTCTCAGATTACTTCATATATCAGCTTTGTATATATTTATTAGCCTCGTCCTAGGCTTGCACGTATTTTGTAATCATTTCACCTCAAGTAAGGCTGTAAAGCCCCTAAGACGCAAGGGGTTGTTGAGTGTAAGAGAATAAGAAAAATACTAAAGAATTTAGAAGACAGAAGATACTGATTAACAGCGCATTTGAATTTGTGAAAATCAAGGTTGGCTGGGAAACAAGAAGCCGGAAGAGAGTTCAAGAAGCCGGAAGAGAGTTCCACAAGCGAGAAGTGCGATATAAGAAACTGTTAGCTTAAGACTAACATTTACATCTAGCCATTTAAACTGTATAACCTTACCGAAAATCTAGTTCATTAAGTCTATGTACCATAGCAATAAGCTCATCCAAACAATTGCCATGAATGTACTTATACAAAAAGGTATAAAGAAGCACTTTTATTAGGGGTGGGAAAGTGACTGAAGCCGAAATGCCAGACCAGGACCAATAATATTGCTGATTCTCCTTTGGATTTTATTAAATCTCTAAATATATAGCAGGAGCAGCGGATCATATGTAGCAGCAATATTCTAAGCATGGACGAATGGAAGACTTACAGATGGATTCAGACTTGACAAATTGTCTTGCACGACACAGTGAACCAACTTTCCTAGCAGTAAACCTAGCAATGGATTCAGTGTAATCTTTTCCTGTCATGTTGGCCGAGAACGTTACCTCGAGAATGTGCAACAAGTCATTCTTTCGGGGGTTAGCATCAGCCATACTGATGGAAGGTATAAAGGGGTCTCTCAGAGTATTAATAGAGAGTGGTTTTGGAAGCATCGGCTGCCCCATACAAAATTTCGTATTTTAGAAGCTTAAAAGTTATATATATATATATATATATATATATATATATATATATATATATATATATATTAAAAAGAATGAACAGTAAGATATATGATCCGGTGTGCTTATTGTTATTTTTAGTTTTACAAAACAGTGCCGAATGCAAATTTACAGAACATAAATATTATAAATTAACTGATTTAAAAATATGGATCCTTTGCTACACATGAATTACCATGTTTCAAAAACAGAAGCTAAAAACTTCAAATTTAATTATAGAATTAAATTAAAAGCATTAGTTCTGTTTCAGCTTCAAGGGAATTTTGGAATCTCTAAATATATTGCAGGAGCTGCAGGTTCCAAAATTCGAAATATATATACACTGCGTGCCAAATTATTATCGAGATAACTTTTTTTCTAATATTTCAAAAACCCTCCAATCAATTCACACAAAATTTTCGCACAATGTTGGTAACACTGATCTGCGCAATATAAACAAACCGGCGCCATATTTGTTATCAGCACGGTGATTTGAGCGTGCCAAATTATTATATTTAGTGAAATGATGGGCCGTAAAAGCAGTTTAAGTGATGTTGAAAAGAAAACTATCACCTTAGAACTCTCAAAAGGTAAATCTACCCTAGAAATTTCTAAAATGATAGGAGGTGTCATCATACAGTGAAAAAGTTCACCGCCGAACTTACACAAGTACGCAAAAGAGCAGATAAAGGCAAGCCGAGAGTTATTTCATGTCGTCTCATGTCACGACTTAAACGAGAGGCTACGAAGAACCCTGGACTTACCGGTCAAGAGCTTTTCTGTCACATTGGGGATCCTACTGTGTCTAAAAGTACTCGGTGTCGGTATCTGAGGGAAATAGCCACAACAGTCAAACCTGAATCGAAGCCTCCGTTGACGAGAAATCACATTCAAAATCGATTGAAATTGGCCGAGGACAATATGAAGATTGACGAAACTCGAGCAACACTTGATGGGCCAGATAGGAGGTACAAAGGCTGGGTAATGAACGGACAGAATCGCCATCAGCGTTTGAAACGCCAACAAGGCGGTGGAGGCATAATGATCTGGGGTGGTATTATTGGAAACACATTAGTGGGCCCATGGAGAGTACCAAATGGCGTCAAAATGACTGCTGATTCATACATAGCGTTTATGAAGGAGCATCTTGAATCGTAGATGAAAAGGCAAAGAGTTGCCTTCAGAAGGGCCATTGTTTTTATGTAAGATAATGCTCCCTCGCATGCTGCTCACAAGACTACTGAATATTTGAAACAGTTAGGCTTCGATGGACCTCGAAAAATGAAGTGGCCAGCAAATTCTCCGGATTTGAACCCAATCGAAAACCTTTGGAGCATCATGAAGCGAAGACTGGACATCAACGGACGACAATTCAAGAGCGACGCTGAGTTGTGGGAAGCAATTCTTGACATATCTCGCGGCACTACAGCAGATGACATCCTACAATTAACAAATTCTATGGATCGTCGACTTCTTCAAGTAATTTCAAAACAAGGAAAACACATTCCCTATTAATTTGTTTAAAACTGTGACTTTGTTTGTATCTGTTATTATTTGTTTGATTATCTTATTTATTAGCTTCTTTTGATCATAAACATTCACGTGCGACATTAATAAACGTTTTGTTTGCTCAATTCTGGGAATTTTACTAAACCTTTCTAATAATTTGGCACGCTCAAATCACCGTGCTGATAACAAATATGGCGCCAGTTTGTTTACATTGCGCAGATCAGTACGAAAATTTCAGTGATCTCGCAGGTCAATGTTACCAACATTGTGTGAAAATTTTGTGTGAATTGATTGGACGGAAATATGAAATTGAAATATTAGAAAAAAGTTATCTTGATAATAATTTGGCACGCAGTGTATATACCAAAGAGAGAGCTAGATTCATCTGAAAACTACCATGAAAGTGTTTATAGAAATGGCGCAGGGAAGCTACATTACGGCTGTGGGAAAGTAACGGAAACCGAGATGCCAGGTCAAGACCAACAATATTGCAGATTCTTTGTATTTCTTCGAGAATCTCTAACTGTATAGAACCAGACCTGACCTGACAGCAATATTCACTGAATGGACAAATGGCAGACTAATAAATAGATTCTGGAGATGTAATGTGAGATGATCCTAAAAACTTTAATACTGGTTTTGTCGTAAAATAATATTAAGAAAGTAGATGTTTAACTAAGTTCATTAAAAATATCGCTTTTTATAAATGTCATATGAGCGAGCCTTGAGGTTGAGTTGTTCTAAAACATTCCCTCTAATTTGAATCTTTCTTCTACGATGTGCTGTACATTGGCGATCATGGCTCTCCACAATTTCCTCCTTTTTCTAGGTCTTTTTAT
This sequence comes from Acanthosepion lycidas, assembly GCA_963932145.1. NCBI lineage: Eukaryota > Metazoa > Mollusca > Cephalopoda > Sepiida > Sepiidae > Acanthosepion > Acanthosepion lycidas. The sequence goes on from OZ010614.1 coordinate 24,690,971, forward strand.
TTTCTCTTTGCTATCTCTCCTAAACCCTGATCTGTCATCCATTTCCAAATGATTGTTGGATAGGTGATGCGCTGTTTTCCCCTGCCCTACTTACCTTCAATCTGTCCTGTGAGTGTCAAATTTTCCAAGCCTTCTTTCCTCATTACGTGTTTCTTGAAATTTCAACAGTCTTTTTCTGAATCTAAGTTCTATTTTTGTTTCCATTTTCTATAAGTTGTTTACATTTTACATGCACCGACCATGGCATTCTCAGCATCTTTCTGTAGGCCCACGTCACTGTTGCCTTGTCATCCTCTTCTGCGAGGAGAATCCTCCGCATTCACTGACATATAGCCGGAGTGATATTACATAGTACAGTACACTTTTCTTTATTTCTAGCAAAGTTTTCCTTGTTCTTAATGCTTTGTTTGGCTTTTTGAAAACATCTTCGTCTGTTGCAATGCAACTACGGATTTCGGTGTCACATTTTTTGAGGTCTGTAAAGAAAAAAAAAACACACTTCCAGATATCGAAATTTTTCTAGTTGCTTAATTTTGGTGACTCTAATTCGTAACTTACAGCTTGAGGTGATGTCTTCTTACAATAGATAGATAGTCCTTTCTTCTCACTTTCCTTTACTAACTTGTCTAGGAACTGCTTCAGGTTACTTTCTGCGTCTGGAACCAACCCCGTATCATATGTGAATGTTATGTCATTAAAACTGTTTGATCATGACTTTCCACAATTTCTTATCCCTTGTGGCCCTATCGTCCTGTTCTACTGAATATTAACACTACGGTTGGACCCGTAACCGAGAAGAAATACTGTGTGTGACATGAGTCTTACTAGCAACGGCTCTTTGGATCCTTTCTTATAGATTACTAGATTTGCAGAGAGAGAGAGAGAGAGGAGAGAGAGAGGAGAGATTCACCCAATGTACTGTCTTGCATTCATACGCCTTGCTCGATATTATAAGATCTTTATTACTGGCACAAAGGCTGACCATTTTAGAGGGGCAACCAACCAAATGATGATTAACAACGTTTTCTTTTTAATATTAGCTTGGTGCAAAAATAATGACGTAATAATGTCGTTTTTTGACGTATTTTTAACGTCAAAAAACGACATTATTACGTCATTATTTTTGCACCAACCTAATACAAATAACAGTGTTCTGTGACTGACAGATCAGTTACTGGATAAGGGAGATGAAGTGTCTGTTCGGATATATAGAAAAATTGCTTAAAATCTGCCCTATTGGGCGCCATTTAAACTAGCTCCTGTGGAAGGATCTTGAATGGGCCTTCGGTTTGTTCAGGAGTTTAAGAGTGCCTAAGTCTTTGCATATCCTCCGTATTGGAAGCTCTCCTGGTTGCCATTTGATCTGGATTTTTATTTGCACGGGACTTCCTTTTCCTCACTGCACCCTTGGCTGTTGGCGAAGATTTCTTTTTACGAGGCATACTGCTGCAGTATGCAATAGGCAACAACAAACTAAAAAAAAAAAAAAAATGTTTTGCTGCATTTAAGTATTGCATTAATATTTAAGCTTATCTTTTAAAAGTTTAAGGATAATTCTTCTGACGCCACTTAATTTAAAGACAATTTGATGTGTGTAGGTCCTTACTTTCCATGCAAACAATTATTTTTATTTCATGGGTGACTCTCGCTGGATATCACAGTTAATTTCGATTATTCACAAATTTATTTCCAAGTTATAAAAATTGTTATCTGACTTAATCCATTTCATTACATATACATATATATATATTTGAGGAATCGGAGAGCCGAGTTCGAATTCCAGTCGAATCCATTACATTCATTTACTTTCTTGGGAAAATTCATGCCGTGGGAACACTCTTCTTCTCCTACCAGATATGGGTAATTGGCAACTGGGATGACAACTGGTTTAGCGCAGAAAGAAATGGCAACCTACTGCGGGAAAAAAAATCTCCCTTGTCAATCATGTATCGAAAGATACATGATCGCCTAAGCATTTATTATACGCATGGCACATAACTAACTGAAGTAACTAAGGAAGGAACAAACAGAATTATATATATATATACATATATATAGGGATAGAGAGTGAGTGGGAGAGAGCGAGACTATATATAGTCTATATATATATATATATAGTCTATATATATATATTTATATATATGTAGAGAGGTAGAGAGAGTATATATAGTGTATTTCAGCTGACGCCGAGTATGTTAGTCTTATTCAACCGAGACAGTCAGTTGAAATAGACTATACTCATTAGGTAATTTTGGATTTGTCTGTTGTGCAATTTATATGCTCTGTAATAATAAATACATTGAGCTCTTTTTGTGAATCAGTTTTAACATGTTATATTATTAGGATTCACATTTATATTATTGTTATGGTGAAACAAACCTATTCTCTATTTAATAGACTCTCCCACCTAATATAATTAGGAGTAGTAAGAGAAACGACGGTCAGTCGATGTCGGACCACCGGCTGAACGGTTGAACTCTCTGAGTCTCATTCGGGGAGGAAAACCGATCCTGAACCTGTTTATACGGGTTCAAAGGGTATATTTTTGGCCGAGCCCACGAGCTCGGAGATCCCAAGTTAAACCGGCCTTGTGCCACATGATACCCTCGTGGGGGGGTGACTAAATAGTAGTCGATGTCGGACGACAGTCAAACTCTTTGCCTTCGGACAGAGAGGAACTCGGACGAGGCTATGCCGAAGGACAGAGTTTCGTCCGGGGAGGGAGACAGACCCGATCCCGTTTATGCGGGTCTACGGGGATTTTTTGGCCGAGCCTACGGGCTCGGGAACCCACATTAAATTCGGCCTTGTTCCACATGTGTCTGCGTGGGGCAAGTACTAAATAGCGTCGATGTCGGACGACAGTAGTCGACAGTTAGTCGAATACGAAAGTAGTCAGCGACCACAACAAGGTTACTCTGCGAATCCTCTGTAATATCTCCAGATTGAGGCCCAAACACTCCAAAATTTGCGTATTGGAGCTTTGTTTATTATTTCCCTTTTCCTCCCTTCCTTTTTCTCTGGGGTGGCCTCAGCTGATGCCTTTCTCGATCAGTGCTTGACCTGATTATGATTATCTTCCAGTTTCTGTTTTGTAGGCCACTTGACCAATTTGAAATTTTCATTATTGCCATGGTCAGATTGCTACCTTTTATTCGCCGCGTCATGGCATAAATTGATTCCGACAGATCCGAGATCTTACGAATTTCCTATCTTCTGCGAAAAAAAAAACAACTTTTTTTCACAAATGAAAATAAAATCTTTACCACATTTCTTTGTTAAAAAAAAATGATATCGCTCAGTATGTCTTTCGTGATAGCTTCTCGCTTTAATTATTTCTCACTTTTAATTTTCACGCGACCGCTAAATAGTCACATATACACGCACACCCATGTGCGTTGTTTATTTTTTATTTTGTCAATTGCACATTATAGTAGGGTCAGTTGGGCACCCTCTAGGGGGAAAAAGAGCACCAGGACGCAATTTACTCTGCCAAGAATTTGGAAACAGTATGCTTGACATTCGCGCCGGATGCTCCAATACGCAAATTTCGGAGTATTTGGGCCTCAATCTGAAGATATTACAGAGGATTCGAAAAGATTTGGGTGATATATACAGTCAACTTCATGGTGTTTGGAGTGATCTCCATTCATCTTGCCACACAGCAGGAGAACGCAGACATGTCTGTCAGACAATTTCTGCGAACACATCACCCCCTTATAAGTAGCAACCTAACTCCCCAGATTGCAACCACCTTGATTATTATGTGTGGGACGCAGTTGATCGAGAAACAAACAAAACTCCTTGTAACCCCATAAATGGACTGAAGGCAAGGATTATGACAGCATTCACTAACTTAAATAAGGAGGCCGTACAGAAGAGTTGCAGGAGATTCCGAAGTCGTTTGAAGGTCGTGGTTGGCGATTTTATTGAATAAATTTACTCTTTAGTATTTGAAAATATTTTTGTGTAATTTTGGTAAATATATCTGTTAAAATGAGATGTCAGTGTTATTTTCATTTTTTGCATAATTTAGATGACAATTTATATATCGCACTTTCGAACACATACACACACAAAGATACATACATAAATACATACATATATATATATATATATATATATATATATATATATATATATATATATATATGTATGTATATATGGTGCATTCTCCCGTCGTGTTCGACGTATGAGTGTCAAGCAGCTCAGTTCCTAGGAACCGACAGACAGACACCAGCACATATGATTTGATTATAGTGGTGAAGATTTTGTGCAGAACCAACTACACATTTTTTTTTCCTTTTTTTTCCCCCCAGTAATGGGTAAATAGCAGGACAGACTGGGTTCTATAGCCTTGGATATCACCTGGTGTAGGAGAAGTATAACTGAATATATATATATATATATATATATATATATATATATATATATATATATATATATTATAAGTTAACTTATCTAAAATAGGGTTTCTTCGCTACACAGGAATTACCAGGTTTCAAAAACCGAAGCTGAAAACTTCAAATTTAATTATATAATTAAAAGCATTAGTTCTGTTTCATCTTCAGGATTAGCCTCAAGGGTTTTTTTCATGCTTCACAGAAACGGGTCCTGCTTACACTCAACGACCAATCTATTATATCTTGGAACATAATACAGACGAAAAGTTCAGTGACGAATACATCGAAATTATTTATCACCTTACTTCAAAGATGTTCAATACTTTCACCAAATGAGTAGACATAACAGGAAAAGTCAATATCTGATTTTTTTTCTTTTAGGCAATTCACCCTAAGCAAAGTAGGAGTGCCGTTAGCACGCAAGGGGGTTACAGAGGATTGAGAATAAGTAGTAAAGAGGCATGCTTGCGGAAAGGATACAGAGGAGGACGGGGAACCAGATCAAGGTGTCAGATGTCGATTGACATTACATTTGAATATTTGAAGATTAGAGTCATCAGGGAAGCAAGTAAGGGGAAGGGAGTTCCACAGATGGGAAGTGCTGGAAAAGAAACTGTTTGAGTAGAAGAGACGATTACATATAACTGTTTCGACAGTGAAAGGGTGGGACCGAGATGCCAGTCTAGTAGCTCTCTTAAATTCATGAAGTCCGGAAACCAGCGAAAGTAGTTCGTCGGAACAGTTCCTGTAAAAATAAGAAGAGACAGAGGGAGGCCACAGCACGTCTGTGGGATAACGATTGTAGACTAGATGCCAGACCAGGACCTATCATTGAAAGATATGTGAAAACTGCGTGATAAAACGACCTGCAAACTGGTATGTCCATCAATCTGAATCCGTGGTTGTGGAAGCAGATATTACGATCATTTGGGATTTTCCAATCAACACAGGTCGAACAATACAAGGAAACCGCCTAGACATTATTATGAAAGACAGAAAAGAATAAGTTGTGCGTACCAAATGTCAAAAATGACTCTGCGAAGATTCTTCCAAAAACTAAAAACCTGCTAACCTGAACATAATTACCCCTTGGCGGTCAAGGTTAAAACGCAATTTCAACGAATACGAATAAAATTTTATACCGGATCGGACGTCACCCGGGTCAACAAGGGCCGCGTCCCTCAGAGAGGAACCAGTCTGAAGAAGAAAAATCTGTCACTGAAACAAACTCTTCCACAAACGAAGAGACACTAGGTCACCAAACCCGGATTATTGCCAACCTTGGATCAAGTGACTCAATACCAAATTGACTAATAAAAAGAAAATGAACGAAATGATCTTGCGAAGAATATTAACAAGTCATGACATCCTTCACTGCACTCGAAAACCCAGCAAAGAACACCACCAATCAAACATACCAAATATGGAGAACTATCTATGTAATGTTTTTTTGTTTTTTTTTGTTTTTTGTCAGTGGAAAGTGTCATGGTCCCATTTCTAACCTTAGGTCCCTGGGCGGGACCCGGAAAGAAATGTGTAAACGCCAGAAATAAAAGGAAATAATAATAATAATAATAATAATAATAATCGAAGACCGTTGCATTATTAAAATCAGTTAGGAAAACGCTGAAATATTCAGTAGCCTAAGGTGACAACGCAAACTAATTAAGCTCTGTGATTTCACATATTTTTTTCCGTATGTTCTTCCAACACACATCAATAGAACAAAAGTGCCCATTTTCTTTGCGAGTGGTCAATCAATATTAATGTATGCGACATAAAATATGTCACCATGCCGACACTTAGGACGTGGGAAAGTGGTGGCCGTTATATATTCTGTCGTTTAACTAAATTTTTTTTGTTACATTTTTACCTTACCTCGGTATGGCTGATGCTAACCTTCAATAGAGAGATTCATTGCACTTTCTGAGACTAACGTATTTTCATGTCATGAAGTGGAAAGTGTCTATTGAATCAATTGCTAAATCTACAGCTAAGAAAGTTAGTTCACTATGTCGGGCAAGACAGTTTTTCTCACCAGAATCTATCTTGCACATTAATAAGTCTACCCATTCCTATATATATATATATATATATTTTATGTCTTAAAATAATTGTCGGACTTTGTCCATTTCATAATGTGTGACGTCATTTGCTTATATTTGGATACGCATCGAGCAGATATGAATGTACGAGAGAAAATCATGGAGAACTGTAGTTTAAAAACAGTAAAATCGACCTTGCTAACCGAAACGCTCCTCTGTGGCTAAATTGGTAAAGCTCGTCAGGCTATATGATGGTTCTGTGTAGGAGACAGGTTCGATTCCTGTCGAAGGACGCATATTTTCTATAAGAATTTCTACGACATTCAGGCTGGTAAATGTCGTTAATACTGTTTATTATAAACAGAGCATTTACTTAAATATTTGTATCGCTAAAAAGAACGTATAAACATAAAAATGTCTTAATATATATATATATATATATATATATATATATATATATATATATATATATTGGCTCCTGAAATAAAAATTAATTCCAGTTGAGCTCTCTAGGGAGTAGGTATGGGTTTGTAAACAGTGACTATTATAGCTAATATAGCGAGACTCTTCGCATAGCGAATTGAGTCACGGTCGGTCACTGGGCGTGTTTCTAAAAATAAATACGGTAAAAATCCACCTACATCCCTGCCGTGCGCCGACGGCTTAGTGGTAGAATCTCCGACTGACACCAATTCAGGGTTTCGATCCTAGCTAGAGGCAACCGGATGTCTAGCCACACTGATGAGCTGCGAAACAGTCTGTCTGTGGATGACGTTATATATATATATATATATATATATATATATATATATATAAAGTGAACATTGAAGTCAATAATTAGAGGCGACAGTCTGTTTCATGCTCGACGCAGTCTTCAGGCATCGCATCTAGCATGAAACAGACTGTCGCTTCTAAGTGTTCACTTCAATGTTCACTTTTATATTTACACACTCTCTATCTTTGATATTGAGCACTTTATCCCATAATTATAGCACACCTCATGACTCTCTGGTCCGGTGCTCCTGCTATCTATTTAGGGATTCTTGAAAAAATCCAAAGAAGAATCTGCAATGTTATTGGTCCTGACCTGGCATCTCGGCTTCAGTGACTTCTCCTTGCGCCTTTCATGGCAGTTGTTCTGATGAACTTCCCTAGACTGTGCCTAGACTTTATGAATTTAAGTTTGGGTCAAAAGTTTCCATGCATAAAAAAAATAGACATTTTTATGTTGAACAAACCTTTTTTATTTATATAATGTGCCATGTATATTTACATTTGTTTGTTTTGATCAATCAATATTAATGTATGTGATATAAATATGGCACCATGACGACTCTTAGTTCGGGGGTAAAGTGGTCACCGTTATCTATTCTATCGTTTAACTAAAAAATTTTTGTCACATTTTTACCTTCCCTCAGTATGGCTGATGCTAACCTCCAAGAGAGCGACTCATTGCGCTTTCTTAGACTAACGTCTTTCTCTGACATGAAGGGGAAAGAGCATTAGCACAGTTGAAGTTATGCTTGCATTGGTGATACGTTCCTTGACCTTTCTCTTATCTCCACGTGATACACCATGGCCTTCAAATCACCCCCCCCCCACAAAAAAAAAATAGAAATGAAGTGAGAGAGATCGCGAGGCCATTCCACAGAACCACGCCGAACAATCCAAGACCTGCTGGCTCAATTTTTGCATGTGGAACCTGCTGATGCAAATACCGACGCACTCGATGATTATAATGAAGTGGAGCTCCATCTTGCTAGAAGTAAACTGGGTAGTCATCTTCCTTGTTTAGCAGGGATGGGAGAATTTCCTCTTGTAACATATTAAGCTGCCTTTCTGCATAAAGATTTTCACTGGCAAAAATTGGTTCAATTGATGGTGTGGGCCGGCATATTGGGGGATGGAACCCCCAATATGCCGGCCCACACCATCAATTTACCGGTACCTTGTATCTTTGTTGGCCTCAGCTTAGAAAGGGTACTCATTAATCCAATAGTATAGGTTTTGCCGATTAACCTCTCCACTGACGTAAAAATTTACTTCATCAGAATCTTAGATGAAAAGTTTACGTCCTCGTACACTTTGGTTAATGCATCCATCCGTATGGAAACTCAAAGCCCACCCTGTAGATTGGCGGAAAAGTGTCATCATACTGCCGTTGAAATGGCTAGATGTATGAGTAAGTTCTACGCTAACAGTTTCTTTTTTCGTCCTTCTCGTGTGTGGAACTCTCTTCCGACTTCTTGCTTTCCTGTTAACTTTGATCTTCAAAAATTTAAATGCAATGTCAATCGTCATCTACTGTTTTCCTGATTACTCTTCTATTGTTCTCTCTCAATTTTCGCTTGTGGAACTCTCTTCCGGCTTCTTGCTTTCCTCTCAAATTTGGTCTTCAAAACGTTTAATGCAATGTCAATCGTTATCTTTTGTTTTCTTAATTCCTCTTTTTATTGTTCTCTCTCCTTTATAGTGTTTTTTTTCTTTCGATATTCTCTCACACCCGGTAACCTTTTATATTTAGTGGCTTTATTGCCTTGCTTGAAGGCACTTGTCACTTGTAATGACAATATGTAACTATAAGTTCTATGCTAACAGTTTTATCTCTTGCACTTTGTGGATCTTTTTTTCCGGTTTCTTGTTTCGCAGCCAACTTTAATCTTCCACAATTTAAATGCAATGTTAATCGTCATCTTTTATCTTCTTAATTTTAATTCTGGTGCGTTTATTTCCTTTCTCCTTTATAATATATCTTTCTCATATTCTCTAACACTCAATATCTCTTTGTACCTTGTTTGGGGAGAAAGCGAAAATAGTGAGATTATAGCCCTAGCCGACAATATGGCGAATGTATCGGCACTTATAGTAATTAATAAGTGATTCCCGTTAACAAACATTCACACAATCACTCGCTCATCCAAACGGATAACAAGCCCTCTTGCACTTACTCAAAAAGGGACATCTCTGTCCCTTAATTAAGAGGAGGAAGGGACTAAAAAAAAAAAAAAGGTTTCAAACTAAACTGTCCGAGGAGCATAAATACCTATGCTAAGTTATTTACTTAGCTTAATTATTAGAAAGTGGCGTGATGTGGTAAGAGCCAGTTACCCTTGTTGCTATCGTGAATGTACTGATGTATTCACGATAAGTAGTCCTGGATAATTGTCTAGAAATAAAACAAGGTTGCAGTGACTTGTCTAGTACAGTACTGAATACGACTGTTACGGCTTACTCTGTGTTGTGTCTTGCTTAAAGCCACGTCACAACATAGTCATAATAAAATTTCATATTGCCTTTCAGATAGAGTAAACAGTTTATTATAATCACAGATAATTTGATCAACTGGTTATTATTATCAAAACCAATCAATCTAAAATACTTTCTTTAAACTGAATTTAAAATCTCTCTCCTTATAAAAATCAAAGTTTAAAATATTTTTTATAAAGTTCTTTATAACAATGAATTTAATAACAAAACAATGCATAACTGTCGTGGTAAGAGTCAATTACCCTCCTTATTATCATGAACGAATTGATCCATTCATGATAAGTAGTCCTGGGTAATTGTCTAGAAAAAAAAAAGAAGATTGCAATGGCTTGTCTAGTTGAGTAATGAATACAACTATCATGGCTGACTCTGTCGAGTTAAGTGTTGTGTCTTGCCACACCCCACATCACAAATAATACTGGACAGTAGTTTTATTTTTTCTATTTTTTTGTTTCATAATAGTTATTCAATTTAATATATGAAATGTGTATACAAATGTGACAATTCTTATAGAACAAATGGAGTATTATTTATTAGAATAACAAAAAAGAAGCTTTTCACTAGATTTAAAACCGTTAATTTTCAACAGTTATACTGTAAATATTTGATTAACCCCCTGTGCTCCCACTGTCACATCAATGCATTGTATATTTGCTCTCTTATCTGGCCTTGTGCTTCTGCTATATAACAATTCTTGATAAAATCCAAAGAACAATCTGCAATGTTAGTGGTCCTGACCTAGCATCTCAGACTGAGTGGGAACAGGGCTAGCAATAATTGAACAGTACTAAAAAGAGAACAAGACATCTCTAAACATGAACAGTGGAATGAGAACACTCTTATCAGCAGGAAGTAGGGAAGGGTGTGTAGTCTTGGTTTTGCTCAATCTTATTGAATTCTGTCTAGTTAAATTTGCATTTGTTTGATTCTCTTTGGAATTGTCAAGATTTCATTTTATTGTTTTGAAGTATAATTTTTTAACACATTTCATTTTTAATTTTCTTCTAAACTTTTCAATCCACTTTCCTGCAAATTTCAATAATTATCATTCAGTTAGTAGTCTCTTTCCTCTTCCTGTTTTCTTTCTTTCCCTTTTTCATATTGTTTGATTAACCCCCCCCCCGTGCTCCCACTGTCACATCCATCCATTGTATATTTGCTCTCTTATCTGGCCTTGTGCTTCTGCTATAAAACAATTCTTGATAAAATCCAAAGAACAATCTGCAATGTTAGTGGTCCTGACCTAGCATCTTAGACTCGGTGGAAACAGGGCTAGCAATAATTGAACAGTACTAAAAAGAGAACAAGACAAGGTATCTCTAAAATTGAACACTAGAATAAGAACACTCTACCCCAATAGATTGAATAAAGGGTTAAGTTTCAAATTCCTTGTAGGTTATCTTGATGAAGGACGGAGAGAACAACAGCCAAAACATTGTGATAACAACTTAAAAAATGAGGACATTAGCGTCTCCAAGGGATTTTAACTGTCCCCTTAAGATTTTAACTTTAAGTGTTATTTTTGTGAATACTTTCTCTAAAACTTCCTCATTGATCACATGTCCTAATCATAGTATTATTAGCATCCATCGATAGATACATATCTCTGTCGCTTTGATCATCTTCATTTGTAAGAAACTTTCCAAGCATTTACTGCCATATAGGTGTTTTGATATATACATAGGTTTTCAGTACACTTGTCTTTGTTTATAACAATTTTTTCCTATCACTTAATACTTTGCTTTGTTCCCTGGAAGCAACTGTTATCATTTCATTTCTCCTATGGATCTGTATTTAAATTCATGTACTTACTTGATTCTGAGAATCCCAATATGTACCTCAATCATTGAGCTGTCTCTTTTTGAGCCGATCATATATTCTGTATTCTTGCAGTTAATAGTTAATCCATTATACTCGCTTTATTTTATTATCTTGTTTAGGAATTGGTTTAGTTTCCCTTTTTTTTTTTTTTTTTGATAACATCCCCACTATGTAACACACATATTGGGCTGTCTCATTTGCTGACAACCATATCACTAGAAGTAACAGTAATTTTATGACTGATTTTCATACTAAAATAAGACATAGTCAAAATAACGTACAGTCAAGATGAAAATGAAATTGTTGAACGAAATGCTGGCTTCGACGAAGACGAATTAGAAGAAGAAGGAAGAGAACACAAGGTAATCGATGATGGTGATGACGACAGCGACAAATAATAATAAAGAAGATAGTGGAAACAATATGGAGACTGAGTGGAAGAATAAGATGATAAGGATAAAGGACAGAAAGAAATAGAGGAAACACATGCAGCAGCAGCAGCAGAAGAAGAAGAAGAGGAAGTAAGAAGAAGAAGAGGAAATAAGAGAGGATGATGCTTATGATGATGATGCTTATTATTATTATTATTATGATGATGATGATGATGATGATGATGATCGAAATGTAAAAGCGGGAAGAACTACGAGGAGCATCAAGAAGATGGAGAAGCACTGGATCCAGATTGTAAAGAGGAAAAAGTAAGGAAGGAAGGAGAAAAAAAAAAACAAGTAAGAACAGCAGCAGCGGCAGCACCAACAACGTCAACACCACCAACGCCAACACCACCGCCACTATCACCGCCACCACCACCACCACCACCACCAACAACAACAACAACAACAACAACATTAAGCATGATGAAAGCTGTAAAAATCAAAGTAGACGAAAACAAAACGAAACAGCTCGTCGAACGCTGAGTTTTGTTTTTTCGCTAATTTTTACCTTTTCATTTCAGATTTCATTTGCCTTTGTCTCGTCGATTTAGTCTTCTTCTTGTTCGGTCCGCTTTTCAAAAAAGACAGTTTTTGTTTTCTTTGTACCTAGCATTTTTTTCTTTGTTAATTTCTTCTTTCATTTCTTTCTTTGTGAAATAATAATAATAATAATAATCGTCTTCATTCTGATACATTCTTTTCTTATGATTAAAACCGGCATAATTGTTAGAAACGAGCGTTATTAACATTTTTCACGAGTCAGCCGAAGAAAATTCATTGCTGATTTTCGGCGGCCATATTTCATTCGTTGTTTAAATATGTGCATCTATAGTGTGTATTTTTTTTGATTTTTTTTTTCCTCAGTATTTCTGTGTTACTGTATTAGACGCATTGGAAACAGAAAAAAAAATGAACAAAAAGAAACCAACTTTTCTTTCTTGCAGCCGGGCAGATTTAGGAGATATGGTCAGGATCATTGACTTTTTGTTTTTAAAAGTTTAATTTTTTTTTGTGGGGGGGGCGTCTTTTTCGTTTCTTTCTTTTTCTTAAATACCATTTTTTAGTTTAAATGCATATTTTAACATTTAACCCAACTCTGATTTAAATTATTTTAACACACACACACACACACACAAACATATATATATATATATATATATATATATATATATATATATAAAACTACATATACGCGTACCTACGTTTTGGCGTGCGACTATAGTTTCGCTGAATGGTGTTCCTTGTTCATAGGGCACATGGTCTCTGATGAACTGGGAACACCACCCAGTGAAACTATAGTTGCACGCCAAAGGTACGCGTATATGTTCGAGTTAATACCCATCTGTGCTTTGTATAACTGCATTGGGCACTATTATGTTTACAACTCATGCATAAATTTAACGATTAGTTATTTGCTTGCCTGCGTATGAACACCTGCACACGCGTACACGCCAGATTATATTTGGCCGTTTCATATATATATATATATATATATATATATATATATATATATATATATATAGTAGAAGCAAAAAATGAACGCATCCATAGAAAGACGATTTTTACTTAGACAAGTCATAGAATTAGTTTATTAACACAAGGTATTGGTATACATATGTACATAATAAATTCTTTAGTAAGTTAACGTCCTTCGTCAGATTTTTCCAGCATTTCTTTAACCCTTCCAGTGGCCTAGTAAGAGACCTGACCATAACCCAATTGAAAACCTTTGGTCGATAATGGTCACACGTGTCCGTAATGGGAAAATTAACACAGAAGATGAATTTTCCACGAAGGAATGTTACTCACTTGTCGATTTTTGTTTTTTTTCCAAGACAAGTGAGTAACATTCCTTTAATTCGCGGAAAATTCATCTTATGTGTTAATTTCCCTGTTATGGACAGGTGTGGCTATGATATATATATATATATATATATATATATATATATATATATATATATATATATATATATATATATAAAAGTGAACATAGAAATCAACACTTACAGGTGACAGTCTGTTTCATGCTAGACGCAATCCTCAGCCCATGTCTGCTGTTATTTATATATACGGGTCACTGATGCATTGTGGGTAGTATATTTTGGCGGCTATTTATTTATTTGTTTATTTATTTATTTGGGTTAAATTATTTTGCTTGTTTTTATTTTATTTTTATTTGTTATTTATGTATTTACTTATTTTTATTGGTCGGTGTTTTTATTAACGGATTAAAATTTGTTTATATGGCTTATTTAATAATTTTGGTTTGGTTTGGGAAGATAAAGTTATTTATTCAATTTTGGGGTTGATGTAGTTTATTCTAATTATTACTTTATGGGGATCGGTTTGTTAGAATATTTATTTATTTGGATGAATTTAAATTAATTTATTTTACTTGATTTTTTTATTATTTATTTATTATACTGTATATTTTTATTTACACTTTTCGGTTTTCGATTTTTACGCAATATAGTATTTATTTATTTTTATCGTTATATAACAGTTATAGATATTTTTTTTCGTTTGATTTTTATAGTCTAACTAATATTTTGGTCATAATGGTTTGCTAATTTGTTTATTATTTACTTTATTTGGTTTCATTGATTTTGATTTTATATATTTATTCTATTTCGTCTATTCTAACAGGTGTGATTTGGTAATTTATTTGGATTAATTTATTTTGCTATTTTATTGTTATTTTGTTTGTTTATTTATTTTTATTTTATTTTATTTTATTTTTTTTTTCAGTTTTCGATCTTTAAATAATGTAGTAAAAATTTGTTTTCATGGCTGTATTTTGAGATGAGTTCGGATCTTTTATTTAATAATTTATTTTGGTCTGGGAAGGTAATGATAGCTATTTTTTCCTCCAAGCAAAGTTTGCAAGTTTTTAATTGGTTGTTGTAGACTGATGATCTTTTCCTCATTTTCCAAGATATTTTTGGTGTGACGTGCGTTTTGTTTTTAATTTCCCAGATATACTTAGAAAGCATTGTACTGTTCACATATAGAACATTTGTGAAAGATGTTTTGTGTGCATAATTTCTTAGTTTCCAGGGTCATTCAGTTACTCCTATGTATACTTTTTCTTCATTATCTGGTGATTTTATCGTGGCTTTGTAAACAATTACTGTTTAAGGGACATTCATTATTTATTCTGCAGTTGCACGTGGGTTTAATTTGTTCGTGTGTTTTGTTCATAATTTTCCTGTTGTGCTTTTTTATTATTTGTGCCATGTTCTCGGTGCAACTGTAGCTGATTTTTACTGTGTTTTTCTTGAATATTTTGTGTAGGGTGCTTGATTCCGGGAAGTGTTTGTTTAAGAGTTTGAAGAATATTTTTCCTACGTTTGTGTTTACGTTTTTGCTGTACGGTGGGTTGAACCATATAATATTTCTTTTTCTGTTTTTTGGGTTCTGTGGTGAGTATGTGAGTGTTGCTGGGAATCCGCTATCTTTTAGGATTGTTTCGTTGTCATTCTTAGCTTTGTTAAATATGGATTCATCGGAGGAATTGTCGGAAAGCCTGCGGTTAATCGATTTTGGTATCTTTTTTCATTATAGAAGGCGGGTGGTTGTAAGATGTGTGTATATAGAGTGGTTTATCATTCGGGTTCATTTTTATTTATTGCCACCTTATATATATATATATATATATATATATATATATATAGATAGATAGATAGATAGATAGATAGATAGATAGATAGATAGATAGATAGATAGATATTCTTGGAGACCTACCGGACACTATACGTAACATACTTGTTGACAACACTAATATAATATCATCATCTACATACATGCAAAAAAAGATAAAAATAATGAAAGCCTTATTAATATAAACAAAAAAAACAACACTCAATAATATCAACTATGAATATGGACACAATATCTTGACCGTGTTTTAAAAAATGAAAACATTATATAAATACATACATGCAACAAACTCTTTCTTATTTAACAGCTAAAATATTTAATCCTTGAAAATGGCTAAATGTGTAGCTGAAAGCGTTCAGATAAAAAGAACATTTGGACAGTTTTTATATAATTTATCATCTGAAAAGAAAAAGAATTAAAACTAAATCAAAGCACCTTGTCTGTCGTATTCATTGAAATATGCAAGAAGGATTGCTGCCTAAATAAACACAAATTATATATATATATATATATATATATATATATAAATATATATATATATTTATATGAGTGTGTGTGTGTGTGTATAAATAGGTTTTAAATACAACGTTTGTGAAGTGTTGGAGCGCAGTAGACGACGGAACCGAATAATCTGATATCGACACAGTGCGCAATATCTCTGAATGTTTTCGTGACCGTAAATGCCGAATATACTGCATGAACCAAACTGAATCAAATAGGTCGGCTCTGCCGATAAGCCTATACGCAGCCATGGACACACGTTGCAGACAAACAGCGAGAAGTGCCATATCGCTCACAAAATGGCAATAAATAATCCCTCTTCCCAAGTTCACTTTCATCTTATTTTTCGATGAACGCTTGAAAACACCGACAGGCAAGTAAATAATGTGAAGCTTTCATATTCTGTTGCTTCGTTGCTAATAAAAAAAAAAAAAAAAAAAAAACTTCTAAGATGAGGATAATAAACATGAAGTATCGTAAAGAATTCAAATGTATGGTTATCAGTAAAGGAAACAGTCCAACACGCAATTAATAAATTAGAGATATTTTTTTACGATAATATCCACTGTGTACAAGACCCAAGAGCTACTCGAGGTAGAGGGTTACAAAGTAACAGGCTCAGTTTTGGTGGATATGTCAGAAAATAACGTTTGACTAAAGATTTTAAAAGGTTAAGTTGTACTGATCGGGGAAGCCTCTTCTTGCAAATCTTTTCCATACAGCACTGGTTAAAATCAAACAAGTACAACAATTTAAATATCTGAGAAGTTCTGTATGTGAGGACAGAGGAAAGTGCGTCCCCCAAATCAGAAGAAAGCACTGAGACATTATATATATATATATATATATATATATAGATAGATAGATAGATAGATAGATATGTGTGTGCGTGTGTAATTACAACAAATTTGCCGAAAATTGAGAAAGACGTCAGTCACTTATTGGAAGCTCTTGATGAGTGGACTGAACAATCACAAAACGTTTTTATCTACAAACCTCCGGTATCAAAAATGCATACCACAAATTAACTATTCATAGGAATCTATCTTAAAAATCACGTCGTCATTAAAGAACTCACCGAGATTGACATGCTTTAAAACAAAATAAACTACAAACCAAGCAAATTGCAAAATTTCCCTACCCTAAAAGTAAATCGTTATTTCGTTTAAACGTTAAAAAAAAGAAGTTATAATGCGACAATATTTAATCCAGAATTTGTTGAAGTCTTAAAAAAATTGTATAATGTTACCTTCGTAAACGCAAATGAATTGAATATGGATTTTTTTTGTAAGAAATCAGTTTGTTGATCAGCTTTCATTGGTGTATTTTTGTTTTGTTTTATTTTGTTATACGGCATATGCCGACAAGATTTTTAAGATAGGTTCGTATGAAAAGAATATATATTCATTGTAAGATATCAGTTTGTAGATAAGCTTTCATTGACGTATTTTTGTTTTGTTTTATTTTTTTTTACGGCATATCAACCTGAATGGGTCATGTAATGCTGGCAGGATTTTTAGGATACTTTCGTATGAAAAGAATATATATTCTTTGTAAGGAATGATTTTTAGGTTTTATTTTGTTTTACGGCATAATGGATTATTTAATGCTGACAAGATTTTTAGGATGCGTTCGTATGAATAGAATATATATTCTTTGTAAGAAAACAGTCTTTGTAGATCAGGGTTCATTGAAAGTACTTTTTAAAGAGTTTTTTTGTCGAAAGTCAAATGTATTGCTACTCATTTTTTTTTCAAAAATGTATTGTTAGTAATTGTTGTGTTCTCTTCCTGTGTCCGTTCAAATTTTCTCTTTTGAATCTCCGAGAAGTGCAAATTCTTGTCGCCCAAGCTGTTGTGGTGAGAAGAGAGAATTTTTTTTCTTTCCGTGTAGGTCCCAATTCCTCGTCACCAAGTTGTGGTCGGCAAGGGAGAATTTTTCTTTGTTCTCTTCCTGTGTGAGTTCGAATTTTCTCGCCGCCAAGTTGACGAGGGAGAATTTTGTCTTTTTTGTTCTTCCCGTATGAGTTTGATATCCTCGTCGCCAAGTTGTTGTGGTCGACGAGAGAGATTTTTTTTCTTCTTCCGTGTGAGTACAAAGTCCTCATCGCCAAGTTGTTTTGGTCGACGAGAGAAATTCTTTTTTCTTCGTCGCCAAGTTGTTGTGGATTCCGGGATGAAATCCGGTACCACTAAGTAACAAACGCCAAGAATGAATATAGGAAAACAATGTATTAACGTAATAATACAAACTGGTAATGCAGGTTAGTAGTTCCAGGAATACGGGTTAGTAGAAAAATATCTATACAGTCTTTGGTATTGAAGTATCGCTGTATTACTTCTTTCTGAGTCTACGTGCTCGCTTACTGTGACTCTTGCTCGCTACATTCGTTCTGTCTGTCGGTTACCTTCAATCTTTCACTCTCCCTCTTCGGGCTGTCTTTCGGGTCTTCACGTAGCAGGGTGAGTCCATTTGTGTAAAAAAGGGAGGACCCCTCAACAGTAATATTTTTTTAGAAGAATGTATTGTTGGTAATATTTTTTTCACTGGAATCCAAACTCCGCTATTTATGTAAGCATCTTTGGATAAATAAATTCAGCAAGTGAGATCATGAATAATATTGTTTGAATTATTGTTATCAAAATTGTTTAGTTTCTGTGGTAAGTAAATTTTATTTATTTTTTATTTATTTATTTATTTCTGCTAGTGCTTTATTTATCTTTATTTTATTTTTATCATTTTAGTTCTTATTTTTTATTTTGCGAGCTGTGGGTGTGCTGGTGGTGTAAATGGATAGCGGAGTTCGAATTCCAGTTAAGTTCGTTGATCTCCCTCACGCACAAATGCTGTTGGAAAACATATGGATACATCTCTTTGTTTTCCTCCCTCAGTGGGTTAAATAGTAGGATAATTTTTCCTTCGTAACCTTGGTTGGTAACCAATCTAGGAGAAGGACAACTCTCACTTCCAATCAGTATGGTTTGGTTTGTTTTACGTCATATCAACTTCAATGGGTGATTTAATGTCGACAAGATTTTTATCACTGCTTGCGGTTTTTTTTTTTTTTTTTTTTTTTTTTTTAAATGCAATACATTTTCAAAAAATGCATTACTTATATTAATGTATTTTTAGTAATAAATTTTCTTCAAAAATTAATTCTTGGCAATAATTTTCTTGCAAGAATGTATTTCTGGTATTAAAATCTATTTTTACACTTTCATAGTGTTTTGATCCTACTTGGGGGGGTTACTATTTGCCTATAGCTGGTACCCTAACAGGTGCTACCACCCAAGTCAAGGGGAACCTGGGAACACCAGCAATTAAGAGGTGGTTCCACGCTCATCAAAACCTCCTGATCAGAGGCCTTGCTGTTGGATGTGGTTTATCATCTTACCCAGGGTACGTATGTAGTTTATTGTCATATCCAGGATGCGGATGTAGTTTATCGTCATACCCAGGAAGGTTCTATCAGTATGGCGTCCTGTTTACTCTCCGCTCCCGACTACGGTAGGCTTCTATTTTATTATTATTTTTGGTTCTTTATTTATTTTATATTTGTAATTTGATAACGGTTGAAAGTATATATAGATTCACAGTTTAATCTAATCATTTTCCGTGATTAGATTATTCGTGAATGTACTTTCAATAGGAATTTTTTTTTTCAAATTTTGCCACCACTCGCGGAAAATAGTAATCGATGTGTCTAGAAATTTAAAGAAAACTAGAAAAAAAATATATTGATTTTTTTTACAGATTTTGTTGTCAGAAAAACAGGCACATTCTCTAATCGTAAGCTTTTTCATTTACAATGTAAAGAAACCTAATATTTTCTTCTTTTTTTTTTTTGCAAAATCTAATCCAGTAATCGTTAAATTAACTATTTATAGCAATTGCTATTTCTTAAGGTAGCTATTTTATTTTCAGGTATTTTTATTTGCAGAAATAAATCCTACTCTTTCGTCCTCTGTCATAGCGAGATAATCGGTTGAGACATTAATTTAAAAAGTATGTAACATTTTTTAGATAAATAAACATATCTTATGTGCGATTTTTTCTACACCTGTTCTTTCTAATGATAGTTTTAATGCCATAACCCTTTGGAATGTAGGAGATCGTGAGTCTTCATCATATCCTTCTATCATCTATGAATTACAATGCTTTTCACTGGAAAGTTCCTTGGAGGATTTGCCTTTTGGAGGGGGGGATTCAGAGTATCTCTTCTCGACTGACTGCCACTCAAGACTAGAGAGTTCAGGGGGTCAGGCTTTCCACAATTTCCTTTTCTTAATTATCTGTGAATTGGTATAATTGTTTGGGGAAATAAACGTTTTATTGAGCAACTGCATGCACGTCACGATTCGTTTTTTTTTAAAACAATGAAATTAATAATTGCCGGCTTAGCAACCGAAAGTCTTAGTAAAGAAAACGACGGAGTGGGGGGGGTCGCACATTTTCTCTAGTAAGATTTTCACTCTCTAGCCCCCTAGGTATAAATTTCATTGTCCGAAATGAAAAAAAATGTCTATCCAAGCACGTGTATCCATTAAATCTAATCTCTATAGCAATTATATATATATATACAATTTCATTCGCATACAGGTCTGTTTCGTTGTACCACAGCTCATCAGTGCGATTAGAAACCCGACCGATTTGGTATCAGTCGAAGTTTTTTATCCGTAAGACACCGGCGCTTCGGCAGAGACAAAGACAAATTCTAGCGCATTGTTTTTACGAATGTAACCAAACGCCAGACAGACATCCAGAGTATATATATATATATATATATATATATATATATATATATATATATATATATATATATATATATATATATATATATATATATATATATATATATATATATATATATATCTTCCAAAGAAACTATTCTCCAGCGTTCACACTGTCACAATGAACAAGGAAATAAAAAAAAAACATGATTATAATTAAACCCAGACTGAAATTGAAAAAGCTATTGAAAAGGTTGTCAGTTATATGGAAAGAAAGCCAGCATTCATCTATGATGATTGCAATAACGCACGCAGAGTTAAAAATTGTCATTCACTTAAAAAATTTCAAGAACAAAAGCAAAACGAAATGCAGAAAAAGTTGTGAATGACATTAGAAGAGAAAGAATCATCATGCAACAGCGATTAAAAAAATCCTCGTTACATTATTTGTTTTGCATACGTGTCATACTTAATTTTAATGAATTTTCATTAACATTACATAATTTATTTCATTTTCCTTAAAATCAATTCCGTTATATTTCACTCACCATTAGCTTATTTTGTTTACTAAAAAACATTGAAAATAAATGTTAAACCTGATTTCAGTTCTTTTATTTTAATCTAAATATAACCCCTCATATCCGGACTTTGTAACCAATTCCTCATATCTGGAATGGCTTCTTAGTCTGGTTGTCAGGATTTCTATTATATATAGAGTCGACTATATAATAATAATAATAATAATAATAATAATAATAATAATAATAATAATCTTGTAAATATAAGTAATTATATTCGTCTGGAAAAACCTTAGGTGTTTTGGCTTGTAATTGAACAAACCAATACCCAAGGGTAAATAAGGGATAAAAAAGAAAGAACTAAGACCATGTAATTGAGGCGAAAACAATCGTCCAGAATTCAAGCTCAGAGTCCAAAGAAAAAAACCTCCAACATCAATAAAAAAAAGTAATTAAGTAAAGTGCTCAATACACTAAGTAGAGCAAATCTAACTATGAACCTAAAGAGCCAGGCAAACCTACCTAGGTTTCACCTACGCGGATCGTCAGGGTACGCCGGCGTACCCTGACGATCCGCGTAGATGAAACCTGTCAATCAAGTGCTGTTGTGATTGTATGAATCGGACAGGTTAGACGAACAGCTGGAACAATAGGCCACACTCTGTTGACGACTGGAATCGAGATTAAGAAGAGCTTACGACATAACTGAATTAAACTGACCCAAGTCTGTTGATGGGAGTCAGATGATATGGCTATTAGGATCAAATTCTCTTGTCAAAGCTAGGACTACATTCTTATTTTATACTAGTGAGGTCGTTGATGATGTTCGGAAGACGGTTGCATCTAGCTAGTTCAACAGTAAAGCATTGAGACCTAATTGCCACTCTAGTATCATACTTCAATTCATGCATTCAAAGCACCAAGGTGATCAGAACAATTGCCAAGAAATTATTTCAGAAAAGACAGAGGGAATCTACATCATGGCGGTGAGAATAAAATCGCCATTGGCTTAAGCCCCGGCCTCCAGAATCGGACTTCGGAATCACATACAACTCTTTTGGTGTCACAAGGAGTTTTGTTGAAGTCTCATTCAACTACACCACAAACATAATAGATAAGGAGGTTGCAGTCTGCAGAGTTAGGGGACCAGATGTAAGGAGTTATGTGATCGCAGAAATTGATTGCCATGACTCGTTTCTTCTGCTTGTGTGGCATGGTGCAGAGATTTGTTGCCAGACAAAGTGTCTTCCAGCAGCCACCTTCTTGACCCAGGGCAGCACTACCGCGTCAAATCATTTGATATATGCCTTCGTGTTGAGTTTGAGGACTTCAACTAATTCCTATCAGAACGATCAGAGTGATTTTTCCGAACGGTCGTCCCTTCGTAATCAGCATTCGACTCATTCACCTTTTTTTCAAATTGACATCAAGAACACACTGAAATGTTTATATAGGAGCTTCCGGCGCGAATGCCAAGCAGTATAGTATGCCGTTTCCAAATTTCTGGTGGAATGAATTGCGTCACACTATTCTTTTTTCTTATAGACTGCACCCAACTGACCCTCCTGTACTGCGCAGTTAACAAAATCAAATACAAATAACGCGCATGCGCGAAATTAGAAATGTAAAATGGCGCGGTACCTGCAAAGAATCAAAGAAGAATTGATCTGTGGTATCCCCTATATGGTTTTTCTCCCCAAACAAGGCCTACGTGAATATAGAGATTTTCCAGGCGTAGCTTAGATGTGACACAAGTGAGGATCGAACTCACTACTCGTAATTGTTCTAGCGAGACAAGCTTGCTAACCATTACACCGCCTCGAAGTGGCCAAAGATGATTTTCCAAGCGTAGTTTAGATGTGGCACAAGGCCGAAAGTGTGAGGCATCCAGTGAGGATCGAACTCACTACTTAGTCGTTATTGTTCTAGCGAGACAAGCTTGCTAACCATTACACCACCTCGAGGTGCCCAAAGATGATTTTCCAGGCGTAGCTTAGATGTGGCACAAGGCCGAAAGTGTGGGGCATCCAGTGAGGATCGAACTCACTACTCAGTCGTAATTGTTCTAGCGGGACAAGCTTCTTAACCATTACACCGCCTCGAGGTGCCCAAAGATTATTTTCCAGGCGTAGCTTAGATGTGGCACAAGGCCGAAAGAAGGGAGCACCCAGTGAATATTGGACTCACTGGTAATTGTTCTGGCGAGACAAGCTTGCTAACGATTACACTACACCGTGGTGCCGAGGCCTACGTGGATATATTCTATATTACCCTAGAAACATTTGAATGCAATATATATTGTGCCATGACGACCTAAACTTGCTTATGCATCACTTATTCTACGTTTCACAATACATTGCACAATAAGCAGTACCCAGGCGCATCAGTACAACCCCCACCCATACATACACTAAAAGAAAACGCGCATAACATTTGAAGAAAGAAAATGAATAAAGTTTAAAATTCATCGAAACTCTTCAGCTTGCGACAGCGCTTATTTTACGCAGGTCCCAAGGATGAAAAAAAAATTGTTCCACATGCGCTCAGTCCTAAAACTAACAGAACAAATAGATGTCCCTAGGAGTAAGAGTTCAAATAATTAATACCTGAAATGTGTGCTGTCTTTCATTATGTTTTTGGCACTGCTGAGAATCAGAAGTAGCCTCCAAGAAGGTCTATTCCTGGGATATGACGATAAACTACATCCGGCAGCAAGGTCTCTAATCGGGAGCTGGGAGATTTTTGAGGTGCGTGGAACCACCTCATAATTGCTATTGTTCCCAGGTCTATACTGACCAGAGGTGGTATCACATATTAGGATATTGGAAAATAGTCAATCCCCCAAAACAAAAATAAAAACATTATGAAAGGTTAAACATATATTTTTATAGTAAAAATACCAGCAATACATTTTATTTTAAGACATTTTTATGTTTATACATTCTTTTTATAGATACAAATATTTAAGTAAATGCTCTGTTTATAAAAAACTGTATTAAACAACATTTACCGGCCTGAATGATCGAGAAATTTTCACAGACGTTATTTGTTTACATTTGATACGCCATGAGCAGATATGAATGTACGTGAGAGATTCATAGAAGATTGAAGTTCAAATACAGTAAATTCGACCTTGCTAACCGAACGCTCCTCTGTGGCCAAGTCGGTAAAGGCACGTCAAGCTAAATGACGGTTCCGTATAGGATACAGTTTCGAATCCTGTCGGAGGACGAATATTTTCTGTGAAAATTTCTTGGACATTCAGGCCGGTAAATGTTGTTTAATGCTGTTTATTATAAACAGAGCATTTACTTAAATATTTGTATCTATAAATATAGACTGGACCCGTTGGCCAACGTTGCCCAAGCAGTAGTTCGCCGTACTAATAAATGTCTTGAAGCTAAGGCCGCCATTTTGAGTATCTCTTGAGATTCTAGAGTCTAAAAATAACTTCTATTAATCTCGTGATATCAGAATAAATTTAGTATTACAGTTTTTATACAAGTTTCTTCCTTTCTTGAAGTGTGTATACATTTTTTGGCGAACACAGTATATGCACAAAAGCAGAGTATCATCTACCACGTGTAAAATTGTGAAAGCAGAATAACATACGTTTTATTACTTCCAAACTCTCAAGAAAATTAAATTTCCGTATTAAATGACGCATAAGGTTTTCATAGGCCATTAAACAAACAAATAAATCAATCAACCAAGGCAAGTAAGCGACAAGGCTATTATTTTCTGTTACTCCTTTTGGAAAAATCTGTTGTCCGCTGCAGAACTGTCGACATACTAAAGAGTGGCACAGTAGTACTCTCAATAAATCAATGTTAGGAGAACATGAGCAAATCCGCTTCTGAAATTTTCTTTTCTCAGAATCTTCGTGGTGGTGGGGATATTTACCATAGCTCTCCGTGAGGCAGGATGTTTTTTTAATGCGTGGCAAAAACGAACACGTAGGTTCTGGCAAAAAATGCCAGTAGACCACGTAGACCCTGGGTTGGGTAACTGTCTACCACCCTAGACGAAACTTTGCCCCTCGAAAGATCCTATCTGCGTTCCTCTATGCCCTTCGACAGAGCCTCGTCTGCGTTCCTCTCTGCCCTACGACAGAGCCTCGACTGCGTTCCTCTCTACCCTTCCAATGAGCCTCGACTGCGTTCCTGTCTGCCCTTCGACAGAGCCTGGTCTACGTTCCTCTCTCCACTTCGACAGATCCTCCACTGCTTTTATCTCTAACCTTCGACAGAGCATCGTCTGCGTTCCTCTCTACCCTTCGACAGAGCCTCGTCTGCGTTCCTCTCTGCCCTTCAAAAAGAGCCTCGACTGCGTTCCTCTTTGCCCTTCGACAGAGCCTCCACTGCGTTCCTTTCTACCCTTCGACAGAACCTCCACTGCATTCCTCTCTACCCTTCGACAGAGCCTCGTCTGCGTTCCTCTCTGCCCTTCCACAGAGCCTCGTCTGCGTTCCTCTCTGCCCTTCCACAGAGCCTTGACTGCATTCCTCTCTGCCCTTCGACAGAGCTTCGTCTGCGTTCCTCTCTGCCCTTCGACAGATCCTCGATTGCGTTCCTCTCTACCCTTCGACAGAGCCTCGTCTGCGTTCCTCTCTGCCCTTCGACAGAGCCTCGTCTCCATTCCTCTCTGCCCTTCGACAGATCCTCGACTGCGTTCCTCTCTACCCTTCGACAGAGCCTCGTCTGCGTTCCTCTCTCCCCTTTGACAGAGCCTCGACTGCGGTCCTCTCTACCCTTCGACAGAGCCTCGTCTTCGTTCATCTCTACCCTTCGACAGAGCCTCGTCTGCGTTCCTCTCTGCCCTTCGGCAGAGCCTCGTCTGCGTTCCTCTCAGCCCTTCGACAGAGCCTCGTCTCCATTCCTCTCTGCCCTTCGACAGATCCTCGACTGCGTTCCTCTCTACCCTTCGACAGAGCCTCGTCTGCGTTACTCTCTCCCCTTCGACAGAGCCTCCACTGCGTTCCTCTCTACCCTTCGACAGAGCCTCGTCTGCGTTCCTCTCTCCCCTTCGACAGAGCCTCCACTGCGTTCCTCTCTACCCTTCCACAGAGCCTCGTCTGCGTTCCTCTCTGCCCTTCCACAGAGCCTTGACTGCATTCCTCTCTGCCCTTCGACAGAGCTTCGTCTGCGTTCCTCTCTGCCCTTCGACAGATCCTCGACTGCGTTCCTGTCTGCCCTTGGACAGAGCCTCGTCTTCGTTCATTTCTACCCTTCGACAGAGCCTCGACTGCTTTCCTCTCTCCCCTTCAACAGAACCTCCACTGCGTTCCTCTCTACTCTTCGACTGAGCCTCGTCTGCGTTCCTTTCTGCCCTTCCACAGAGCCTCGTCTGCGTTCCTCTCTGCCCTTCCACAGAGCCTTGACTGCATTCCTCTCTGCCCTTCGATAGAGCTTCGTCTGCGTTCCTCTCTGCCCTTCGACAGATCCTCGACTGCGGTCCTGTCTGCTTATCGACAGAGCCTCGTCTGAGTTTCTCTCTGCCCTTCGACAGAGCCTCGTCTGCGTTCCTCTCTCCCCATCGACAGAGCCTCCACTGCGTTCCTTTCTGCCCTTCGACAGAGTATCGTCTGCGTTCCTATCTACCCTACGACAGTGCCTCGTCTTCATTCATCTCTACCCTTCGACAGAGCCTCCTGCGTTCCTCTCTGCCCTTCGACAGAGCCTCGACTGCGTTCCTCTCTACCCTTCGACAGAGCCTCGTCTTCGTTCATCTCTACCCTTCGACAGAGCCTCGTCTGCGTTCCTCTCTGCCCTTCGACAGAGCCTCGACTGCGTTCCTCTCTACCCTTCGACAGAGCCTCGATGCGTTCATCTGCCCTTCGACAGAGCCTCGTCTTCGTTCCTCTCTGCCCTTCGACAGATCCTCGATTGCGTTCCTCTCTACCCTTCGACAGAGCCTCGTCTGCGTTCCTCTCTGCCCTTCGACAGAGCCTCGTCTCCATTCCTCTCTGCCCTTCGACAGATCCTCGACTGCGTTCCTCTCTACCCTTCGACAGAGCCTCGTCTGCGTTCCTCTCTCCCCTTCGACAGAGCCTCCACTGCGTTCCTCTCTACCCTTCGACAGAGCCTCGTCTGCGTTCCTCTCTCCCCTTCGACAGAGCCACCACTGCGTTCCTCTCTACCCTTCGACAGAGCCTCGTCTGCGTTCCTCTCTCCCCTTCGAAAGAACCTCCACTGCGTCCCTCTCTACCCTTCGACAGAGCCTCGACTGCGTTCCTGTCTGCCCTTCGACAGATCCTCGATTGCGTTCCTCTCTACCCTTCGACAGAGCCTCGTCTGTGTTCATCTCTGCCCTTCGACAGAGCCTCGTCTGCGTTCCTCTCTGCCCTTCGACAGAGCCTCGTCTCCATTCCTCTCTGCCCTTCGACAGATCCTCGACTGCGTTCCTCTCTACCCTTCGACAGAGCCTCGTCTGCGTTCCTCTCTCCCCTTCGACAGAGCCTCCACTGCGTTCCTCTCTACCCTTCGACAGAGCCTCGTCTGCGTTCCTCTCTCCCCTTCGACAGAGCCACCACTGCGTTCCTCTCTACCCTTCGACAGAGCCTCGTCTGCGTTCCTCTCTCCCCTTCGAAAGAACCTCCACTGCGTCCCTCTCTACCCTTCGACAGAGCCTCGACTGCGTTCCTCTCTGCCCTTCGACAGAACCTCGTCTCCATTCCTCTCTGCCCTTCGACAGATCCTCGATTGCGTTCCTCTCTACCCTTCGACAGAGCCTCGTCTGCGTTCCTCTCTACCCTTCGACAGAGCCTCGTCTGCGTTCATCTCTGCAATTCGACAGAGCCTCGTCTGCGTTCCTCTCTGACCTTCCACAGAGACTCGTCTGCGTTCCGCTCTACCCTTCGACAGATCCTCGACTGCGTTCCTCTCTACCCTTGGACAGAGCCTCGTCTGCGTTCCTCTCTACCCTTCGACAGAGCCTCGTCTGCGTTCATCTCTGCCCTTCGACAGAGCCTCGTCTGCGTTCCTCTCTGTCCTTCCACAGAGACTCGTCTGCGTTCCGCTCTACCCTTCGACAGAGTATCGTCTCATTCCTCTCTGCCCTTCCACAGATCCTCGACTGCGTTCCTCTCTACCCTTCGACAGAGCCTCGTCTGCGTTCCTCTCTGCCCTTCGAAGGAGCGTCGACTGCGTTCCTCTCTCCCCTTCGACAGCCTCGACTGCGTTCCTATCTGGCCTTCGACAGAGCCTCGTCTGCGTTCCTCTCTACCCTTCGACAGATCCTCGACTGCGTTCCTCTCTACCCTTCGACAGAGCCTCGTCTTCGTTCATCTCTACCCTTCAAAAGAGCCTCGTCTGCGTTCCTCTCTGCCCTTCGACAGAGCCTCGACTGCGTTCCCCTCTCCTCTTCGACAGATCCTCGATTGCGTTCCTCTCTACCCTTCGACAGAGCCTCGTCTGCGTTCATCTCTGCCCTTCGACAGAGCCTCATCTGCGTTCATCTCTGCCCTTCGACAGAGCCTCGTCTGCGTTCCTCTCTCCCCTTCGACAGAGCCTCGACTGCGTTCCTCTCTGCCCTTCGACAGAGCCTCGTCTCCATTCCTCTCTGCCCTTCGACAGATCCTCGATTGCGTTCCTCTCTACCCTTCGACAGAGCCTCGTCTGCGTTCCTTTCTACCCTTCGACAGAGCCTCGTCTGCGCTTATCTCTGCCCTTCGACAGAGCCTCGTCTGCGTTCCTCTCTGCCCTTCCACAGAGACTCGTCTGCGTTCCGCTCTACCCTTCGACAGAGCCTCGACTGCGTTCCTCTCTGCCCATCGACAGAGCCTCGACTGCGTTCCTCTCTGCCCTTCGACAGAGTATCGTCTCATTCCTCTCTGCCGTTCGACAGATCCTCGACTGCGTTCCTCTCTACCCTTCGACAGAGCCTCGTCTGCGTTCCTCTCTGCCCTTCGAAAGAGCCTCGACTGCGTTCCTCTCTCCCCTTCGACAGAGCCTCCACTGCGCACCACCCTACCCTTCCAATGAGCCTCGTATGCGTTCCTCTCTGCACTTCGACAGAGCATCGACTGCGTTCCTGTCTGCCCTTCGACAGAGCCTCGACTGCGTTCCTCTCTACCCTTCCACAGAGCCTCGTCTTCGTTTCTCTCTACCCTTCGACAGAGCCTCGTCTGCGTTCCTCACTCCCCTTCGACAGAGCCTCCACTGCGTTCCTCTCTACCCTTCGACAGAGCTTCGTCTACGTTCCTCTCTCCCCTTTGACAGAACCTCCACTGCGTTCCTCTCTACTCTTCGACAGAGCCTCGTCTGCGTTCCTCTCTGCCCTTCCACAGAGCCTCGTCTGCATTCCTCTCTGCCCTTCCACAGAGCCTTGACTGCATTCCTCTCTGCCCTTCGACAGAGCTTCGTCTGCGTTCCTCTCTGCCCTTCGACAGATCCTCGACTGTGTTCCTCTCTACCCTTCGACAGAGCCTCGTCTGCGTTCCTCTCTGCCCTTCCCCAGAGACTCGACTGCGTTCCTCTCTCCCCTTCGACAGAGCCTCGACTGCGTTTCTCTCTGCCCTTCGACAGAGTATCGTCTCATTCCTCTCTGCCCTTCGACAGATCCTCGACTGCGTTCCTCTCTACCCTTCGACAGAGCCTCGTCTGCGTTCCTCTCTGCCCTTCGACAGATCCTTGATTGCGTTCCTCTCTACCCTTCGACAGAGCCTCGTCTGCGTTCATCTCTGCCCTTCGACAGAGCCTCGTCTGCGTTCCTCTCTACCCTTCCACAGAGCCTGGACTGCGTTCCTCTCTGCCCTTCGACAGAGCCTCGTCTCCATTCCTCTCTGCCCTTCGACAGATCCTCGACTGCGTTCCTCTCTACCCTTCGGCAGAGCATCGTCTGCGTTCATATCTGCACTTCCACAGAGCCTCGTCTGCGTTCCTCTCTCCCCTTCGACAGAGCCTCGACTGCGTTCCTCTCTGCCCTTCAACAGAGCCTCGACTGCGTTCCTCTCTACCCTTCGACAGAGCCTCGTCTGCGTTCCTCTCTACCCTTCGACAGAGCCTCGACTGCGTTCCTCTCTACCCTTCGAAAGAGCCTCGTCTGCATTCCTCTCTACCCATCTACAGAGCCTCGACTTCGTCCCTCTTTGCTCTTCGACAGAACCTCGTCTGTGTTCCTCTCTGCTTTTCGACAGAGCCTCGTCTGCGTTCCTATCTGCCCTTCGACAGAGCCTCGTCTGCGTTTTTCTCAGCTCTTCGACAGAGCCTCGTCTGTGTTCCTCTCTGCCCAAAGGTAGAGATTTCGACCAGCACAACTGGAGACGAATCGCCAACTAATTGCCGAAGCCCCTCAGAATTTCAGAATCCTAAGTAAATAGAGTCGCAGCTGCACCTTCTTCACTAACGTGATTATATTGCTAGTCCAGAAATT
Organism: Acanthosepion lycidas; assembly: GCA_963932145.1. NCBI lineage: Eukaryota > Metazoa > Mollusca > Cephalopoda > Sepiida > Sepiidae > Acanthosepion > Acanthosepion lycidas. Next base: position 24,721,722 of record OZ010614.1, read on the forward strand.
AGTCTACATAGTCACGTGATATGATATGATGTATCATACTGTATTGTTTGCTATTGTGAATCGGGCTATTGTACCTTATCTTCTAGTAACGTAAACGAAAGATTATTCAAATTTACCGAATGTTAAAATTGAAGTCAAAGCTACGAAACTTAAATTTCAAATATTTACAAAATGTTTTTTACTATGATCTTGATGCTCTGAGACCTTCACCGACACACATTACCTCGATATTCACAGGTATCGGCAATCCAACTTATTTCAATAGGGGGTCTTCGTCTTTGGTAAAATATTCGATTTACGATTTATCGATCTTTTTAAATGCAATGGATTGAGTGTGCGTGTGAGGTTGTCGGGTTCGTGTGATCCGAAGGTGACACTATAAAAAAGGGGGAAAAAGTCGATCAGTGTGTACATATCCTTATCGATGACTTAGTATTTGTTCTATTGGATGAATGGACAACTGTTTGGACAGTCAGTCAAAGAAGTGAGTAAATAATATCGACTAAGACGAAGAAGAAAGGAAGTACGTCACAAATTTTGGACGAAGAACATTGGAAAAGTCGCCTACGTTTTGTTATTTGTACAGTCCGTTCCCAAACACTGTAAAAGTATTCTCATTATATATATATATATATATATATATATATGTGTGTGTGTGTGTGTGTGTCTTTGTCTGTGTCTGTGTTTACCATCGCCTGAGGAAGTACAATCATAGTATTGAAACTTGAAAGCTTTTGTGTAGCGATGTAAAATGTCTTTATTATAATCTTTTATAATAAAAAATATTATAATAATATTTTGCTTTACTTTATATTGAGCACTTTTTAAAAGTAAATGCTACGAAGTGTGTAATTTACTCCATTTGTCCTTTCTCTTATATATATATATATATATATATATATATATATATATGTAAGTAGCCTCATCCACATGTAAAAATAAAGTTTTATATAAGAAATTGTTATATAAGAAATAGTTTGTTGTATTTATGTTTTATAAAATGTTTTCATTTTTCAAAACACGGTCAAGATATTGTGTCCATGTTCAAAGTTAATATTATTAAGTGTTTTTTTTTTGTTTTTATTAATAAGGCTTCCATTATTTTTAGCCTTTTTTTTTTGCATGTAGATTATGCTGTTATATTTGTGTCAAGAATGTTGCGAATAGTGTCCTGTAGGTCTTCATGAATATTAAAAAGAGATCTAATTGAGCTATGATCAGAAAGGTATAGTGTGAGTCTTCGTGTCAAACATGTTGTAGTGTGGCTTATATAATTATTTACAAATTTTGATTGATCAGGAATACAATTCCTTAATGGGCATTTAAATTCGTAAATAATATTTGCCCTATTTAATTTTGTTCGAAGAGGTGAATGATTATTTTTAACTATACGGTTAGAGGTTTTCAATTTTTTGTAATAAATAATTAATCTATTTTTTTTTTTTGCTATTGTCAACTGGTTTTGTGAATTTTTTAAAATAATTTTCTTAATTCTACTTTCATCTTGTTTATATATATATATATATATATATATATATATATATATATAGTAGATCATTGGAAAAAGTCGTGCTCGATAAGGAAATTAAAAACAATGAAATTCAGGCATGAACTTTTGCAATGATCTAATCAACCGCTGAAATCCCCTGACGAGTGGACCGAACAATAGGTTCGTCTACAAATCTCTGGATTTGAGGTGTTGAATATAACATCAATTAACTCAGTGAAAAATTTTATTTGATATATATATATATATATATATATATATATATATAGAGAGAGAGAGAGGGAGAGAGAGATAGATAGACAGATAGATAGATATGTATGTAGATCGAGTATGGATAGGAATTCGACAAGATAATAGGATAAAGAACAAGTAAGAAACAGATCTTAATCTAACATTTTTCACTTATTAAAGAGATCAAGATAGAAAAAATAAAAAGCAAATAGACGTCCATTAATGGTATGTTGTATTTGGCTATTTCCTACACACACACACACACACATATATACATATATATATATATATATATATATATATATATATATATATATATCCGTGTGTGTGTGTTTGTCTCTTAAAATTTCAGTGTTTATCTGTAAAAGTGTAAAAGGGCAATATGAATAAAAACAAAAACTTAAATTTATCTTAGCCGACGCATTTCGTCCTCGGTGGGACATTATCAAGGTAATTTGATCCATTTAGCTTGATAAAGTCACTCAGAGGACGGAATGTGTCGACTAAGATAAGTTTTAATTTCTCTTTATTCATATATATATATATATATATATATATATATATATATATATAAAGTATAAAATGAAGAAAATCTAGGAAGGTTGGTTGAAAATTCAAACTTTATAATGAATTGAAGAAAAGGACATTATTTCATGCAACTTAGTTGCATTTTTTTCTGTCTCAGCTATGACCAAATAGTAAACCACCAAACAAAATCAAAACACTATGAAAGTATAAAAAATACATTTTTATAGTAAAAATACCAGTAATACATATTTACATTGAAATGACCAACCATTCAATGTTAATACAAAATGATGAAAAACACGTTATCTGTAGTTGAAGGCATACAATTGAGTTCAAAATAAGTTGAAGCCATGAAATTTGTTCAAAATATTTAGATTTCAGAATTAAATAACCCATAAAGGTGTTGATATGTCATTCAACAAAATCAACCAACCAATCTACATCCTTTTTAGAAAATAATCTTAAAAATGAAACGAGGAGTAAAAACACTTTTTTCCTTAAAAGATTAATCATAGCAAATTGAGTTTTAATTATTACTTTTTGATAATATATGCCATTTCTTCAATTTTATAAGAAAATGTATTGTTGGTAATTATACTATAAAAATATATTGCTGGTAGTTTTACTATAAAAAGTATTGTTAGTCATTTTGTTTTAAAATGTATTATTTTAATACAAAAACGTATTGTTGGTATATTTTCTATATAGAAATGTATTGATGGTATTTTTACTTTAAAAAATCTATCTTTATATTTTACTAATGTTTTTTATTTTTGTTTAGTGTCCAACTATTTAGCTGGGACCCTAACAGTTGTTACCACTTCGATATAGTAATTAAATGGTGGTTTGTAGCTCCTCAAAACATCTAGTCTCCCGATCAGGGCTCTTGCCGCCGGATGTAGTTTATCGTCATGCCCAGGATAAATCTGGAAAGAGGCTCACGACAATAATAATAATAATAATAATAACGAATAATAATATAACGAATTTTAGGCTAATAACATGTCTGTCCACCACTTATAAATTGAACATGTTTGTCCTGACGAACCGTGCTTACACTTTTTTCGAAGCAAACAACATTCTTCCACTAGAACAGAAAGGATGCATGAGAGGTACATATGGCTGCAAAGATCAACTAATGATAAACAAAATGATCCTGGAAAATTGCAGGAGACTGTAGAAATCTTAGCGCAGCGTAGATTGATTATCGTAAAGCCTTTGATAGCGTACCACACTCTTGGATCCTTAAGACTTTGGAAATGTACAAAGTCTCTTCCGTGGTAGTAAATTTCCTTAAGCACAGAATGGGAATGTTGAACACCGAATTATACCTAAAACACACCAGAGGCACTGCCATTTCTAACCGCCTGAATATCCGACGTGGCATCTTTCAAGGAGTCTCCCTGTCACCCAGTCTGTTCTGTCTGTCCTTAATCACCCTTACGCATGAACTAAATAACAGTATCTATGGTTATAAACTAAACAAAAAAGTATTCAATCACCTACTCTACATGGATGATCTTAAAACTTTTTGCCAAAGACGACAATGAGTTGAAAGACCTCTACAAAATTGTAAAATGTTTCAGTGACGACATAGGTATGGATTTCGGATTAGATAAATGTGCAAAAGTAATATTAAAGAAAGGGAGAATTACAGAAGCACACAAAATAGATTTAGATGCTGGAACGAGATGAAGCCTATAGGTACCTAGAAATTGGCGAAGGAAATGGTATACAACATACCCAAATGAAGGAGTTGGTAAGAAAGGAATACTACAGGGGGGTGCGTCTGTTACTGAATACCGAGTTGAATTCAAAAGAATAGAATATCACCTATAAGCATCTTGGCTATCCCTGTGGTTCAATATAGTTTCAACATCCTTAACTGGACCATAGCTGATATCAAGCGAATGGATGCCAAAACGAGAAAGCTTCTCACTTGCTACTGCATCCATCATCCCATGGCTGATGTTGGTCGTCTGTATGTGCCCAAATCCAAAGAAGGCAGAGGATTAGTTCAACTAGAACTGTCTTACAAAACTACAATTGACCTTCAAAGATACCTGGAAAGTACAGAAGACTGGATGACGATATGTGTCAAAGAACATGAAAGCGACTTTGTTCCGTAATAAAGGAAGCCAACAATTTCAAAATGGAGTTTCAAATCGGTGAGAAGTTCAAGTAAAGCACAATACACTGACTGAAGCTGCTAAATAATTAAAAAGGAAACAAACAAAAAAAAAAATGCAGCCGACCAGATACAGAAAGAGTGGCAAGATAAACCGCTTCACGGTCAATACTTTGCGCGTACCAAACAAGCTGATGTAGACAAACCCCGTACCCATCAGTGGCTACGTACAGCAGGGTTAAAAGCTGAAACTGAATGTTTATTCTTGCTCCACAGGACCAATGCATGTTAACTAGAAATTATCAAGCGCACATACAAAAAAGGTGTGTTAGCCCAAAATGTAGATTCTGTGATAAAAAAACAATTGATCATCTTTTATCAGGTTTCACGGTATTGGCACCCATTGAATATAAAACACGGTATGACAGAGTAGGGCAATATCTGCACTGGAAAATGTGCAATTTTTACGCAAAGGAAACTGAAAGAAATTGGTATGAACACCACCCAGACCCGGTTACGGAGATAGGACCTGTTGAAATTTTATGGGGCTACACGGAACATGCAGACAGAACAATGAAAGGTAATCGCCCAGACATCATTATTAGAGATGACTCCTTATTGATATGCCAGTCCCTGCAGACTGAAATGTATCTTTGAAGATCTTCAAAAAGCTATCACAATACAAGGACCTTGAAATGGAAATCTCAAAAATGAGGCGTATGAAGGTATTAACAATTCCAGTTGTAGTTGGAGCCCTCGAATTGATTGGAAAATATTTCAATAGACTAATTAATGGATTCCTGGTAGCTTATGCCTTAAAGAAATACGAAAAAAATGTCCTCACAAGTCCAGACAACACCTTACGAAGGGCTTTATCTATGTATATATTTATATGTGTTTTTTATAATTACTCAGTGGATCATGATGCCATTTCTGACCTTAGTTCTCTGGGCGGGACCTGGAAAGAAATGAGTACACACCAGAAAAAAAATAACATTCTCAATTATTTCCCTCTAACTTGGATTAAAATTCATCTAAAGATTTCAGTTTTGGTATCACCGGGAAGTAACCTCGTTAAAAACTTAAATTTAAAAAAATCAAGTGTTTTATTAAAACGTTGAAATGTAAGTACATTTTATATACACTTCATACTAATGTGCGAGTGTATGTGTGCGCTGCGTTGCCTGTTGTTTGTCATAACTGACAATGAATACAGTAGTTATTTTAGTTTTTCTATCTGCCAAGACAGAAAGAATAAATTATGAGAAAATAAACTCTAGTCTTTTCGTGTCTTTTATAGTCTACAAATATATATATATATATATATATATATATATATATATATATATATATATATATATTGGACATGTTTCATTGAATAATTTAGACAAGTTTTGCCTACTTATTTTAAATTGGATCTTTTCATATTAACAGACAAGTTTTTTCGTGTCAAGGGATGAGAGAAAATTCCTGTGTTGATACATATTATTCTATTCTGAGCACTTTGGACATAAAACAATGTCATCATCAAGCGTTTATTTCAAGACAAATTTTGTTGTGTTTATGATTTTCGAAAGCAAAACTGCTGTGTTCATTTGAATATTAATTTTTTTTTACTCGTGAAGTGAAGATTGCTGAGTAAGTATGGGATCCCTTGACATCACTTCAGGGGAGGTAACTAGGTGTGGTGCGTTGAAAGTTTCTAAGAAATAAGTATTGAAACTATTAGTGCAAACCTTGAGATTTTAAGTTATACACATTTTAAAACATTTGTGGAAAATTCATGATTAATTTTATCACGGTTTGATTCCAATTTTGTAATATAAATAGCTTTGAGAATTTTTAGTTCATGTTTATTATTTCCATGAAAAAGTATACAGGTATTTTCAACAAGAATTTCTTTGAATTGATAATATGGACAGGTATGCTGTTGTAAATGTTTAGAAATGTTAGACACATCATTCAAATGAGACCTCAGCCGCCGAGACAACGTTGTCGTTGTTTGTCCAACATAAATATTACTTTTTTTCTGTAAGACATAGATTCTCCGAGAGAACATTTAAACTTATAAAGAATGTTGGTTTCTATAATACATTATTAGGTGGGAAAGAGTCGTTACAAATGATTGGATTAGATATGCTAGATTTAGTGAAGTATATAATTTTATCTTTTTACTAGGATCTGTGCTGGATATATATGTATTTATTATTTTTTAGGATATTTTCAACGACAGTCAGTAGATATTTTTTTCAGGATTTAGATGCAAGAGGGCCCTTAAAGTCCCCGTTCACCCCTCCTCAAATGACTGTGTAACTTTTACTAGGGTTCCTAGTTCAGGTTTGTAGAACCTTGATTTTATCAGAGCTCAAATCTGACAACTATTTGCTATTCGTTTCACATCCTCAACTGAAAAGTGCAAATTTCGACTTCAAACCACATACATCCTCCACATGATACCGGGATGACAGAGATCATTATGAACCTTTTTTAGATGGATGGTACTGTTTATTGATCCGCACACTCTCGACAGCACAGCTACTGTTGCATTTTCTTTTCTCAACCAATAGAAAATATCAAATGAAAAACAGGAAAGCTCTATTCTCCAACTCGCTATCTTTTCATTATTTATTTTGCTTGGCATCTTTTGATCAATGATTAATTTAAAGCAGTTATCAATTAAGATGTGTCACCATTTTTTTAGCACCTCGACTATGGCATAAGCCTCGTTTTCAACAGCTGAATGTCTGTACTCAGGGAAGGTAATCAGGTTGTCTTACCACAGATAGCTTTGAGAATTTTTAGTTTATGTTTAGTTTCATGAAAAAGTATGAATGAATTATCAACATGAATTTTTCTTAATTGTAAATGTAGACAGATATGCTGTTGTAAATGTTTTAAAATGTTGGACATATCATTCAAATGAAAACTCAGCCACCAAGACAACATTGTTATAGTGCGTCCAACATAAATATGTTAGTTTTCTGCAACATGTTAGAAAGTGGGGAAGAGTTGTTAGAAATGATTGAATTAGATATACTAGATTTAGTGGAGTATATAATTAATTTTATTTTTTTTACTAGGATCTGTGGTGTATATATTAGTATTTATTAATTTTTTAGGATATTTTCATCTTGTTTATAATTAGAATGTATTTGGTTTCATTATAAAAAATTAATATGTTTGGAGTTAGTTTAAGAAGTATTATATTCTATTTGCTTTTTACTAAAATTTCTAATAGAACATCTTATTTGTTTATCAACAATATACTTAGGAAAGTTATTATTAATAAGACTTTATTTTATATTTTTTTAGTTCATTGTAATAATAAATTGTCTATCTCCCCATTTAAAAAACCTAGCAGCATAAATTCGTGCACCCGTAACTATAACAGTGAATGTCTAAATTGCTAGAAAATAGCAGTTATAAAAAAAAAAATAAAAAATAAACCGTGCAAAAACTAATTCATCCACGAAACAGATTTTCTACAGGAAGTGGGATCATTAGTTCAACATCGAGCTAAAAGAAAATCAGAAAAGATCCAAACTCAACTTATAAGACATTTGGCACGTGATCGATGAGTTTCAGCTATGACAGTCCAAAGAGCAGTGAAAAAAGATTTGAAAATGAAATCGTACGTTAAAACTGTGAGGCACTTTGTTACTTCAGGACAGAAGTTTAGAAGGTTAGAGAGGGCGAATATCATCTTGAATAATTTGAAAAATGATCCTAGAATATATATATATATATATATATATATATATATATATATATATATATATATATTTCAACTTCATTTCAATCCTTCATGTGCTTTTCATCCTTAGCTATGATGAATTAATGATGAACATGTCAATTTCGTTTATGATCGATTTCATCACGATTCTTCTGTTAAGCTTGGAGCGTACTTATACATTCTTATTGCTCAAAAAAGAGTTCATTAGTTTAATAAAAAGCTCGGAGAATGCCAGTAAGATATCTTTAATCATTTCTAAGTGTTGTGGATTCCGGGATGAAATCCGGTACCAATAAATAACAAACACCAAAAATGAATATATGAAAATAATGTATTAACATAATATTACAAACTGGTAAAGCAGGTTAGTAGTTCTAGGAATACAGGTTAGTAGCAAAATATATATACAGTCTTTGGTATTGAAGTATCGCTGTATGACTTCTTACTGAGTCTACGTGCTCGCTCACTGTGACTCTTGCTCGCTACGTTCGTTCTGTCTGTCTGTTACATTCAACCTTTCACTCTCCCTCTTCGGTCTGTCTGTCTGTCGGGTTTTCACGTAGCAGTAGTATATGTATATACTGGGTGACTCCATTTGTGTAAAACGGGGAGGACCCCACAACACTAAGATACAATGGTTCAAATTTTAATCTAATAATTGGTCAATTTTGCTGATACATGATTTGGACACTTGCTATATATATATATATATATATATATATATATGAAAAATCTCTCAGAGTTAACCTGTAAAAAAGACAATATTTATATATGTAAAAGACAATAGGAAAATAGCCGCTGTGTTTTGTCCAATGTGGAATTTTCAAGGCAAAAACGTAATGAATTTATTAAACGAACTCAATTTTGACGTTTACAGAAAGGCTGCAAACAAAATTGATCTGATCAGTTTCTACTCAAACCACTCTTCTAAAATTTGGAATTATTATAGGTTTCTATCTGAGAGAATTAAGAATCTACAGTCCCCAATATTTGCCTAAAGAAGAAACATACATAGAAAACACATTCAAAAATCTACAATAGCCATATCATTTCATCCACAATGCAAGAAGAAAGCCATACAAAATATACAAACGAAACAAAACTAATAACATAATTCGCAATAATAAATTACATGAAAATAAATGCATAATACTACCGATCAACTCCGTCACGTCCACTATCCAGAACAACGTATCCCATCTAAATAATCTTAAAATAGTCACAAACACTTTCAAAACCATTATGGATATACTCAGATCCTCAAACACGAATAGCAATAATATTTCTGAAGCAGGCATTTATAAAATAAATTGCCAAAACTGTTCCTCCCAATATATTAGAGAAACAAGTAGAAATTTAAAAAAAAAAAACATTTATGAGCACAAAAGAGACCTCAGTAAAAACAACTTAACTAATGCGCTAGTCATACATAGAAATAAATTCAACCACAAAGTTTGATTTTAAAAATGTTACACTCATAAAAAAAGAAAAATACTCGCTCAGAAGGAAAATCCTCGAGAGTGTCGCTATTGAATATTATCGAAATATTAATATACGCCCAGGTTTTTTCCCTATTTCACCTTTCCTAACAGAATTACAACTCTCCCAAGCAAATGTACACAACGGTATCAAGAAATCAAAAGAAAATGGTTGAATCAATGAGCACAACAATAACAACAATATTTCCACACATGACAGTACTTGACGTAATTTTCCGTTGACAATATGAATATAATAGCGTTTTCTAAATTCTTCAAGTTGTTAAGGACATTTTGTTTTATTATTAGTTACTTTGTTCTAATAAATTCATTTCGATTGTTGTCTTGAAAAACTCCACGTCGGACGAAACGCGTCGGCTAATATTACAGTTTTCCTATTGTCTTTTACATTTAAAAAGATTGTCTTCTACAGGTTAACTCTGAGAAATTTATATATCAGACCCGTCTGTGATAATTGAGTCTCATTCTGGAATCTTCTTCGGTGAACTTCAGAAATTAAAAACAATAGTTACTTTGCAACCACTTTCTCATCGAAGCAACGTCACATGCCTGTCACTATTCCGTCGCTATTTCCATGGCAAAAGTTCTGACGAGCTCCATTCTTCAGTTTCAACAGTTCGGACTTTGGCAACTAGAACACAGCGTGCTACTTCCAAGCCGTCGAATCATCCTCATTTCCCCCGTATTGTGATTGAAAGAGAACGGCCTCCTTTGGCTTTTATCTTTAACTTTGTGAAAAAGAAACCCGTGTGGGACTTGATTTCTTCAAGATAATAGTCAGTCTTTATCTATCCGCCCCATCCTCCCACCTCCTCCTACATTTTTATCACGCACCTCATTCATCATAACCATTTCAACAGTAACTCTCTATACTACTCTAACGGATAGTGGCTCGGATTGAGGAATCGGAGAGCCGAGTTCGAATTCCAGTCAAATCCATTACATTCACTTACGTGCTAATACCGTTGGGAAAGGTATGAATTCCCTTTTCCTCACAAGCTATGGATAAATGGCAAGACAGACCGGGTTCTATAGCCTTGGATGTCAACTGGTCTACCGCAGAAAGAAATGGCAAACTAATGCGGGAAAAATCTGCCTCGTCAGTCATGTATCGAAAGATACATGATCGCTTAACCGTGTACCATGCATGGCACATAACTGACTGACTGACCCTTGGGAAATGTATGAATCCTCTTCTTCTCCTCCCGGCTATGGGTAAATAGCAGGACAGACCGGGTTCTATAGACTTGGATGGCAACTGGTCTACCGCACAAAGAAATGGCAACCTACTGCGGGAAAAAATCTGCTTTGTCAGTCATGTATCGAAAGATACATGATCGCTTAACCGTGTATCATGCATGGCACATAACAGACTACAGTCTTAGCCTCGTCAAGTCCGGGGTCAGTCGTTATCCATCCTCCCTATCCTGATAATACCACTGCCTCTTTCATTCATATTACACACTTCGTTCATCATAACCATTTTTCATTAACTTCCTTCCTTGAGTGGCTTTCAGGCATTGTAGTGGGTGAAATGGTTTTATTAAAAATTTTGAAAAGTCAGATTATTTTGAAAATGTGTAAAATGCATGATTTTTTGGTCCACATTTACGGTGGACCCGCGACTCCTCAGAGGATTATTGGGGTACCTCAATGCCAACGATGTGTTGATGATTTGGTTTCTATAGTAGCTGTCTTTCTCCTGGGTTGGTTTGTAAGTAAGACTATTTAACCCATAGCTGGAGCGAGGCATGGGTGAATCCATACCTTTCACATGTAAGTGGATGCAACGAACACGGCTGGAATTCGAACCGAGCCGCTATCTATGACACCAGCCGCACATTCACACGGTCGCAAAAGCGAGTTTGTGTTATTTGTGTTTTATCCTTTCTATTCTTCAAAGCGAAAACATTGAACTAATAAATCCAAAAGGCGTAGGTGTCGCTGCATCTGGTGTATTAATTTAATCGCGTTATTAGAATGCTTATAAAGCCAACTGAGAAAGAAATATTGGTATGACATGGGCTTCGTAAAGCCAATTCATTGCAATTTGGACTTTTGATGCGATTAGGATTAAGGATTTGTCAGGATTAAATGTCTACAATGGAATTTAATCCCTTTCACTTTTCTATTATTCGTACTGCTCTCTCTCTCTCTTTCTCTCTCTTTCTCGATATATATATATATATATATATATATATATATATATATATATATATATATGTGTGTGTGTGTGTGTGTGAGTGTGTGTATGTATGGATTTTTGATATACCTATATACTTCTGTGAGAAAGGATATGGTAGCTTATATATATATATATATATATATATATATATATATATATATATATATATATATATATATATATGCGCGTGTGTGTGTGTGTTATGAAAACTATATTTTAAGGCATATTATATTGATTGGTTTAGGGGCCCACTATCAGAGATAGAGCGTATCTCATTAGAAACATCCAGCTGTGATAGTTTGTTTCATGCTTAAACGCAATCAGACCATGAAACAGACTTTCGCCGCTGCTCTGGTTCTTGATTCCATTGTCAACTTATATATATATATATATATATATATATATATATATATATATATATATTATATATATATATATATATTCCTCACAAGTAACACAACTCTGAGTTTCATGCAAAACACGATCTTCAGGTGGTGACTGAAAACAGATCGTTACATAATTAAATTTATATATATATATATATATATATATATATATATATATATATATATATATATGTGTGTGTGTGCGTGCGTGTGCGCTCGCGTCGTGTGTGTGTGATTGTGTGTGTGTGATTGTGTGTGTGTGATTGTGTGTGTGTGTGTGTGCGTGCGTGCGTGCGTGTGAGACATCACACATTACGAAATGGACAAAGTCCGACAATTATTTTAATATATTTTATTGTTATACGTTATTTATATATATACAAATATTTAAGTAAATGCTCTGTTTATAATAAACAGTATTAACAACATTTACCGGCCTGAATATCCGAGAATTTTTCATAGAAGATATGTGTCCTCCCACATGAAAGATCGTAGTTTAAAAGCAGTAAAATTGACCTTGTTAAACAGATGCTTCTCTGTAGCTAAACTGGTATAGCACATCAGGCTATATAACGGTTCGGTGTAGGATACGGGTTCAGTTCCTGTCTGAGGCCGGTAAATGTTGTTAATTCTGTTTATTATAAACAGAAGATTTACTTGATTAGTTGTGTCTATACAGATAGTGTATAACAATAAAATATGTATATATATATTCAGTCGTATGGGAGTAGTTTTGTAACCATGAGTTTCTCGTTTTTCCGATCATCAGATAAACTGTTTATTTTTTCAATAGTGGGTGTATTTATGCTTATTTGAGTTTGATTCTTTGTGTGTGGTGGAGGGGGGAAATTTCTTCTGTGTTTGAGATGACACTCACATTCATAGGCACACATATATTATTATTATTATTATTAATAATAATAATAATAATAATAATAATAACAATAATATATAATTTATAGTTGTTTTATTCTACTTCGAACACTGCTTTATTAAAACCAGCACTCAATTGTGTATATGTGACGTGCTAGACAATTTTTCTCTCCTGTATCTATCTTGCATATCTTTATGTCTACCATTCGTCCATGATTATTGCTACCACATATAGTGCGGAGCTCCTGCTTTATATCTAGAGCTCCTTGATAGAATCCAACGACGAATCAGCAATATTATTAGTCCTAAGCTAGCGTCTCGGCTTCAGTCACTTTCCCACACCCATAAAGTTGTCTCCTTGTGCCTTTTATTTAAACATTTTCTTGGTAATTTTTCGGAAAAAAATCTGCTGTCCTCCTAATTACTCTTTCTTTGTTCCCAGTCCTTAGTATATTTTCTATTTTCTAATTCTTATATACCCAGCAAAGCCCTATGTCTCAGTAGCTTTACTTACTTGCTTGGGATGAACTTCCTGATATATATATATATATATATATATATATATATATATATATATATATATATATATATATATGCAAGTATGGGATTGGTTTATACGGAATAAATTCCAATAACCCCAAAATACTATTCTTAAAAGAGTAGAGCAAGTATAATTTATTCGAAAATTATAGCATAAATATGTTATATAATCACTACAAAAATAGCCATTTTGTTTCAACACTTCTGGTGTCTTATCAAGTGATGGTATTGACATACAACACCACCACTTGATAAGATACCAGAAATGTTGAAAGAAAATGGCTATTTTTGTAGTGATTTTATAACATATTTACGTTATAATTTTCGAATAAGTTATATAGATATAGATATAGATATATAGAGATATATAGATATGCTGTTTCTACACCCGGGTAGCTAAAATATCGTTAAAAGTGTAGAAATGGAATTTTCGGAAGGAATGAAAATTTTATAATATATTTTATTGTTGCAACCATCACTGCTTAATAAAAAGCCAGTGGTTTCATTTCGTGAACGTCTGATGTACCTTGGCTGATAGGAAGTGTAAGAAGAGTTTTTCAAACTTCTAGGCTGTTTTAAAAGGAAATCGCGAATGTCTTCACCGATAAGAACTTATTCATTCGTTTGCGGACAATTATGTCCGTTCACCCATTGTTAGAAAAGTGGAACTAATTTACGAAACGCTGAGGTTTCCGTTTCCAAGTTTTTATTTTATTTTTGTTCCTAGGTGTCATGATCGACGGTAATAAAAGTTTTCTTCAGCTGCGGATGGAAAAAAGCAAATTGCAAAAAATAAAAATGGGGAGAGCAAAGGAATTTTTCTGTGACGCTTTGCAAACAAAGAATTTTTCGGTCTATATGCGTATTAGTTGTAGTCGGACAAAAGTTTTTTTCTTTTTTTTAGTTTTATTTTTTTCCAGTTCGAACTATTTTTTTTGTTTTGTTTTCCGGGGAGTATTTGAACATAAACTGACTAAAGAGATCTGAGAGGTATTGTGAAAGAGTTTTACTTTTGTCTGGATATAATTACGTTTATGCGCATGCAATAAAATAGAAAAGACACACAACTACGTAGACAATAATACAAAGGGATTACTGCCCATTGCAAATAAGGCTAAACAGAGCAAGTCAGCTAGACCTAGATCTCTTTGTGCTATTTTGCTGGTTAGTATATATATATATATATATATATATATATATATATATATATATATATATATATATATGTGTGTGTGTGTGTGTGTGTGTGTGTGTGTGTGTGTATATATATATATATATATATATATTGCATAATAGGCAAATCAAAATTACCTCTTAAGTATAGACCATGTCCACCAACTTATTCAACTCAGAACGTTGAGCTGAATAAAGCCGATGTACAGACGTTGGTGAAAATAGTCTATACTCATGAGGTAATTTTGTCTTACCTGTTATGCAATATACATGTGGTTTGTGATAATAAATACATTGAGCTCTTTTTGTGGATCAGTTTTAATATTTTATATTATTAGGATCCACTAGGATTAGATACCAACGGATTTATTACCTTTGCTATATATATATATATATATATATATATCAACGTTTTTATCCGTTAACAATAACACATTTCTAAAAAACATATTTCGATTCGCATTTAATTTTTCGTGTCCGCTATTACCGGGATCTACTAAAAAAAACAAAATAATTTCCATGTCTGAGGATGACTGA
>OZ010614.1:24742041-24757041 GCA_963932145.1 Acanthosepion lycidas
CGAAATCTGCGACAAAGTAGACCATGAAACTAGATCGGCTTTTGCCATTTAGCTAAATAGTTTCTTCATATGATCCCCTCGTAAATTGGCATTCAAACAACCTTTGATGCAAAGATGGCTTGAGAAGGTTTATTGGAGCGTTAAAAGAGATAAAAATTTTCGAGGAACCTCTTATTACCACCAGCTTTACAGTAAACGTGCGTTTGCGTTTTCATTTGAATCAAGCTCTGACGTTTCATCCCTGTTTTTATTTGATTATTAGATTTGTGAACAATACCATAATATGTGAAAGTTATTACGGCAATAGGAAATTTACTGAATATCTATTGTTGAGTGAGACATGTAGTCCTTTCAGCTGCACTGTGACAAAAATTAGATCTAAAGATGATAAGCAGTTGCTGCAACAGCATACCCCAAGTGCATACATGAGCAGTGACCACTGGGGAGCTTTTGAATCATCCTTCACGGGTATATGCTGAGCTCACTGAGATCATACCATGCCAACCAACCAACCAACCAACGAAGCCATGGAAAAGATTCTATCCACTGAGATAGTGTCTGGTGCAGTTGCATAATTGAACAGCTAAGAAACGTGCACGTGCATAAATAGCATACACACACACAGACACACACATAGACATCTTCTGTTTTATAGATATAGATATTTATTATATTGTAAGTAATTTTCGTTTAATCCGCTTACAATTTTGTCATTTAAAATAGTTCGTATTGAAGGCAATTAACGTTAATAATTGAACAGTATACAATTTATAAACCCCGCAGAAAAGATATCCGTATTTTATCCTCAAACCATGCCAACCAAGCAAGCAAGCGATGGAAAAGATTTGCATCTACTGAGAAAGTGTCTGATGCAGTTGCAAAATTGAACTGTGGGAAGTCAGCAGTCATGGATGTTCTACACGCAGAAATTTTGAAATGTGGTCGCAAAAGCTTTAATAATTTTTCTGCCAAACCCGGTGGAATGGGGATTGAAAATTTGGTCTTGGTCTAATTTAGTAAATTTGAAACGTGTGTATAATTTCATCAAAATCGGTCGAGAAATGTGGATTGCATAAATAGCATACACACACACAGACACACACATAGACATCTGTTTTATAGATATAGATATGTATTAGGTTGGTGCAAAACTAATGAGGTAATAATGTCGTTTTTTGACGTATTTTTAACGTCAAAAAACGACATTATTACGTCATTAGTTTTGCACCAACCTAATATTTATTCTAATCAAGCAAGAAGGTATTAGGTTGGATGGAAAAATAATGACGTAATAATGTCGTTTTTTGACGTATTTTTTAACGTCAAAAAACGACATTATTACGTCATTAGTTTTGCACTAACCTATTTATTCTAATCAAGCAAGAAGGTATTAGGTTGGTGCAAAAATAATGACGTAATAATGTCGTTTTTTGACGTATTTTTTAACGTCAAAAAACGACATTATTACGTCATTAGTTTTGCACCAACCTAATATTATATTGTAAATAATTTTCGTTTAATCCTTGTACAATTTTGTCATTTAAAATAGTTCGTATTGAAGGCAATTAACGTTAATAATTGAACAGTATACAATTTATGAACCCCCCCCCCCCAGGAAAGATGTCCCTATTTTATCCTCATGAATGTTACATATATACAAGCATTTTTATTTTTTTTTACTGCAAAAGTTCCCAAAGTAAAATAACGTAAAGCTGTCCATCGTTCTACTCGGGGTTTTGCTAAATGTCAAAATTACGAATGTTGAGATTCAATACAATTTAGTTCTTACTGTGGACTGTGTTGCCCTGGGGAGCGGTTCGCTTTATAGTTCCCTGCACCCCGCCTCGCCAACTCGTGCGAAGAGAGAGGGAAAGAGTTGGGATCTGTCAGCACGTTAGCTTTGAGTGTGTGGACGTGAATGGGGTCTTTTGCAAACTGACCCTCAATTATTACGCACAAAACACACACACACATGTATATTGTGTATATAGGCAGCAATCCTTCATTTATGCATGTTTCATTAAAAACGACATAAAATGTACTACGATTAAACCTTTTATTTAAGATTCCTTGTGTTCAAACAAGTGTTTTCTTTTCTGGACACAGAGTGTGTAGAAACTGTCCAAATGTTCTGTAATTCTGAGCGCTTTTGGCTATACTTTTAGCCATTATCAAGGATAATTTTAGTTTTAATTTTTAACTGGATGTATGGGTTGTGTGTATGTATCTAGAATTATAGGGATGCTTTATTTTCTGAACACGGTCAGCACATTGTGGCTGTGTTCATAATTAATATTATTGAGAGTTGGCTTTCTCTTTTTTTATTATTAAGGCTTCTATTATTTTTAATCTTTTTTTACAAGTGGATGAGGTTATTATGTTTGTGTTTTCTACTAGTATCTTTTGGATGGAGTCTGGTAAGTTTGTGTGTGTGCTTAAATGGGTTCTAATAGAATAAAAAATACAGAATAAATATTAACAGCTTTTTTACAAAGTCACACAATTTCATTCTTTTCTTTCATCACAAGAAAAGCCAGTTTAGAGGAATAAGTACAAATGATTTATTAAATATACTCTCACACACACATATTTCTTTCTTTTTTTGATCTGATGAAGCCTAGAAAGGCGAAACGCGTAATCAAGTCTATTTTCAATGAAAGGGTTTTCCATTTGTCATATTTCTTCAAAGGTTTGTCGCGATTCTGTACACACACATACATATATACATTAAGAAATGGACAAAGTCGGTTGGAAAGGTCAAATCTACTGCTTATAAACTTCAATCTTCCATGAATCTCACTCATAACTGCTCATTGTAACCAAATGACGTCATATATTACGAAATGGACAGAGTCCGACAATTTATTTATTAAAGACATTTTTATGTTTAACGTTCTTTTTATAGATACAAGTATTTAAGTAAATGCTCTGTTTATAATAAACAGTATTAAATAACATTTACCGGCCTGAATGTCCGAGAAAGGACGAATATTTTCTATGAAAATTTCTCGGACATTCAGACCGGTAAATGTTATTTAATACCGTTTATTATAAACAGAGAATTTACTTAAATATTTATATGTATAAAAAGAACGTTAAACATAAAAATGTCTTTAATACGTATATATATATATATATATATATATATATATATATATAGGGTGTATCAAAAATCCTTTTACAAACTTGGGGGGGTCCTCACATCCAAATGTTGTGGTGTTCTCCTTCGAAAGAGTTTATGTTGGACTCTTCCGCCTGCTATAAGATTAGTAGGAGAGAAGTCTTCGGAGAACAGTGAATAGATTGAACGCTGGGTCAACCGACACACTCAAACTAGTCGTGTAATACTCTGCTGTTGTACTTACTGCTTAATATATGATATATCTGTAACACGTGTTTTGTTATTTCTTTAACCATTTACTTGGTCACAACACAAAACATTTATTGAGTTATAAAGTTTAAAGACATTTTAAGGTTGATGACTTTGTGTTGTCGTGTAGACTAGGTTATATTTGTCATTCGTGTACATTTGTTTCTAGTTTGTTTTCACCGTTTAACGTGTGTAGTCGTGAATTAACTGAGAAGTGTTCCGTTTAACAATGATAGGATATGCATATCGTAGCAGGCAGATATGATTTTTGCATATGGACACGAGGCTGCACGGCCGTATCAGATTGCGTTTCCAGACCGAAGGCAGCCGAATCATCCAACCTTTGGTACCGTCGCGTTGCTAAGATAGGATCCGTTGAACAAGAAACTATGCATCGAGGAAGAGCGATACCTGCTCTTACACCTGACCACGAAGAACACATTCTTCATGCCTTTTGGACTTATGTTTATATGGTCATTTTACTTTGTTTTGGTTTCAGGAAGCCACCCCACAATGTTTCTAAAAGCATTTTTGATAAACTCTCTCTCTCTCTCTATATATATATATATATATATATATATATACTTTTAAGGTGTGCTATATTTCTGGGATAAAGTGCTCAATATCAGAGATACAGCGCGTGTAAATATAAAAGTGAACATTGAAGTCAACACTTAGAGTCGACAGTCTGTTTCATGCTAGACGCAATCGTGGTGGCCTGAAGATTACGTCTAGCATGTAACAGCCTGTCGCCTCTAATTGTTGACTTCAATGTCCACTTTTATATATATATATATATATATATATATATATATATATATGTCATTTGCAGATAGTACTTAGTGCGACTCGACATCTGAATACCTCAAACCAGGATTGAAACCCATCGGATTTCCTATCACTGAGCTATTTTCACTCGTCAGGATGAGTCAGCCAAATCTAGCGTATTGATTCTACAAAAGTAAACAAACGCCAAGCAGCCATAGTGCTCCATTCATTTTACTGAAGACCTTCGCATTAACGCATGTGGCTGTTGTTTTTAGAATTAGCTTGTCATTCACTAGTGCGCAGTTGAAAGTATATTTTCAAGAACTAAATTTTGTATATATATATATATATATATATATATATATATATATATATATATATATATACTTACATATTCATAAATATTTGGAGCGATCGGTTGTAGATTTCTTAAGACGATGATATTGTGGTGACAAATTTCTACAGAGAGAACCACTATATCATACGAAGAAAAGTTTTTTTAGTCACCAGCAGAAGTCGATTTATTATACGATCCTTGTAAACCCTTCATTTTCCGGTTTGAATGACGGTAATTTCTGTCAAAGAAAGTCTACTGTTCCCGCTCTGTTGGGCGAAAGACAGCGATCTCTTCTGTACAATTAGCGACGCTTCGTTTTATCGTCTGCGAACTTGCAATTTGTCATTTGTTACGGCTTCCGTGTTATTCTAACACCTATTCAAACGAAGAATGGAAACATTGCAATTTTGCGAAACGAGATATTGTTTTATGGTTAATAATTTTGACATAAATCCGATGGGAATTTTTGTCAGTCTCGAGTCTGTTATTAATTCGAAGCTAGTCTTTTCTACATTTTATTGATATTACTTTTTCTTTTTTTTTTTTTTTTGTCCCAACGTGTTGGGGTCGAATACCTCCGAAAGTCAGTAGTTTGAAATAAAACTAAGGTACCTTCGATTTATTTGAATTCCAAGATTAAGATTATTTTTTTAATATTTATTTTTGTCGTGTCTTTACGTCTGATCTTTTTATTTTTTTATAACTGTCTTGACCGAATGATCACTGATGGTTCAAATTGTGGTTCAACTTCTTTTTAATGTCATGAGTCTTCAGGATGTGGGCGATCAAGACACATTTCGTTTCTTTATTATCTGTAAATACATTCTTGATAACTATTAGGTTGGTGCAAAAATAATTTTAGTAACATATGTTAGAAAACGAAATTATTTTTGCACCAACCTAATATAATGGAATGGTTTCCTGTTCCTTTCGATGGTTTGGAATTCAGAGTTATAATTCTCTTAGACTAATTGCCAATCAAGTTTAGAGAGAGAAGTCTGCCCTGCTATTTAACGTATTTGAGTATCATGGCCATTCAGAGCCTAAGCGGCCACATCTTCTTTAATTATCTCTGAAATGTCAAGCAGCTTTTAGAAAAGATTATGGAATAGTTTCCTGTTGCCTTCTTCACGATTTTGAATTCAAATTTTTTCTTCTCTTAGACTGGTTGCCATCCCAGGATACAGAGTCTAGTCTAGCCTTCTAATTAACACAATTTTACTATCATATCCCTACAAGTTATAGGTGATAATGGCTCTCCACAAATTCCTTTTTCTTTATCATCTGTAAATTGCCAATGTCATGACCCTTTAGGATGTAGGCGATCATGGCTCTCCACACATTTCTTTATTATCTGTAAATTGCCAATGTCATGACCCTTCAGGATGTAGGCCAGGCTTTCTCAAGGGAAGAGGGTGACATCGCCTCGGGGTGGGGGGCATTGTTTCTCTGAAGGGGTGATAATTTTTCACAAACAAGTTCTTTTCTTTTATAGTAAGTGGAAATATCCATAAATAAGAATTACGAGTGTATGCTTTAATAAACTTTTCTAAATTTATGGTTTCTCAACTGCTTACGAAATTTAACCGTTTAAAGACGAGATAAATTATTTTTTAACGATAGCTCATCATACTGCGTCCGGTAACAATACGTTTTTTTTTTTTGTTTTTTTTCGTAAAACACTCACACTTATCTAAATATTTCGACTGATTTTGAAACATTTTGTTCAGTATCTGGTAGTAAGTGTCGTCTGCAATCACTCACTGACATGCGCGTTACAATGAAGTGTTTGAAGAGTAATCGTGAAAAACGGATGATGCCCGATTTTATGTCAGTATAGTTACAGGGATAATGTTAATAATTAGATCATGTTATAATGTCAAGAAATTTGAGTTGAAAATATTGGTTCTGTGTTATATTTTTCAGGAGGCGACAACTCGTCAACGCCAAATCGGCACCGCCAACTCGTCACCGCCAACCCGGCAATACTAACGCGGCACCACCAGCTCGGCACCGCCAATTCGACACCGCTAACTCGACACAGCCAAACTGGTACCGCCAACCCGGCACTGCCAACTCAGCACCACCAGCTCGTCACCGCCAACCCGGCACCGCTGACTCGTCAACGCTAACTCGGCACCTCCAGCTCGTCACCGCCAGCTCGGCACCGCCAATTCGACACCGCTAACTCGACACAGCCAAACTGGTACCGCCAACCCGGCACCGCCAACTCAGTACCACCAGCTCAGCACCGCCAGCTTGTCACCGCCAACCCGGCACCGCCAACCCGGCACCGCCAACTCGTCACCGCCAACCCGGCAATACTAACCCGGTACCACCAGCTCGGCACCGCTAATTCTACACCGCTAACTCGACACAGCCAACCCCGCACCACCAGCTTAGCACCGCCAACTCGGCACTGCCAACTCGGCACCACCAACTTTGTAGCGAAAAATAAATGATGATGAAGGGGGTCAAAAAGTGCAGTGCGACGCTCGCCGGCAAGTCAACTATTTTTCTTCTTCGGTCAACTTAAGGAAATCGATTGCGTGGCTCCCTTTCTCGGCATTTACAGTGGGCAATTGTGAAACAGACACCAACTCAGCCACGCCTACTTCAACTTACCCTTTGTCTTTCTGTAAATCCGTACGTTCAACTCTAACACACGCACTCCGCTGAATTTATAAAATTTTGGCACAAGGCCGAAGGGGAAGTGGGGAAAGTCTGGTCTTTAACTAGCTATCCTATTCCTAGTTAACCACAATCCTGACCCATTCATTCATTACAATTACACATTTGCCACAAGAACTCATCCATCCCCTCACAATCCTACACACACCACAATACCACATATTCACAAGGGTCCTACAAAAATGTCGCATTGTGTAAAAATTTGTAATGTTCATATATATATATATATACAGAGGATTCTTGACCCCCGTCACCTTCTCGTGCCGTTCAAGCCCCTTCTGCACCACCTTAATGTCGCTGCGGCACGACACGAAGATGGATACGTCATCAGCGTACGCAGAAACCCTAGTTTGAGCACTATCAGGGAAAACAGCTATACCGCGTATGGTCGGACTGCATGTCCTGTCCCTTAGCTGGTGAAGGAACGTCTCCAACGCCAAAGCATAAAGTAAGGGCGACAGTGGGCACCCCTGTCGGACCGACCGAGTCAGCGCAAAAGCGCTCGACCACCTTCCGTTTACCTGTACCACAGCACTGGGGGAGCGATACGGGAGGCTAATCCACCTGCACAAGTCGGGTTCGAATCCGGCGGCCTGTAGGACAGCAGCCAGGTACTGATGGTCA
Source organism: Acanthosepion lycidas (assembly GCA_963932145.1). NCBI lineage: Eukaryota > Metazoa > Mollusca > Cephalopoda > Sepiida > Sepiidae > Acanthosepion > Acanthosepion lycidas. The sequence goes on from OZ010614.1 coordinate 24,749,832, forward strand.
ATCCTGTCAAATGCCTTGGACTGACCCAAATTGATCAGCGCGGCTCGCTAGTTGTCTTTTATACCCTCTATGATCGTGCGAATCAGATGCAGATTGCTTTGAATTGTTCGTCCCCTCACAGCACAAGTCTGCTCAGGTCCCAACAATCTCGCGGCAACTGACTGCAACCTTTCCGGCAGGATCTTGGCCAAAATCTTTAACTCTGTGTTTTGCAGAGTTATGGGCCTGTAATCATCTAAATCCCGCCCAACACCCTTGCCCTTTTTCAACAGTCTGATCACAACCCTGGAAATACGGTTGGGGATGGACCCCTGCCGGAACCAATTGTTGAACACTACTGTCAAAATCTTGACAAAGATGTGCGACAGCCTCAAGTACATTTTGTAGGGCAGACCATCAAGTTCCGGAGACTTGCCTCTACCGACCTTCTTCAATGTCAAGTAGACTTCGCCCTCCGTGATCTCACCCTCGCAGCTAGCTGCTTCAGTCGGCGAGAGCCGAAGAAAGTCAGCCAAATAGCTGAGAAAGTCGTCGACACTGAGACCAAGCTCCTTGGTAAAGCGGCTCTCGAAATGCCGCCGAAACGCCTCGCACATGTCCTTGGTAAACCCCAGAGACCGCCTCTCCGGGGTAATGACCTCGTGAATGTATCGATCGGAACCTCGACGGATCTCTTCCTTGCACAATTCTGCGCCCATGTTCACGACTTCGTTAGACATCTTGTTTAACCTATGTTTAACTACCTGACCCTAATAGTGCTTGCTAGCCTCACTCTTCAGAGCCTGCCTAGCTACGGCTATCTCTAGGGAATCCCCCTCCTGTCACCGCTCTGGAGAGACTATCCTCTAGAGTCTTCACCTTTTTAGCCTTATCTAGATCGACACGTTGGCTATATTCAGTGGTGAAGGACCTAATCCTATTCTTAAGCCTCTCCCACCACTTACTCACAATAACCGCCACCACTAATTCCCGCTGCACTAATCTAGTTAGCTGTTACTGAAAGTCCCGTCTGTCCAGTAAGGACAGATTGAACTTCCAGTCTCCAGCCGTTCTAGGCCTAGTATCTAACATCATCCAGGCACAGACGAGTCTATGATCTGAATAGTCTACACTGTAGAACATGGGACAATCTAGTAAATCTAGATCGATTCTTCTCACTAACATTCTGTCCAGGTAGCTATGAACCCACGTCCACATCTCCTTCCTCGGATGATCGACAAGCCCAAAGTCGCCGATCAGATCAACCAGGCTACGATCGCCCGATGCCTTTCAGCTAGCTTCCTGCCCCTATCTATCTTGGGGTCCAGGGCGGCATTCCAGTCCCCCATTAAGACTAGGCACGATGAATAAACCAGAAACGGCCCTAACTGACGGAAAAAGTCGACACGCTCACTCTGGTCGTTGGGCGCATAAACCGAAGCGACCCGAAACGAACCACTGCTCACGGCAATATCAGCCCCGATGAACCTAACCCCCTCCCACACACACACACCCACGCCAACATGAACATGGTCCACCCTCGCATCCAGGGAACGTTTAACTAACAAGGAAACACCTCTGGCCAACTGGTCCCCGTATACTGAATATATAACAAAGTCGCTAGACAGCACACGAGCATCAACCTCGCAAACAGTGTGTTTCCTGGATCGCAAAAAGGACCTGAGATCACAAAGCAGGCGGGCAGCCTTATCCTGATCTCTAAGGGCCCTCACATTCAGACTGGCTAATTTGATTGACATAATTTTAAGCTAGATTCTCATTAGCGTAGACTGGCCGGAAATCTGCGGGTGTCAGGATCCCGACGGATTGTCCCAGGTTTCCTGTCCCCATCTCTGTCGTCATGCGACCATCTATGACAATGCCTCCGACGTCCGTGGGATATGTTAGCTTTAGAGCCCTGTATAAAGCGGGATAGAGTATAACGGGGGCCCCTCCGGCGCAAAACTTTTGTAATTTTTTTAAAATCAGGAGATCCCATCTCCGCCATTCTAATATCAGGGAAGGCCTCCTTAGCCTCCCAAAGGTGATCCCATATATTTAATCCCCTCCCCACATCCATAATCACTGTTAGGACACCCGAGGCTTTTGTAAAATTTCTTCGGTCTTCAATTGACACCCCACCGACCGAATTCATTTTAAAGAGGAGCCTTAGAAAAGCTTTTTGTTGCGAGGAAAGGCCCCGCTCCATAGTCTTCCAGTCCACTTGACGTCTTTTCGCCTCTAGGGAATGGCTTCTTCTTTTTTGGGGGAGTGCTTGGAGGCGCGGAGATGTTTGGAATAGCGTGAGAAGGAGGGGTGTTGGAAGGTGGGTATGTTGGAAAGAGGCGTTTTCGGAACAGGTTTTTTGCGGGGAGGGGTTTTGGCTGGTGGAGTGCTGGGAAGTGCAGAAAGTGAAGCCCTAATATGGGAACAAGAAAGGCTCCTTACTTTGCTTTCCAGTTTTTTGACTGGGGAAGCAGGGGCGGAGTTTTACTTGGTTTTGTCCAAAGCCATCTCCGCCCTACTTCGACCAGTCCATTTTTCTTTCTTGGACACTTTTTCTTCTTCATCCTCTCTCCCTTTTTTTTTTTTTTTTAAAGAGGCAGACTTTTCATCTCCATTTCCACTTCCTGATGCTGCTCCAGTTGAGGGTCCCTATGCTGCATCTCTTGCGGCTTTTGCTTCTGCTGCCCTTGCTGACACTCCTGCTCCAGTTGTGGCTTCTTCTGTTCGCCCTTTTGTTGCTGCTGATGCAGGTCCCGTTTCGTCTCCTGTACAGGCTCTTTGGGACTCCTTGGGACGTCCTCCTGATGTGACGGGGATGCAACTTTTTGTTCCCCCTCTTTACCACTTCCGTCCACTCTCCAGGAACTTTTCTTGTTACTTTGGCATTTGTGTCAATGCTTACCTTGGTCGCTGTATTTTCCGGCTGCGGTTCCGGTCTCTATCCAGGACACGTTTTGGATAGATGTCCGGCAGCTCCACAGGCCCAACAGAGAGGGCGTCGTCCTTCAACGGTCACGTAGATTGGACGTCCTTCACAAGTAAGTACATTTGGCATAGCCAAAAAATTTATTCTGGTAACCGTTACCATGACTTCCATGTCTTCAGTAGCTATCCCGGCCTTACTTTTGACGGCTGAAACACTGACCAAACCTCGCCAAATTTCGAAAAGAAAAAAAGCCCAAGTGGTTTAATGAAATAAACAGTGGAACTGCATGCAGAGTTATTTTTGTTTTCCTTGTTCCAAGGTACTCCGTTTGGAGACTCACCGACTTGCTTGTCAATATGCTCCACGCCAGTGACTTAGCTGCGTCCTCTGATACCAGCAGGATACCCCACATAGATCTACTACTTCGGGCCAAAACCTTAGCCCCAATGTTCAGACTTTTAATACCTTCCTCCATTATGTTCCTGTTAACTCCAATCATCTTGCGAGTTTTGAAATCTATAGTTACCAAGGAGAAAGTTTTGATGTTCACCGCTTCCAGTAGAGATGGTACGGGTACCAATCCATTCTCCTTCACTTTCAAACTTCTTCGAGCGTCCCTTATAGTATTCGGTTCCTTTTTGAGTTGGTTTATCACCTACCCAATCCGAAAGGGTTGCTGACGAGGATGTCTCTTCTTGAAGTTGGGACTGCGAAAACCCGGCAATGCCAAAACGGCACCACCAGCTTGGCATTGCCAACTCAGCACCGCCAACTCGGAACCACCCACCCGGCACTGCCAACCCGTCACTGCCATGCGTGGAAAAACCGAGCCGGTAGGCTCGTGCAAAAATTTCTCCTTAGACCCCGTAAAAAACGCGGTCTGATAGCTGTCTACCACCGAAGACGAGACTAGCTTAGCTGGAGACGAATCTCCAACTATTTGCCGAAGCAAGGATATTTGCCAACCGCCCCGAGCGGTAAGATGTAGGTTATCTCTCTTTGTCTCTCTCTCTCTCTCTTTGTCTCTCTCTCTCTCTCTCTCTATATATATATATATATATATATATATATATATATATATATATATATATTAAGGCATTAAAAACAAGAAATTTTATATTATGGACCATGATAGATTTAAAACAAAAACAAACACCAGTCGACCGGTTTCGTCCCCTCTCATCAGAACTGTTAACGGGGAACTAAAATTATGAGGAAAAGAAAAAGAAGTCTGTTATGCATGACATGAATGATTGGACAGGAAGAAATAAATTATTATAAAAGTTATACCAACCAAGATGCTAGAAACGCAGCACAGCAAGTCCGAGCAAACAATCTCTTTGTTTACAAAGAGTAGGTTGCCTGAACCTGATGTAAAGCGTCTCTAACACCTTAAGATGGAATAGCGAGTGCGAACTGGCCAAAACAGAAAACCAGTTCACACTGAAATTCATCGCACAAGTAGGATTCTTTATAAAGTGATCCGCAATCGAAGACCCATACGTGTTACGAAAGGTATCACCCAAAGAATCCAATCATTCATGTCATCCATAACAGACTTTTCTTTTTCTTTTCCTCATAATTTTAGTTCCCCGTTAACAGTTCTGATGAGAGGGGACGAAACCGGTCGACTGGTGTTTGTTTTTGTTTTAAATCTATCATGGTCCATAATATAAATTTTTTTGTTTTTAATGCCTTAATACGCTTCTGTACCGTTTCAAATATATTCAAATATATATATATATATATATATATATATATATATATATATATATATATATATATATATATGAATTCTCATATATATATTCTCATATATATATATATATAGAGAGAGAGAGAGTGAGAGATTTGTGAACATAGAAGTCGACACTGAGAGGCTACAGGCTGTTTTATGCTAGACGCAATCGTCAGGTTGCCGATTCTCTGGCAATTGCGTCTAGCATGAAACAGCCTGTCGCCTCTGAGTGTTGACTTCTATGTTCACTTTTATATCTCTATTTACATACGCTCTATGATATTGAGCACTTTATCCCATAAATATAGCACACCTTAAAACTATATTTCTTCGTATATATATATATATATATATATGATGGTAGAGATACAGAAACAGTGTTTTCGTGCATGCGAGATCAACTTGAGACATGACAAAAGCAACCAGGTTCCACAAATTTCAAAAACGAACTTTTGTTCCAGGACAGAATAAACTCAAATGTATCCTGGCATACAAATTAAAATCTGATCGATAGGACAATAGCGCGCACGCACACACACACGCGGTACCACGCACACACACGCAGTACCACGCACACAGCAGACGCACATACCTACACACACACATACATATATTGAGATATATATGTATGTATGTAAGGAGGTCTTCGGGGGTCATTGAATTTAAATTGAATGTATCGGGACAGTCAATATTCGTTCAATCATCTTTTGTTGACGTCTATTATATTTGTTATATATAATTTAAATAATAGCAGGACAGACTGGGTTCTATAGCCTTTGATGGCAACTAGTCTAGGATAAGTATAACTCTGAATTCAAAACCTGCGAAGGGTTGTTTGGGGAGCCTTGTGGCAAGTAGTGCATCAGGTCTCTTTATTCGGCACTTCAAAAAGTGTGGTTGGTTCTGCACAAAGCCTTCACCACTATAATCAAATCATATGTGCTGGTGTCTGGGCTGTCGCTTCCTAGGAACTGAGTTACTTGACCCTCATACGACAAGAGGGTCCACGAATTTAAATATATTTGTTCAATATTTCTTTTTCTTGTTGGCGAGTTTATTTCACTCTTTTGGTATTGCAAGTGGAATGTTACTGTCCACAGTTCAGATCAGTTCTTGGAAAACTTTTGAGCTCCTGGATGGCTACAGTTGTCGTCTTTATTCCTCCCTAGACTACCCGTGACCCGTTGGGCCACTGACGGGTCAGGTTGTAAAACATTGAAGTCGATTTCAACATTAAAAAAGTTGTCAGTTTGACGAAAGCTGAAATAGAAATGCATACTTTATAAACAACTCGTATTTAAAAAAAATTTTCACTTAAATATTTTTTAAATCAGATTAACTTAAAAATGTGTTGATTTTTTTAATATGCCAAAAATATTTTTGAAATATTTAAATTATTTTTTGTTTAAAGAAAGCTGAATTATAAATATTTACTCTACAAACAACTTGACGAAACAGCAAAGCGGGATCTCTTTGAGACTGTTTTTAACTTTAAAATATTTTAATTAAAAAAATTCTCTGATTGAAGAAAGTTAAAATAAAAAATAATTACTGTATAAACAACTTGTATTTTTAAATCTTATTCGCTTAAATCAGATTAACTTAAATCATTATACTCCGGACGGACGCACCAAGCAAGGTTATTTACCTCACCACCCCGCGAGGCGGGATGTGGCACAAGGCCCTTTTTAATGCGGGGTAAAACCGAGCCCGTAAGCTCGGGTAAAAATTCCCCGTTGATCCTGTAAAAAACGGGGTCGGGTATCTGTCTACCACCCCAGACGAGACTCTGCCCTTCGGCATAGCCTCGTCTGGATTCCTCTTCGACCGAAGGCAAAGAGTTAGACTAGCTTAGATGGAGACGAATCTCCAACTAATTGCACAATCATAGACTTTTAGTATTATACTAGATTACCAATTCGGTCACTGACAGTTCAAGTTATAATATATTGAATTTGATTTCAACATTAAAAAATTGTCTGCTTGAAGACAGTTGACATAAAAATACTGTATAAACAAATCGTATTTTTAAATCCTATATTTTTTCATATGGCAAAAAATATTTTTTTTAAATATTTAAAAATATTGTTTGTTTAAAGGAAGCTGAAATATAAATAAGTACTCACGCAATCACGGGAAGGTGAAAAGAGAGAGAGGTGGAAATAGAGAGGTGGAAAGAAAAAGAGGTGGAAAGAGAGAGAGAGGGGTGGAAAGAGAGAAGTGGAAAGAAAAAGAGGTGGAAAGAGAGAGAGAGGTGGAAAGAGAGAGGTGGAAAGAGAGAAGTGGAAAGAAAAAAAGGTGGAAAGAGAGAGAGGTGGAAAGAGAGAAGTGGAAAGAGAGAGGTGGAAAGAAAAAAGGTGGAAAGAGAGAGAGGTGGAAAGAGAGAGGTGGGAAGAAAAAGAGGTGGAAAGAAAGAGAGGTGGAAAGAGAGAAGTGGAAAGAAAAAGAGGTGGAAAAAGATAGAGAGGTGGAAAGAGAGAGGTGGAAAGAAAAAAAGGTGGAAAAAGAGAGAGATAGGTGGAAAGAAAAAGAGGTGGAAGAGAGAGCTGGAAAGAAAAAGA
>OZ010614.1:24762041-24772041 GCA_963932145.1 Acanthosepion lycidas
TATCTATCCATCTCTCTCTCTGTATATATATATATATATATATATATATATATATATATATATATATATATATATATATATATATATATATATAATACAGTTAGTTCACATCTATCTACTATCTGTCTCTTAAAGGGTGTTTCTATCTATCTATCTATCTATCTATCTATCTATCTATCTATCTCTGACTCTCATGTTTTATATTTATTTATCTCTTACAGACTGTTATTATCTATTACTTTTCATCTCTCTCTCTCTCTCTCCCTCTCTCTCTTTATATATATATATATATATATGTTATTTTTTATACGAAATTATAAGAAAAACATGTTGAAATCTCTTATAATAAAAACAATAATACATTGCTCTACTTTGTATTGAGCACATTTTTAAAAGTAAAAGCTCCGAATAGTTGAATTTTACTCCATCTGTTCTTTTTCTCATATATATATATATAATATGCGATGGATAAATTGTCTTTTATAATATTGCAAAACTGGAAATAATACTGACATTGAATATTAATCACTATATTTACTAAAATTACACAAAAATATCTTGAAATACAAAGAGTAGATATATTCAATAAAATCGTCATTAGCTTCAACCACGCCCTCAAGACGATTTCGGAATCTCTTGCAACTCTCCTGGATGGTCATCTTATTTAAGTTTCGGGAATGGTGCTCTAAGCCTTCCCTTCAGTTCATCTTTGGTATTACCAGGAGTTCTCTGGCTCAACTGCGTCCCACACATAAAAATCAAGGGGGTTACAGCCTGGGGAGTTACGTGGCTATTTATAAGGGGTGATGTGGTCGCAGAAATTGTCTGGCAGCCATAACTGGCTTCTCCTGCTTGTGTAGCATGGTGCAGAGTCCTGTTGCGAGATATAAGTTCTTCTAGGCAGTCACCCTCTTGACCCTGGGCAGCACTACCTCCTCAAGGAACTTGAATTTTTCCATTTGCACGTCGTAAATGGATTGGTTCTCTCATAAAAAATTAGGCAATTTTTTTGGAGAAAATAAATTTTGCTGATTATCATTCTTTAGACGTTACTTATTCTGTGACACATTTAAGAACCGAAAAATATTGATTCGACATCGATTTTAAAGGGGGTCCTTGTTCTTGTTATCGATATATGTGTCAAATCTATCGTTGAATTTGAAGAGTTACTTGCCTTAGGCTGTTATTTACAAATGTCAAATTTGAAATGTGCTAACATTATTGATATCCGCTTACTATATATATATATATATATATACCAAGTATATAATTGATGTATACGGAATGAATTCCAATAACCAACAATTACTATTCTTAAAAGAGTGCTCAATACAAAGTAGAGCAGATATAATTATTTATTTAAAAAAATTATAACATAAATATGTTATAAAATCACTACAAAAATAGATATTTTGCTTCAACACCCCCGGTGTCTTATCAAGTGATGATGTTGAATGTAAAAAAAAGTTATATATATATATATATATATACTCGAGTATCATGCGACTTTTGAAGACCTATTCTGATAGTAATTTTTAGATGGTCGCATCATACACAAAATATAAAATTAACGTATGTACTGATGGTCCAAGCTGCCTTGACCAAACTGCATATCCATTTTATACACAAAAAGTACAGCTGTATTTAAAATAAACATCATACAATGTATACAGTACTTAGTTTTTAAATCCTGCATTTTTTAAAACCTTTTATTTGTTTTACATTTTTAAATATTTTTTTGTGCGGGATTTCTTTTCGGATGTGTGTGGGTCACAATTATTTTTCTGTTAATTTATTTAGAAAAAAATATGAAAAACTGGTAAAGTTTATTTGTGACGTGTTTCATCCGTTAGGATTTAATCGGACTATTAATTTATATAAATTGTTGTTCTTTAATTGAAAATTTATATATCTGTCCATTCGTTATTAAGGAGAAATCTTTTTCTAACTCTATCTAAAAAAAATGTATGTTTTCATACGCAAAACAGATGGAGCCAATAACTCTGTAAAAGGCAAGAATCGACTTGACATTTTATCGATATGATAAACAGGATTCCTTTTCAAATCGATTAGAAATCAATATTTGTCGATTCTGACTCATTTTTATTGTCTCAAAAACATTTTTCTCCCTCTTTATGAGTGGAAGCGTCTATTTACCTGTTGCAATATATATATATATATATATATATATATATATATATATATATATATATATATCGCATTTGTCAGTGTTTATCTATCTACATATACAGGGTGATTGAAATGTAACTCCCTGTTTTATGTATGAGTTGCTTAGCCAGGAGTCCTGACTTCTGACCTTGTGACTTTTTTCTTTGGCATTGGTTAAAGAAGCAAGTCTCCTATACCAAACCATAACTTTGAAAGAATTGGAAGTGCGAATACAAGAATTTATGTCTTCCATACCACAAGAGTTCCTGGCGAAATCAGTTAATGCAATTCCTGGGCGGTTCGCGAAGTTGGTAGAGAAATCTAGTAGCCGGATCGAATTTTAAATAAAACCTCATTCCAAACGCTTTCCTCTCATATCCATTTCTAGAGAAAGTTATAGTTAATAAATAAATTATAAGTATTTTAAAATGGGGAGTTACATTTCAGTTACCATATATATATATATATATATATATATATATATATATATATATATATATATATATATAATCTAGTGAAAAACCGGACACCTCTCGATTTATTTTTACTCTAGTGTAAAACCGGACCCATATCAATATTTTTACTCTACTGTTAAACCGGACCCATATCAATAGTTTTACTCTAGTGTAAATCTGGACCCGTGTCCACATTTTTAATCTAGTGTAAAAACAGACCCATGTAATTTTTTAGTTCAGCATAAAACCGGACTAATGTCGACATTTTTTTACTCTATTGTAAAACCGGACCTCTGTCTACCTTTTTAACTCTCGTGTAAAACTGTATCTATATCTGTCTTTTTGAACCCATTATAAATCAGAATGTTATAAATATTTTTTTTTTTTTAAATTTAGGTAAAATCAAACGGACAGATTTGGCTTCATTATAAATGTTATAAAGTCTAGTTTTTTTTTTACAATAGTTTAAAATGGGCCTCTATATTTTTACACTAATCTAATCTAGACCGTTGTTTACTTTTGTGATCTAGTGTAAAATTGCACTACTGTAAAGACAAAAGTATGCAGCTGTAGGCTTTAAGAAAGTTTTATTCAGCTGAGAATTCGAGGTTCACGTATAGTGTCGTTTTATAGTCACAGTAAACAGAAATAGAGGGAGGGCAGCAAAAAAGGAGAGACCTCTCTTGATTATTCATAACATGCCCCTTTTTAATTTTTGCGTAATTCAGACCTTTGTCTACCTAACTGTATAATGACTAAGATTGTTCTCCCATAAAACTTATATTCTACATTATATGTTCCAGTTGTTGATAAAAAATAAGCTTTACAAATTAAGCTTAATTTATCGACCTACCTATTTGATATTCTTTCAAGATGTAGGCAACCATGTTCCTCCATAACTTCCTCTCTTTTAAATACGCTAAGTAACTTTTGAGCCAAAGTAACTTGTGACTATATTTGTTCTTGCTTTTCTATTCATTCACTGTCCTTTTGGGTGTTAAATTGACACATTGAAGTCAACCCAATTGCTTACATTTAAATAACTGAACGACTTTTCATTAATCTACGGATCCTAGTAAGTAAGAGGCAAAATGGAATTACAATGTGTACAAACAATTTCGAAAGTACAATAGAGAAAATAATTTAACATTGCCTATCAAAAATACAAACCTACATTGAGAAAAATGTCTAAAATATCTCACTAGGAATTATGCCAATATATATGGCCGTGAAAACTTCTTGTGGAACTTTAATCTGATACCATGGCAAAATCAGAGAAGGAAATCAATTGAAGTCCCAATGAGTAATAACTTTCTGTAACCTTGGCAACAGCAGGTGATCTTGCTACTAAAACTACTAAAAAACAGACAAACACTTCACAAAAGCACACACACACACACACACATATATATATATATATATGGAAGTTATATTGTATTTCGACAATAAAACAAAAGCGTGCTTTCATAAAATTACAAGTTTTCTTTTACTTTCGCGCCATGAAACAAATTGTAACTTGGCAGACGATAAAATGGATTCCTTTTTATAGTGCCGGAACATTTGTCGACCAAGCAGAAAAAAAAACGATTTATTTCGCCAAAATGAACGTGATTCAAGTAACAAAATTAAACAGTTTATGTTGAACATATAATAACCATATTTTTCAAGGATACGTGGCATAGTTATTGTGATGAACGCATCATGTGTCCTTATAAGAATATATAAAAAGGGACCTTAACACGTACATATATTCGTCAGTTGGTTTGAATAGAGCAATTTTTTGCTTCAGTAAGTATACGTCAGATACAGGGCTCTTCTTTTCGTGTATATATATATATATATATATATATATATATATATATATATATATATATATATATACAAATATAGATAACTAGAATCGTTTCGAAAAACCCTCGAATTTTTGATTTGCCAATAATCAAATCAATCTCGAGGGAAAAAAGGTTTAAAAAAACCCAGCTACAAACATGAACTACTGCCGAAAAAAATCGCACAGATGCAGGTCTGAAGCCCAAAGAAAAAAACCCCGATACGAGTAAACAACTAACTAACAAAAGAGCTCAATACAACCGTAGAGCAGACCTAGATACACCTAGTGAGCCAGACAAACCTACCTAGGTTTCACCTAAACGGATCGTCAGGGAAAGTTCGGCTCCGAACTTTCCCTGACGATCCGTTTAGGTGAAACCTAGGTAGGTTTGTCTGGCTCACTAGGTGTATATATATATATATATATATATATATAATTATTTATTTAAAAATATGATTCCAACACGCTACATAAGAGGTCTCATGTTTCAAAAAAAATTCGCTTGAAGATGGAACAGAGCCTACTTTAACTCAAGTTAATTCAAATATTATTTTGAAGTTTTCGGCTCTTGTTTTGAAACATGAGACCTCTTATGTAGCGTGTTGGAATCATATTTTTAAATAAATAATTATATTTATGCTCTACTTTCGTATCGAGCACTATTTTTTAAAAATAATTACAAAAATACTAAGGAACTTTGGATTATTTACCAAACCAGTTTCTTTCCTATTTTCTACAATATTTTCACATATATATATGTATATATATAGTGTGTTTGTGTGTGTTCTCAGTAGTCGAAAATCTGGATGTATCTATCATTAGGATATAGCTATTTGAAGTGTCTCGGACTGAGAAGACTTCACCACCCCCTCGTGTATAAAGAAAATTAAAAAAAAAAAAGGCTGTGTGTGGGTCAACCTATTGTTTTATGTGGGCCATATCGTTTCATGTTACGGGCAGTCATGGTTCTCCACAACTTCCTCTCTTTTTTATGATTTTGAGCATTTTTGTCCGTGTTATGCCATTCAGTCAATATGTTCTTATGGGTTTTAAATTCTCCAGGTCCTCTGTTCTGTACTGTATTTCCAGATTTTCAGCTTTCTCTTCCTAAATATCACTTTCCTTTTAGTTTCCTATTTCCCGTAACGCTTCCTACGTTTCTCCTCGTGTCAATTCATGGTATTCTCACCATTCTTTGATCTAACCACATCACTGTCTCTTCAAGTTTGTTCTTCCTAGGTCAATAAATTGTCCCAAATTATTGCCATATAGGATATTACATCGTAGGTCAGCGCTCTTGACATTGCTTCTAAAAGCATTCGTCGGTACAACAAGTAATACAGGGAGTTAGGGAAAAAAACAGCAATAAAAAACCAAAAAAAAAAACCAAAAAACAAAACTGTAATATGAGCTCTCGTAAAAAAATATAATATCGGGGCATTAAGGTTTATAAGTCAATCGATAATTAACTTACTGCGTAAAAGTGATGTAAAAACGTTAGAACTGGTAATCGCTACTATATAGAATTACTGTACTCATTTCTATGCTTGGTCGGCTCAGGAGGTTTTTGTAGTTTAACATGTGCAGTGATTACTTAAGTTTTTGTATTTTTCACTAATGTTCTCTGTTTATAATGCATCATCTAAGAAACATATATGTTAAATACAAGCTGTTAGTTGTTCAGAGACCTTACGGACTACTCAATGAACATTTTTCTCTGTAAACGAAATTCTAATATCAGTTTGAATAATGAAGAAAAATAATTCGTATTAACGATATTTATAGTTTGTTTAATATTATTGTTTATTGTCTCTTTATGGATTATTCAAGGCTGAACTGTGAGCTTTGAAGTAGTAAAAATATATATGTTATTCTGCTTTCACAATTGAGTGCATGGTAGATGATACTCAGCTTTTGTGCATATACAGGTTTGTGGGGACATGATTACTAGAGGCGGTGATATGTGTGTTTTATCTTGTAGTTGTAGTCAAATTATATTTTGGAATACAGTTTGATTTCTTTAATTGTAGGATGTATGTATGTGTAGCTGGCTACTCGCATTCGAAGATACCCGTCTACGAGGGCGGCTAGCCAATCCCTATTGCAGACACTTGCTCAGGTATATTTTTGTTTGTTCATCACCCGCAGAGCAAACCTGTGGTTTATACTGCGGCTATGCTGAGTAGACTTTAGTTACAGTTTCCGGGAAAGAGCGTGTTATCTAGGGTGACTTGAACAAGGCCAGCACGATCCTCAGCCACGATAACTTGTGACTTCGTGCTAGCACAGCTATCGACGGCACCCAAGGGTTCCGTCCACCCAATTTCACTCACAAGGCTTCGGTCAGGCACTTTCCAAAGGTGACACACGCATAACATCAGGAAGACTTCTTCCTGACCAATCGACCATGGTAAGATTCGAACCCGGGTCTCGTTGTCAAAATCCGAACGTTCTAACCGCTCAGAAACTTAGGATATTTTAGAAATTAATGTCATGGAAGAATTATTTCTTGTTGGTTGTTTGGTTGTTTGATTTTGTTTAGTGGCATATCAACATCTTTATGGGTTATTTAATACCGAAATCTAAATATTTTGATTGCAATTGCAAGCCTTCAAATACAGAAATGTATAGTAGTCCATTTTATCATCTATATGCATTAGTGTTAATTTTACTGTAAATATGTACTTTTATACTTTCATAATATTTGGTTGATACTAATATAGTCTGATAATTGTCTCAGTCACTTATATGCCATGCGTGATACACGCTTAGGCGATCATGTATCTTTCGATACTTGACTGACGAGGCAGAAATTTTCCCATTTCTTTGTGTTGTAGACCAGTTGCCATCCAAGGCTATAGAATACGTTCTTTCCTGTTATTTACCCATAGCTGGGGGGAGAAAAGAAGAGGATTAATAGGGTATTAATAGGGTCAAGGGTATTAGCACGTAAGTAAATGTAATGGATTCGACTTGAATTCGAACTCGGCTCTCCTATTCTTCAATCCGAGCCGAAGATGCTGTTATGCTTTGATTTACAATACATACCAACTGTCAAATCATAAACACCCGACATACGGGTATTTCAAAATTACGAGGATAACAGAACCTGTTACACTGCTTTAAAATTTTTAGTCATTCATGAAGATGCTATTGTAAAAATGCCATGCGTGATACACGCTTAGGCGATCATGCATCTTTCGATACATGACTGACGAGATAGATTTTTTTTTCTCGCAGTAGGTTGCCATTTCTTTCTCTATTCAAGGTTATAGAAACCAGTCTGTCCTGCTATTTACTGACAGCCGGCGGGGAGAAGAAGACGATTCAGGATTCCCAAGCATATTAGCACGTAAGTGAATATAATGGATTCGACTGGAATTCGAACTCGGCTCTACCGATTCCTCAAATCCGAGTCGATAGCCATTGCTCCACCGTGTCCATTATCAACAGTAGTACAATATCTACTATACATGTTTTATTATAGTATAATATCTACTATCCATTTTCTACTATCGTATAAAATTTACTAACTGTTGAAAGTAGGAAATATGTTAAAAAAACATTAAACGTGTATACTAAACAGTTTGTAGTATAAAATTTATACCAATATTAGGTGATTTTTCAGTAAAAGTTACTGTAGTACTTATAAATATTACAAAATAATACAGTAACACTAAAATTCCATACATTTTGTAACGGAATTACATAAATACCTACTTAATGGATACAAATTAGATAAACACCCTATTCTTTGGATTAAAATAACACTGTATAGATTTTGAAGAATTAATTACTGTAAGCCGTAAGTGGGTTGTTTGGTAGAGTGCATCGTCATTTATGGCAGGTCGCAAAAGCCTCGGCAGATATACTATAGTAGTACGGTTTAGTTTTTGTTTGGGGGTTCACTATTTACCCATACCTGGGAACCCCTAAGGCTGGACCTGGAAGTAACAGCAATTAAGAGGTAGTAGGTTGTTTGCATTAGCATCGGGGACCTTGCTTTTGAACGCTCGTAATTCTAAAGAGAAAAATTGATACCAGTTTCACTGTTGTATCTGATGTAAAAACTGTTAGAATATTATTGGAGATCGTTCATAATAATGATCGTTCGTATTACATGTAAAGACGGGCATCAGGTGAAGGAATAACTATTTGCAAAGGTAGAGGTCATTAATAAAATAAGGACGGCTATACGCTTTTAAAGGGTCAAGATTATATTGAAATAATGCATAGTACTTGACTTGGATCAGTGAAATCTATCTATCTATCTATCTATCTATCTATCTATCTATCTATCTAAATCTGTTAAAATCTGTTTATTTATGTATTTCATGTTGTCAAAATCTGTAGTTTGAATCTAACGCTGATAGATATGAACAGACTGCAAGAGATAGATAGATAGATAGATAGATAGATAGATAGATAGATAGATAGATAGATAGATAGATAGATATGAACAGACTGTAATAGATAGATAGATATTAGGCTGGTGCAAAAATAATGACGTAATAATGTCGTTTTTTGACGTATTTTTAACGTCAAAAAACGACATTATTTTTGCACCAACCTAATAGATGGGTAGATATGAACAGACTGTAATAGATAGATAGATAGATAGATAGATAGATAGATAGATAGATAGATAGATAGATAGATAGATAGATAGATGTTCGCATACAGACACAAATTTGAATATTAGATCGATAGATATTCTTCAGTCTTCGTCAGTCATTCATTTAACTTGTTCAAACGTGAATTTGTTGACTTCTATAGATAGATAGATAGATAGATAGATATGAAGAGACAAATGTAGATAGATAGATAGATAGATAGATAGATAGATGTTCGCATACATACACAAATTTGAATATTAGATCGATAGATATTCTTCAGTCTTCGTCAGTCATTCATTTAACTTGTTCAAAGATGAATTTGTTGACTTCTCGAGGATCTATCTATCTATCTATGACATTTTGTTTGCTTTTTATCTATCAATCTATCTGTTTAATTCTGTTCATATCTATCTATATACCTATCTCATTCTGTCCATATATATATATATATATATATATATATATATATCGTTGTCTGTTACTTAACTACCTCATTATTTTCATATCTATTTATCCATCTCATTTTGTTCATATCTGTTTCTCTCATTTCTTTCAAATCTGTATCATTCTGTTCATATCTATGTATTTATCGATATATCTCTATCATTTTGTTCATATATATATATATATATATATATATATATATATATGTGTGTGTGTGTGTGTGTGTGTATCGTTGTCTCATTGTGTTCAGATCTATTTATCTATCTCATTTTTTACATATATATATCTATCTACTTCACCCAGTTCAGATCTATCTACCTATCTATCTATCTATCTATCTATCTTCATACATAGTTCTTTGACAACCTTATCTTATCAAATCCTTTCCGTACCCGGCCAGACTGTTAATACAAATCCCACAATACATAATCTCGCCTTGATCGCAAATTGAAGACTCCTGACGGTTCAACTGTCCATGTTCGTCT
>OZ010614.1:24782041-24787041 GCA_963932145.1 Acanthosepion lycidas
AGAGAACAAACTACAATAGATAGATAGATAGATAGATAGATAGATAGATAGATAGATAGATAGATAGATAGATAGATAGATAGATAGAATCAACCCTGTAGCCATTTTTTTATGAGCCATCTCAAATGTTTTTTTTGTAATCGGTGTCTTGTTGAAAACATTAAAACAAACCTGACCCAAGTATACTGTTTTATTCACCTTTCCCTTTAGCGAAAAGACCCACTTCTGGATTTATCAGTTTCTTATGTCTTCAAACCCCCACCTTTTATTCCCCAGATTTATTTTAACCATTGCAGACCCCCCTCCAAACTTTTTCTCGTATTTTTACATCTCAGAACTGCTTCCCCAAACGTATGTATGACGATGGCGAATTTGTCATGTCATTTCTGCCTGTGTCAGTGATTAAAGCATTTATTGAACCTGTGATTGGAGCTTCGTTTGTTTCCTTTTAGTTTTGATTGGCTGTGGAACGGATGTGACATTTTATGTGTTTTACTCCGAGGTGAACAACCGTGGGCGAGGGTAGAGAACACGTTGCGTCCGTTGCTTGCAGTTTTCGACCAAGGTGGCGGGGGAAAGGCAGAGAAGGGGTCTTGTCAAAGAGTGAAAAGAGCGACGAACTTTGGGAATAGGAAAGAGAGGGTTTGAACACAAAAGAAAAGAAATGAAGACCGAAAGAGAGTTCAAAAAGAAAGCGAAAAAGCCGATCTAGCGATAAAAAAACCCAAATCAAAATGATAGGTGAAAGAAAGAAAGAAAGAAAGAATGAAAGAAAGAAAGAAATAAAGAAAGAAAGGAAATGGAAGAATTTAAGATGAGTCAGAAAAATGGATTACATTTAGGAGTCTAAGAAACAAAGATATAAGGAAATAAAGAAAGAAAGAATAGTAAGCAGGATGACTCGCAAATAGGAAAATAATAATTAAAAAAAGTAATAAGAAAGATGTATTAAGGCTAAAAAAAAGAGAGAAAGAAAGAAGGAAAAATAAGAAAGAAAGAAAGAAAGAAAGGAAGAAAGAAAGAAAGAAAGAAAGAAGATAAAAATAAGGCAAATAAGGAGGGTGGAAGAGAATAAAGAGAAAATGAAATTAAAAAGAAAATGGAAAGAAAGAAAAAGAAAACAAAGATAGTAGCTCGATGAAAAGGAGAGTGAAGAAAGAAAGAAAGAAAGAAAGAAAGAAAGAAAGAAAAAAGAAGAAAGAATAAAGAAAGAGAGAAATAAAGAAAGAAATAAAAAGAAAGAAAGAATAGGGAGGAGGAATAAATTTAAAAGAGGAAAATAATAAAAAAGGAATAATAAAGAAGAATTAAGGTTGAAAAGAAAGAAAGAAAGAAAGAAAGAAAGAAAGAAAGAAAAAAGAAAGAAAGAAAGAAAGAAAGAAAGAAAGAAAGAAAGAGATAAAAAAGCAAGCAAGAAAGAAAGAACAGGGAGCGGGAATAAATCTAAAAGAGGAAAATAATAAAAAAGAGAAAAAGAAAGAAGAATTGAGGTTGAAAAGAAAGAAAGAATGAAAGAAAGAGAGAAACAAAACGAAAGAAGAAACAAAGATAAAAATATGACAAAAAGGAGGGTGGAAGAGAATAAAGAGAAAATGAAATTAAAAGAAAAATGGAAAGAAATAAAAAACAAAGATAGTAGCTCGATGAAGAGGAGAGTGAAGAAAGAAAGAAAGAAAGAAAGAAAGAAAGAAAGAAAGAAAGAACAGAGAACAGGAATAAATTTAAAAGAAGAAAAAAATAATAATAAATGGAATAAGAAAGAAGAATTAAGAGTGAAATGAAAGAAAGAAAGAAAGAAAGGAGAAAGAAAGAGATAAAAAAGCAAGCAAGCAAGAAAGAACAGGGAGCAGTAATAAATTTAAAATAAGAAAATAATAAAAAAGGAAATAAGAAATAATTATTAAGTTTGAACAGAAAGTAAGAAGGAAAGATTAACTTAAAGTATTGCCCAACCTAACACCTCCAACCTAGATTGTGACCCCATCCAAAAGAAAACCGTACTCGAAATAGTCTCCCAATTAATCCAACAGCTGAAAGCGGAAAAATTAATTAAGTTGCATTAAAATCTGAGAAATCTTCTAAAAGCGGAAAGTTTATAAAAAAAAACCACTTTCTCCACACTCAAAGACAATAATATCTTCGCAGAGGAATTCAGATCAGCTTAAAAAAAGTGACGCAACAAACCCAATATCATAATCAGACGCGCTGACAAAACCAACAATTACGCCGTTCTTAAGCGACATGATCACAGATAAAAAAAAAATACAATCTGTCCAAGATGACACAAAAAAATTCATAAAATTAAGCAAAAATCCCACAGAATAATTAAAAAGTTAGATAAAGAAACTGAATTCAAGTAACAACGCTGAGATACTTTAATACTTTCTAACTTACACCAAACACCGTCATATCTAACGAAAGTTGTTTAAAAGAGAGGTTGCTTCCCATATATATATATATATATATATATATATATATATATATAAGAAAATAAAATCTTTAATATTACCCTCAAATATTATTCAATAATGAAACCTAAACCTTAAGTAAGTTTACCCATATAATAATTAAGAAAAATTGCATTCATAAATTAGATTAAAAGTAAAACTAATAAAGATGTTACCGAAAACTTTTTTTACAATATTAAGGAAGTACAATTGGTCGGGTAAATAAACTATTATAATTTGAAATATTCCTTTAATATGTTATCTATAAATGTGCTAATAAAAATAGTAGTTAACTTATATTAAGTCCCTAAACTATTTACTTAAAAAATTAAATATTTAAACTGATAACAATCATCAATTTTTTTTTTTTAGACATCTAAATTTCTATGAAGCATTGAAATCTATCCTTTACTTAAATTTGTTAAAACACAATTACAACCTCTTTCGATTTACTTCCCTCTCCCCCTCTCTCCTTGCCGTAACACTCATTTGTATATATCTGTATTACTGTCTTCTGTCTCCTCTCTCTTTTCCATTTTTCCTTTTCTTTTCTCCCTACTCCCCTCCCATTTCTATATATCATTTCCGTTAAGTTAACCATCTAAATAGGTCATGGTCTGGTCACTCCTCCTACCCCAATGTAAAGCACGCTTAAGAGAGATATGAAATTAACCCCTTCCTATACTCTACCTTGTCTCTTTAACTACCCCCCTCATCCCCCCTGCTAAATTGCAAAAATTAAACTACCCATCAATTTTCAATATCATTTTCCCTTTCATTTCGTTGTTGGAAGTGTTACCTGATGATCCGGAGTCCTTTAAAAGGATTTTGGTGAAATAAATTATTGTAATGGTACCTTATAGTGGTCTGTTTTTCATTAAATATTAGCTCTGGATTCACATTGAGCTCTCAGGATTTCATCCTCCTTGGAATTACCCATACAGTTTACCAAGCTCTTCGTAACTTATATATATATATATATATATATATATATATATATATATATTTGGTTGGATATAAATGTAAACAATTTTGATACATTTTATGTTTAAGATACATTTTACTAAAAAAATAGTAATAAACTTAATTCTTATTCTAACAGAATTAATGCATTTTTTTTTCATTTTAACTGATGAAAAAAGTATTCGTACAAAACAAAAGTAGCATATTAACTTAATTTGTAAACAATTTTGATACATTTTATGTGTTAAGATACATTTTACTAAAAAAATAGTAATAAACTTAATTCTTATTCTAACAGAAATTAATGCATTTTTTTTCATTTTAACTGATGAAAAAAGTATTCGTACAAAACAAAAGTAGCATATTAACTTAATTTAATACTTTGTGGAATATCCTTCATTGAGTTCAACAGCTACCAGTCTATTCCTGTACATCTCAACTAATGATTTGCACACATTGAGTGGTATTTTGTCCCATTCTTCTTGGCATATTGTCTTCAAATTCTTGATCTGTTGGTGCTCTTTTCCCAATTTGAATTTTCAAATATCGCCATAAATTCTCGATTGGGTTCAAGTCTGGGGACTGACTTGGCCATTGCAAGACATCAATGTTACTTTCAGCTAACCATTTCCTTGTAGATCTAGCGGTAGCTTAGGATCATTATACAGTTGGAAAACCCAATCAGGAGGTAGCCGAAGTCTCTCAACAGAATGCATTAAATTGTCTTGCAGGATTTTCTGGTATCTTTCGGCATTCATCTTGCCATCTATTATTGATATTCTGCCAACACCTTTTGTAGAAAAACAGCCCCAGATCATGATACTGCCACCACCAAACTTTACAGTTGGCAACGTGTTCTTTGGTAAGTAGGCTTCACCGTCCTTCCTTCACACATGATTTCAATAATTATGACCAAACAACTCTATTTTAGTTTCATCTGTCCATAGTACTTTTTCCCAAAACGAATATTCTTTATCCTTATGCTCTCTAACGAATTTTAGCCTAGCATCTCTGTGTCATTTCAAGAGGAGTGTACTCTTCCTTGGGATGCGTGATTTCATACTGTTTTTGTGTAGTTCATTACTTATTGTACGCTTGGTCACTTTAATCCCTAATGCACGCAGATGTTCCTGCAGTTCGTCTCGGGTAACCTGTGGATTTTGTTGGATCTGGCGTCCTAATATTCTTGCTGATCTTAGAGAAATCTTCATCAGAGCACCTGTTCGTCTTTGGTTTTCAACGCTGTTTTTAAACGAAGCAATGAACGAAGCAATTGTAGTAAAAAGAATATTAAAGGTTCTTAGAAATCGTTCTGTAACTGTTCCCATCTTTCCAAAGAGACAAGATGTGTTGTTTTTGTGAAATAGTCAATTCTTTAACTTTAGGCATTATTAGAACCTTCTCGTAAGACTAGAAATTGCAGAATTCTCTGATAATGGCTAATAGCGTTCACTATATATATATCGCTCGCTCGACTCTTCCGTTGAATTCGACGTATGAGGATCAAGCAGATCGGTTCCTCGAAAACCGACAGCCCGACAACAGCACATGAAATTTGATTATAGTGGTGAAGGTTTCGTGCAGGACCAG
>OZ010614.1:24792041-24842041 GCA_963932145.1 Acanthosepion lycidas
GAGCGAGTTCCACAGGCGAGAAGTGCGAGACATGAAGCTATTGGAGTAGAAGAGACGGCTACATTTAACAGTTTCTACAGTGAAAGGGCTAGAGCGAGATGCCAGCCTAGTTGAACGCTTAAATTCCTGAAGTCTGGGAACCAGCGAAAGCAGCTCATCGAAGCAGCTACCGTGAAAGTATTTATAAAAAAGACATATATATATATATATATATATATATATATATATATATATATATATATATATATGGGGCTCTGGGTTATAATCTTCAAAACCCGAATGTCGAATTCCTGAAATTTAAAATCCCGAAATTTTGAAATCCCGAAATTTTGAAATTCCGAAATTTCGAGATCCCACAATTTGAAAGCCCGAAATTTTGGAAGGCCGAAATTTTGAAATCCCGAAATTTGAAATCCCAAAATTTGAAATCCCAAAATTTGAAATCCCAAAATTTGAAATCCCGAACGTATCAAAATCCCGAATTATCTGAAATTTAAAATTCTGAAAGATCAAAATCCCGAATAGAAATTTAAAATAATGGAAATACCTTTATTTCTAAACATTTGCAAAATACCGTTTAATTTTGTTTGTTCTATATTCCGTGCTAATAGGATACTTGAAAAAACAAGATGGATAAAATAAGTAAAGGTTTATTGTGAACAAATCAGTACAATAAGAATAAAGATAACAGTCATGCACAAGGTTGTCACAAGTCAATCCAGTAGTGAGTGCTACTAGTGGAAAGTCGGTAGTTCTCGCGTAAGTCTGAGTCGTACTTAACAGATCCCAGCTGGTCTCTGTAGTCCGTTAACTTACGTTTATAATTTTTCAGGTGTCATCAACCACTTCAGGAAAATTAAGGATTCCCTTAAACATTGGATTTGCTGCTTTTATCACAATCTATGAATTACTTGAATCTCTGATTTACTGCCAGAGTAAGAAGTCCTTGTCAGCTGCTTTAGAACAATCATTGCTTTCACTACTTATATTAGTATCTACAGATTATCTTGAACCAATTGACTTAAACCTGAGACAAATTTCTCAAGAGATTTAATCAGTTCTCTGGTAATTTAAGTAATAATTTTTGTTTTTGAATTAATATAATTTGAAGTGGTCTATATTCTGTTAAATGGGATATCTTGAATTTTAGCCATATAAACTTTTTAGTCTTCCATATTGTTATATTCCGTGCTAATAGGAATATATACTTGAAAAACAAGGTAGATAAAATAAGTAAAGGTTTATTGTACAAAAACCAGTACAATAAGAATAAAGGTAACAGTCAGTCCATTAGTGAGTGCTACAATAGGATGGTTGATAGTTCTCGCATAAGTCCGAGTCGTACTCAACAGATCCCAGCAAGTAATATTTACCAATCTCCCCACAGGGTAGGATGTGACACAAGGCCGAATTTAATGTGGGGAATCCGAGCGCGTAGGCTCAGCTAAAAATTCTCCGGAAACCCGGCATAAACAGGTTCGGGTCTGTCTACCTCTCCGTATGAGACTCTGCTCTTCGACATAGCCTCGTCTGGGTTCGTCTCTGCCCGAAAGCGGAGAGTTCGACAGCAGCTAAGAGCTGAGTAACTGATGCCAGCTAGTCGATATTTACCAACCTCCCCACGGGTTAGGATGTGGCACAAGGCCGAATTTAATGTGGGGCAATCCGAATTCCCCGTAAACACTGCATAAACGGGTTCGGGTCTGTCTACCTCCCCGGACGAGACTCTATTCTTTGGCATAGCCTCGTTCGGGTTCCTCTCTGCCCGAAGGGAGAGCTCGTCAACAGATACTTGACTTACAGTTACATATAGGCAGTTACTACCTATAGTTTAGACACTCAGGTTATTCCATTACATCAGTTTGTACCTTTGAAATATTCAAAATCCCGTATAAATATAAAGCCGCAATATATGAATAATTTATAATAAAAGATTATGAGCAAGAGCCCTAAGATAGGTCATAAGATCTGGTCGGTTTTCACGATCGTTGACTATATTTTTACCCCTTTAATCACGATAAAACAGTTTTTTATTATTTTTTGGACGAGTCTCTCCTCGGAGACTGCATTCACATTCGTTTTCTACGTGTTGATGCTCTTTTTGAACCTCTCCAATAATACGATAAACACTGACATGAGCATTGCCTACTAAATTTACCCATCACCTATGCCATATTCTGGTTATATATATATATATATATATATATATATATATATATATATATATATATATATATATATATATATATATATGTGTGTGTGTGTGTGTGTGTGTGTGTGTGTGTGTGTATTAATGAATTTTGAATGTTTCAAATGTATAAATACTATTGTTATGGTAATTTACCCACGCACACATGGACTCTCCCAGCTATAAATAGGAGCAGGTACTGCCTTTTGAGTGTGAAGTTTCCAGCCGTCAGCCCCGACAGCCGGACCGAACATCCTTGCTGTAACACTCTCGTTTGTATAAGTTTGTATTACTGTTTCTGTTAATATATTTGTTTAGCTCAATTCCTCTCTTTGTGCCTTTAATTCTGCCCCTGACAAGGCCACAGCAACTATTTAAGCAAGATTTTGTAAATGTTTAGAAATAAAGTTATATCCAATTCCTCCCAAAGATTATTTTGGGGAATTCTGATCTTTCAGGATTTAACATTTTGGGATTTTAATATTCGAGATTTTCATGCATTCGAGATTTCAAATTTCGGGATTTTAAATTTCAGGATTTCGACATTCGGGATTTTAAGATTCGGGGTTATGACCCTATTTGCACACACGCGCGCGCGCACACACACATGCACATGTCTGTGTATTTAGGCAGCAATCCTTCTTTCATGCACATTTCATTGAATACAACAGATAAGGTGCTTTGATTTAGTTTTTTATACAATTTCTTATGCGATCAAATAATTTGTTTCTTTTCGGATGATAAATTATATAAAAACTGTCCGAATGTTCTTTTTATCCGAGCGCTTTCGGCTATACATTTAGCCATTTTCAAGGATTATATTTTAACTGTGAAAATTAGAAACAGTTTGTTGTATGTATGTTTTATAAAATGTTTTCATTTTTCTTTTCTATACGTATTAAAAATAAATCCGTGGTATGGTTTTCAGGTGCTGCACCCTGGTGGCATCCCCCATCTAGGCCGATAACATCAGGAAGTTTCCTTTCCTGACAAATCAACTCTGTTGAGATACGAACACGGGTCTCTTGTCTCATATATATATATATATATATATATATATATATATATATATATATATATATATATGTGTGTGTGTACATATATATATATATATATATATATAAAGAAATATAGTCTTAAGGTGTGCTATATTTCTGGAATAAAGTGCTCAATATCAGAGATAGAGCGTGTGTAAATATAAAAGTGAACATAGAAGTCAACACTTAGAGGCGACAGTCTGTTTCATGCTATATGCAATCGTCAAGCCACGTGGCTTGACGATTGCATATAGCATGAAACAGACTGTCGCCTCTAAGTGTTGACTTCTATGTTCACTTTTATATTTATATATATATATATATATATATATATACATATATATATATATATATATATATATATATATATATATATATATATATATATTCTTCTTTCATACAAATTTCATTAAATACGACAGACAAGGTGCTTTTATTTAGTTTTATATACAATTTCTCATGTAATCTAATAATTTTTTTTTTTTACAGATGATAAATTTCATAAAAACTGTCCAAATGTTCTTTTTAGCCAAGCACTTTCGGCTCTACATTTAGCCATTTTCAAGGATTAAATATTTTAACTGTTAAATAAGAAATAGTTTGTTGCATGTATGTATTTATATAATGTTTTCATTTTTCAAAACATGGTCAAAATTAAATAGAGCAAATGTTATTTACGAATTTAAATGCCCATTAAGGAATTGTATTCCAGATCAATCAAAATTTGTAAATAATTATATAGGCCGCGCTACAACATGTTTGACACGAAGACTCACACTACACCTTTCTGACCATAGCTCAATTAGATCTCATTTAAATATGGAGATCTACTGGACCCTATTCATCACATTCTTGTTAACACAAATATAACAGCATAATCTACATGCAAAAAAAAAAGGCTAAAAATAATGGAAATCTTATGAATAAAAACAAAAAAACAATACTCAAAAATATCAACTATGAACATGGACACAATATCTTGACCATGTTTTGAAAAGAGAAAACAGTTAGAAAAGAGTTTAACAGTTAAAATATTTCAAATTATTCAAACGAATAAGCTGAAAAGTTAATATGAGAAAAAAGGGGGAGAAACAAGGAAGCAAACAAGAAAGAAGAGTTAGAGAGAAGAAAGAAAGAAAGAAAAACGTGTTAGAAGGAAACTAAGAAAAATGTTAAGAAAGAATAACAAGAAAGAAGGAAAGAAAGAAAGAAGAAGAAAGAAAGAAAACGTGTTAGAAGAAAAAGTAATCAAAATATTAAGAAAGAAAGAAAGAAAGAAAGAAAGAAAGAAAGAAAGAAAGAAAGAAAGTAAAACGTGTTAGAAGAAAAAGTAAGAAAAATATTAACAAAGAAAAACGTGAAAAGAAGAATGATAAAAGAAAAGAAAGAAAGACGTGTTAGGAGAAAAAGTAAGAAAAATGTTAAGAAAGAAAGAGAAACGATTTGAAAAAAAAAAGAAAATCAACACAAAGAAAGAAAGGCAGGTCAAATAAAGAATAATTAGGGTGAAGAAAGCAATCACGCACAAAAGAAAGAAAGAAAGAAAGAAAGAAAGAAAAAGAAAGAAATAAAGAGAGAAAAAAGAAAGAAAAAAGAAAGAAAGAAAGAAACAGAGAAAGAAAGAAAGAAAGAAAGAAAGAAAGAAAGAAAGAAAAATATGCAAACCAGAGAACTGACGCAAAGAAGAGTTAGGATGGCAGTATGATACCTTAAAGAGAATAAACGTATAAATTAAAAAGGCTGAAGAGTTACCCCACCGAATCCTAGTGATCTAAACAAGATCGGGACACTAGGGTATCATTAAGGCACTCACAATTCTTTATTCAAACAAAAAATTAAGACTGAAAATTTTGCCTTCGGAACCAAAACGATAAAAAAATACGAATGCGGATACTCGTCGTAGAATGACAAATGGTCATTCTAGGATGCCAACGAAATCAGCTGACTAAAAAAATTGACAAAATGAAACACCTCAAATAAAAAATAAATAAATAAAATGAATAAAAAAAGAAGATAAATAAAGATTATGAGGATGGCTAAAAATAAAAATAAAAAGTTTTAATCAGTTCATTTTAAAATTGCACAACAAAAATCAACGAATCCATGATTGTCCGGGTGACGACAAGATGCAAATCTTGAAGCCAGCTGCCTCGTTTTCGATTCTTCGCCTCTGCGCATGACATCAATCGCCATGAGGCATAAATATCTTACATTTCAGATGCTTTAACGCCAAGCTTTAACCAACCAACTTTAAGTGACATTCTTTTTTTTTTTTTTTTCGTTAACTTGCACGCATCTTCACTCACATCCTGGGGTCTTGCAAATTAAGTTCTGAGCGATTAATTTGCTCAGTTTAAGACTTCTTTTCTTTTCTTTTCTTTTTTGTCGTTCTATCACCCTCTTCTTTCGCTTGGCTTGTATAAAATTGATTTTGGCTCGAGATTTTACAGACGATCGCATTTTTCGTGAATTTTTCTTTTAATATGTATTTTAGTTTTTGTTTAATAGCGTCTTTTTTTTTCACGGAGCGAGCCAACAGATGCGATGATGTGCACGTGCGTGCCAAATCGGATATCGGACAACAACTGAATTCACTGTTTTAAAGGTGTCCCTCAAGCTAGAGACAAATTAAGTTAATAAATAGTGATACTTTTTACTAGCCTGGATTGCAGAAATTACATAGAACTTTACAGTGAAATAATATGATATGTATTAGAGAGATAGGCAATCCGATTTCTCATTAAATCTTGACCAATGACAATCCCTCATTTCCTGATTTTCAATGCATCCCTATATTAAATCATTAGTAATGAATTTACATTCTACATATAATATCCCTCTTCTCTCAGTACTGCTTGCATTAATTCCTGACCACTGACAATCCCTTTCTTCCTGATTTTCAATGCATTCCTATACTAAATCATTAGTAATGAAATTACATTCTACATATAATATCCCTCTTCTCTCAGTACTGCTTGCATTAATTCCTGACCACTGACAATCCCTTTCTTTCTGATTTTCAAAGCATTTCTATACTAAATCATTAGTAATGAATTTTCATTCTACATATAATAGCCCTCTTCTCTCAGTACTGCTTGCATTAATTCCTGACCACTGACAATCCCATTCTTCCTGATTTTCAATGCATTCCTATAGTAAATCATTTGTAATGAATTTACATACTACATATAATAGCCCTCTTCTCTCAGTACTGCTTGCATTAATTCCTGACCACTGACAATCCCTTTCTTCCTGACTTTCTTGCTAACTTTCAATACATTAAAGAAATATTTAACAATGCATTTCCAAAATATCGGTCGACTCTCCCATCAACCCTGGCGTTGGACTGAGTTCGTGACAGAAATAGAAATTTAACTAAACAAATAAAAAAATAAATAAAATGAAATATCAACCTGTCGAAAAACTAATATAGAATGTATCCATTTCAACGTTTCAATCAGACGAAAGGCACGAGACAGTGGTCAGGGGAGGGTGGAAGGTATTTGTCTTAAAAGGATGAAGTTTTATAAAATTAAATCCGAATATTAACCTTATGACATTAATTTGGGGTTATATGAAGAATGAAATATTAAATTAAAATTAAAGGAGGAATAAAAAAGGGTTTAGAAATAACTTTAAAATATATAGATAAAACATGTAAGGGATTAGTGGAAAGTGTATTGAAGAGATCTTAGAGTAGGGTAAAGTTTATAAATTTTAATTAATATAACGTAAAGAGAGAGGGGAATATAGAAATTAGAATTAGTTATACTTTCGATATCTGGAGAGTTAGAGGGGAGTGAATATTATGGAAATATAGTAGCTAATTAAACCTATATTATGGAAATTTAAATTTGTTCTTATGTCAACATTTTAACACTAATTTGTTCCTCTGATTCAATAGTTGGCTTTGATTATTATATTTTATTATTCTAATCTTTTCTTCTAAACATAAGTCACACCTATCTCTAAGACTATTAGGAGTACATGCAGAACCTGTCTATATTTCTGAGCTGAGGTATTATGTACACTATTTACATTAGGTGGAGATCATAGACAAAGAACACCATTGGAAAATTCGTAAACTTAAAGAATCAGCACATATACTAGGCCACAAAAATCTCCTGAGCCGACCAAGCATAGAAATGATTACAATATTGGAACCAGGAATGTCAGAGAAAAGCGATAATAATAGCAAAAATTGAAAAATGAGCACTGGTAAAAAATGGTTGCTGAAAACATTCGGTTTATAATACCCAGAAATTCATACCCAGATGTCCTCAAACACACATGGCACAGTGGATAAAGGCGTTGGTTAGATCCAGTGACAGGACCCAAAGAGTTCAATATCCGGTTATGGCAGTGGAGAACTTGGAGATGGGAATTAACAGGAGATAACTGACATCCATTAAACATGGCATGTGGAACTAGAACAGTCTAGCCCAGTGAGCGAAATAAAGGGTTCAGTTTGACATTCCAACCAGCTGAAGAAGGCCGGAGTGTACAATGACCGAAACGTTATAATACATATAGCGACAATGATGTGGACAATAGTCCGAATAATGTAAATAGTGTACATGTAGAACCTATAATTTTCCAAACTATCAGTGGCCTCATATCTTTCTCCCTCAATTACATAATTTTTTTTGTTTTTTTTTTTTGTTAGCTTTCACAGTTAAATTTCTATTCGGTTCAAAGCTTAATCTAACATTTGTACAATTTTACTGTATATATATATAAAGAGTCAAGTAACTCTCCGTTAACAAACAGAATTATTTACAGTAGCACGTGGAAAACTCCTTCTAAATCCCCGATTTGGCATTGCTTTTTTTTTTTATTGCATTCTTATTGGTCGACCAATCGTTATTTACATCCGAGGTGATGGACAAAAAAAACCTATTTAATTGCACCTGGTATATTGAATTTTGACAGTCTTTGAACAAATTACCTTGCAGTTACCTTTCAATATGGAGACCGACTATGGAAGCAAAAACTAAACATTTCTTGAACATATCTTGAATTTTGAACATTTAAAATAACCAATACATAAAAAATACATAGACACACAGACACACATACACATGCACACACATAAAAACACTTTATTAAATAAAAAAACTTATTTGCAGTACCTTGTCTTTAACGAAAATAGTATAAAAGCAAAAAGAAGGATTGTATGCACAATAATATATATATATATATATATATATATATATATATATATATATATATATATATATATATATTATTTATTTATTTTAGGATATTAAAACAAAAATATGCTAAAATCGCTACACAATTGCAATTATGTTTCAAAATTACAAATGTGTCTCCTCGTCTGATGATAAACTACTGGTGAGTAATGCGAAGCGATTTTTAAAGTTTTTATTTTAATATCCTCAAATAAATAATATTTAGGTCTACAATGTATTGAACCCTCTTTTAAATGAAATATTACGGACAGTGGAATTATACTCCATTTGTTTTCATTTTACCTTTATATATATATATATATATATATATATATATATATATATATATATATATATATGGTGTTCCAGTAACTTGGACCGATTTTAAATGTGAATTAATTTTAAGCGTCTGAGGATTCTTTCTTTTTCTTTCAGATTTAAAAACTTAATTCTTTGGCAATTTCAATTACGGAAAGGTTAACAATCAAACAATGTGTTAAAGTTAACGAAGCCCATCACGAAAATGGACGTTCAAATTTATAAATAGCCGGCCCAATGACTCCGCTAGCAAAAAATGCGTACCAAACAGTGACCTTTTATGGATGCAGTGACTTTTCAACAATCTTTCTTGGATTTTCATCAGCCCAAATGCGACATTTCTGCTTATTAACGAATCTACCAAAATAAAAATGGACTTCATCAATAAAGAGGATTTTTTGCGAAAAATCTTCATCGATTTGTCTTTGCTCGTGCACACAATTGACGAATGTACGGCGCTCCAAATTGTCAGCGGCGTCCAGTTCTTGTTTCAATTGAATTTTGTAAGCGTGTAGAAACAGATCTTTTGTCACAATTCGATGTAACGTTGTTATGGAGAGGTTCAATTCCTTCGCGCGGTGACGAATAGAGGGGTCTGGATTTCCGGACACATCCTTGTGCATTGAAGCAATGTTTTCAACTGAACGGCGTAAACGAACACGCAGCGGTGTTTTCACATCTGTCACTGTTATGGGACCTACATTTATGGACTAAATGGACTTGTCCTATTACTATATATACGGGGAGATTATGCCTCTCAAGGAGGGCTGTCTACAGTTGACGAGTTGACTACTGTACTTTGCTGTCAGTCGGACGTGCAACACTTTTGTATTCGTTCTGTTTGTTAATAATCTGTTATCACTAAATTGCTGAGTTCGAGTTTTCTTTCGGACCTATTCTGGGTCCACAACAGTCACTGACCCAGTTTCTTTGAATTTACGAACAATTTTTCCATTTGCACTCTCGGTTGTGTTACGAATTTGAACCCTGGGGATGGTCAAATTCATATTTCCACAAAAGTAATATATATATATATATATATATATATATATATATATATATATATATATATATATATATATATATGAAGAAAAATATACGGAAAAAACAAAAATCCTTATATGCAATTATGCTGTTTTAATGTTAATATAATATCAACGTCGGACGTTTCGGTCTAATAAACCATCTTCAGGACATATTCATAAAATATAATTAACATTATCAATTCAACATGACAAAGACGATGGACATAAGAACAAGACTTATCCAAACAGATAACTGAAAGTTTTATATGATCAGCGTTCCGACGTTGACATTATATTAACATTAAAACAGTATAATTGCATATAAGGATTTTTGTTTTTTCCGTCTATTTTTCTTCATACTGTCAGATCTATATTCATATATTTGCTTATATATATATATATATATATATATATATATATATATATATATATATATATTTCAAACGACCGTTATAAGGGCAGAATGCTCATTGGTCGATGCTCTCGTTCGGCGCGAAACGATGGGAGTCCGAGACCACGAGGTGAATCTTATTTTAAGTTTAGTTGGCCGAAAAGTCTACTCGGAAAAAAAAAATGTGCCTGTTATTTGGCGAATAATGTAAGCTAACACTCCAAGCCAACTCATGTTGGGAGCTTACGAAAACAGTCAGAAAGATATAAGAAACTTTAGCTCTTTTGTTTCTTGATTCCTGGTGAAAACAGAATCTGAATGGAACGAACTCATCGAAGAAAGAAATCCTGAGAAGTTTGAATCAGATCATCGAGGAAGGGAGAACGTGACTGGTTAAACCAGAATTGAACGTTCGCGAAAAGCTGAAAGAACAAAAATGAGTTTAATGATAAGCATACATGATATACGAAGATAGGAAAAGGAAAAAAATCTGCCCCGGCCATGCATTGCTACACTTGAAATTGATGAACGGAAAACGCGAGAATAGGAAAGACAATGAGGAAACCGATCTCAGTAATCTATTTCGTTCTCGATGAGAAATATGATAAGTTATAAAATAAATAATAACAAGATAAGTGTGCAATAGAAAAAAAAAAGAAAGAAAAAAAGGGATTTTGAGAGAAAGAACTTTGCACCGAAAGGAGAAACAATGATATCAGGAAAAAACAAAAAAGAAAAAAAAAGAAAAGGAGAGAGAGAGAGAGAGAGAGAGAGAGAGAGAGAGAGAGAGAGAGAAAATCGTAAGAGTAAAAAAAAAAAATGAGAGAAGAGAAAAAAAGCGAAACTTTTATTTTTATTTTCACCCGGCCCGTAGAATAGACACACAGACATTTTAAAGAAAATTTCATCGTAGACATCTTTCCAGACAAAAATTAGGTGATTTCCCCCCAATTTGTTGAGATATAAACACTTTGTTCTTTTATGCTAATTTACTTTTATTTCCGCTTCAAGGGTTTTTTGGGGGTTATTAATAAAAAGGAGCTTATACATTTAATCGCATGTTTTGTGGTATCTTCGTTTTGGTCGCTCGAAGGTTCTGTGTTGCATCTTCCCCTGTTCGCTTGTGGTAGATTGACATTCCATAAAATTGTCCGACCCGACATCAGCAATTCACTCGGCGTTGTCCGGGCGGTGGGTATAAATATAAGAGTTGAGACTTAGTACTTGTCACCCTCGCCGGGAGTTACCCCCAGTCGGAGAGCTTTCGTGAAAGTTGGTCGATTATGCTGACCAAAATATCTCGAAGTACGCGAAATGCTTTTCTGTTTGAACGTCCATTTTCGTAATAGGCTTCGATAACTTTAACACTTGATTATTAATCTTTCCATGGTTGAAATTGCCTAAGACTTAAGTTGTTAAATCTGAAAGAAAAAGAAAAAAAAATCATTAGACGCTTAAACTTAATTCACATTTAAAATCGTTCCAAGTTATTGGAACATCCTCTATGTGTATGCGTGTCTATGTGTGTGCCTGTGTAAATCGATGATAGTGTTCTTGGCACATTAGTTATGGAATGTATAATAGCGTTTTTAAGGTTATTCTATGTTTTATACAGGTTTACCGCATACACATCACACACGCCCTTCATATTGTTGCTGTTTGCTAGGCTT
Source organism: Acanthosepion lycidas (assembly GCA_963932145.1). Taxonomy (NCBI): domain Eukaryota; kingdom Metazoa; phylum Mollusca; class Cephalopoda; order Sepiida; family Sepiidae; genus Acanthosepion; species Acanthosepion lycidas. The sequence goes on from OZ010614.1 coordinate 24,803,863, forward strand.
CAAGCCAAACTAGATGTCTTTACATAAGATTGTCAAATTGACCGCCAACAACAAAAAAACTCGGGTTCACAGTTTTTATTATGGCGCCGAACTTGAGTTATCCGACTCTTGTTGTTTTGCCATCAAATCTACAACCACGGGTTTTAGGATTTTTTTTTGATTTTTTCATTTTAACGCAAATAACTGGCATGTGCTCTCTAAGGCAGGAATCAGAACTCGTTTCGGCAACTAACAAACAAATATTTTATAGGGACACGTAAAGGAAACATTTGGATAACAAGAAAGGCTTACGTCTATATCGGTTCACCGAAGTTAACTAACGTCCAGCCTTGGTCAGTAGCGAGATAGGTGACCGTTTGAGAATATTAGGTTCTCTAAGCTTGGGTGTGAGGCAGTTGTAATTTGAAATCCGAGAGTCGAATTTGCAAAGGTTTCAGAAACAAAAGAATCAACAAAATGATCCAATGTTTCTGTAGAAATAAATTCAAAAAAAAAAAAAAAAAAAAAAAACCATACTATCATTAAAACAGACGTATATTAGTATGGACGACAATATTCAAGAAAGTCTTACTGTCATATCCCGTTGAAACACCGATTCTCATACGATCACCGAAGTTAAACAACGTCCAGCCTAGTCAGGGTGACCGTAATATTAGGTTCTCTAAGCTTGGGTGTGAGACTGGTTTAATTTGAAATCGGAGAGCTGAATTTGCAAAGGTTTCAAAAACACAAAAAAATATTTCTGTAGATATTAATTCAATGAAAAACATGCTGCCTATCATTAAAACAGACGTATATAAGAATGGATGACAATATTCGAATATATATATATATCCTTCAAATCTATAAATCAGCCATTCGACCTTACTTGGAAAATTCCTACCATATATGGTCTGGATCACCCGCTCTTTGTCTCAAGGTCCTCGACAAAATTCAGATCTTGATCTGGCATCCCGTCTACAGTCACTTTCTCACAGATGTGCCGTCGCCTCCGTCTCTCTTTTCTACAAATACTTTTACGGTAACTGCTCCGACGGACTACTTTCGCTGGTTCCCAAACTGCATGAATTTATACGTGCTACTAGGTCGACATCTCAGGTCCACCCTTTCACTGTCGAAAATGGTAAATGTAGCCGTCTCTTCTATTCCAATAACTTCATGTCTCACAGTTCCCGTTTGTGGAACTCCCTTCCTCTAACTTGCTTCCCTGATAGCTAAAATCTTCAATCATTCAAATACAATGTCAATCGACATCTTCAGATGCCTTGATCTATTCCCTGTCCTTCTCTTCATCCTTTCCTCTTTCATGCCTCTTTACACTTGCTCCCACTCTCCATAACCCCCTGCGTGCTAGTGACACTCCTGCCTTGTGTGGTGTGAAATGCTTAAAAAAACATAAGAATGGACGACAATGTTCAAAAATAGGAAAGACTTACTGCCATATCCCGTTGAAACATCGATTTTCTTACGATCACCGAAGTTAAACAACGTCCAGCTTGGTCAGTAGTTAGATGGGTGGCCGTTTTAAGTTTTCTGACTTTTGGTATAATGGATAACGCGACAAACTTTGAAATCGGTGAGTCTAATTTTCAAAGTTTTCAAGAACAAAATTAAAACACTATTTACATTATTCGGACTATTGTCCTCATCTTTGTTGCCATATTTATCACATCAATTCGGCCGTTGTATGCTCCGGCCTTCTGCAGGGGGGTGGGGGTGGAATGTCCAACTGAACCCTTTATTTCGCTCGCTGGGTTAGACTATTCTAGTTCCACGTGCCATGTTTAATGGATGTCAGTTATCTCCTGTTAATTTCCATTTGAAAGTTCTCCACTGCTTTAACTAGGTATTGAACTCACACTCTTTAGGTCCTGTCACTGGATCTAACCAACGCTTTTATCCACTGTGCCATGTGACATCCATTAGACATGGCACGTGGAACTAGAACAGTTTACTCCAGCAAGCGAAATAGAGGGTTCAGTTCGACATTCCAACCACCTGAATAAGACCAGAGCATACAACGGCCGAAACGTTGTGATAAATATGGCAACAAAGATGAGAACAATAGACTGACTAATGTAAATAGTGTACATACACATCATTTCAGAAATATAGACAAACCTGTAACAGGTTGATAAGCCGTAAAAGACAAGTCAATCAGTCAATTGAAAAGTGAGAAAGTCTCCAATATTAAGACTCGCTGTCCGTGCTCGTGAAACAATCAACACAGATAATTGGTTTGTCTTCACGAACGGAACAAATGTGCTGTGTTTCTCACTGTACAAACTTTGCAGATGTTCGCTTGCTTTTTCCTTTTGGTCAAAGATGGCCGTACAATTCGAATCAAAGGAAACCGGGAAGGAATAAAAACTTGCACATCGCAGACAAAGTCTTGTAGTCGTTCTTCATATAATTTCTGTTGTACTCCTTGAAAATGATTACTGTACTGTTCATTCGGTACTTCGGGACAAGGTCTTTCTTTAGACATCTTTTGAGGAGATCGTCTGCTGTCCGGGTGTCTTCTACATTTCACCAGCACGCCGGTAATGTTATCCTTATCTGAGGATTTGTGAAAACTAAGAAGAAAGAAATACTCGGCAAAAATGAAAAATAACTGACAAACCTTTAATGTAAGGATGTTGAATATTGTGAAATCAAAATGTATTTGAAAAAAAAACAAAAAAAAAAAAAACAATTTCTTCCACGTATAAAATATTATTAACTTTCTTTCTTTCGTCCATTCTTAAAGTGGGGCTTTTTTTTCCTTTTCTTGTTTGTTTTTCTTGCTTCTTTCTTTCATTCTTTCTTTCTATCTTTTCTCCATTCGTTCTTTATTTTTTCTTTCATTTTTACTTTTTTCTTTCTTTCCTTCATTTATTCTTTCTTTCTTTTCCAGTGTTTTTTTTTCTTTCTTAAATACGACATTCCCTTATTTTCCTTTTAGTTTCTTACTTTTTTCATTCGTTTTTTTATTTTATTTCCTTCATTGTTGATTTCTTTAATTCAATTGTTTTTATCTATTTTTATTCTTTCTTTCTTTTTTCTCTCTGTCTTTCTTTTATACTTGATTCGTTTTTCTTACCCTAATTATTCATTTTTTTCAGCTGTCCATTTTTTCTTTCTTCCCTCTTTCTTTTTTCTTTCTTTCTATTCCAGTGTTATTTCTTTCTTTCTTTCTTTTTTTGTTAGTTTCTTTTGTTTTTTATTCATTTTTTATTTATTTCATCTATTCTTGATTTCTTATATTCAATTGTTTTTTCTTGTTTTCATTTTTCATCAGTACTTTCTTTCTTTTTTCCAATATTTTTCATTCTTTCTTTTTTCTTTTTTCTTTTTTCTTTCTTAAATACGGTATTTCTTTTTTTTTCTTGTTAGTTTCTTTCGTTTTTTATTCGTTTTTTATTTATTTCTTCAATTCTTGATTTCTTTTATTCAATTTCTTTTTTCGTTTTTTCATTTTTCATCCGTCCTTTCTTCTTTCTTTCTTTCTTTCTTTCTTCCAAGATTTTTCATTCTTTCTTTTTTCCATTTGTTCGTTCGGCCTTTCGTTTCTTGTTAGTTTCTTCTTCTTTCTATTCTTTCGTCTTTTCTTTCTTTCTTTTTCTCTTTCTTTTCCAATTTATTTCTTTCATTTGTTCGCTCTTTCTTTCTTTTTCTTTTGTTCGACTCCTTCTAATTTCTTACATTTTGGTAGCAGACATTTTTTTCGTGAGTAAATTTCCTCAGTCCCAACATGACCCCGGGGATAATGTCACCTACAGCCCCATTCCCTCTACCAGCTCTGAGGGCGACGCCTCGGCCTCTTATGCAAAGACAGCTACGGATGCCCAAAAATTGAATGAACCCGGATGGCAAAAGATTCTTGACTTAAAAAAACTTAAAGAGAAGCTGGATAGTAAGCGGGGTAAAAGTCGAAAATCGCTGGGGGCACCGGGCTCCCTATCCTCTGCCCCGTCTTCCCCCTCATCAAAAAAAGACACTTTCACAAAACCTCCTCCTCCAAAATCGCTGACAAATTCGCCGTCAAAAAATCGATCTGCAAAACCTTCTCCTGTGAGGACGCCTTCGGGCATGACGCCCTCATCTACTCCTATTACAACTCCCATTCCAACACCCATTCAGTCTCCAAACAAGAAAAGAGTCAGAAGCCCGGAATCACAAGCTGCAACAAAAAAAAAGAAAATCAAACCACCATATCTCCCGGGGGAAGACGTCTGCCGCGTATCCCGGGAACAGGCAGAAAGGGTCTTCGGACAAACGAAAAACCCAAAGCCTTTAAAAGTCTTATGGAATTTCCGGCACATCAATGGCGTTGATGTAGAAGTGCCGGAAAATTTCACGAAGGCCCGAAATCTGCTGACTGTAGATAGATCTGGCCCGGGTACGCGGGAGATTTGGGGCATGATAGAGGAGGCAAAGGCCTCCTTGAAAGTGGTGCCCCCAGCAGCAGTCTTACTTGAAGAAAATCTGGACGAATCCAAGCAGTGTAAAGGGAGGTTCCCTCTTTTTGTTCACCCGTCCCTTTATAGAGCCCTTAAACTAACCTATCCTGCGGACATCGGTGGCTTGTCCCAGGATGATACACTTAATAATGAAATGATATCTGGTTCGATGGGACAAGCTGTCGGTGTCCTCACCCCAGCCATGTTCTATCCTGAAGGACAACCCTAATCGGCTTCACGATGGCTCTCTGGTTAGCCAGTTTAAATGTCCGGGGCCTGAGGTCCGAGTCTCGCAGGGCGAGGCTCACTCGTGACCTTCAGCGCCTCGGGGTGAATGTATGTTGTATACAAGAGACCCGGTTTTCTTCTCATGATCGTGAGGACATACTGTCTAAGGGGTTCGCCCTTTATTCAGCCTGTTTTGATGGTCGTTCGAGGGGTGTCTCTTGGCTAGTGAGCAGGTCTTTGAAGGCTGCTTGTACCCTTGTCTTCGCGGATCCGGCGGGCAGACTTTGCGTGCTGGATGTTACCATAAAGGATAAGGTTCTACGTCTCATTGGGGTTTATGCGCCCAATACCCATTCCGAGCGGCCTGCTTTGTTTCGGCAGATCGCGCCGTTCTTGACGACGTCTCGTCGGGTAGTTTTAGCGGGGGATTGGAATGCCGTCCTTGACCCCGATATAGATCGTATAGGGCATAAACGAGGTACTAACAACCCGGATGTGAAACCATTTCGGGACTTTATCGATCGGTTTGATCTGGTCGATAAGTTCCGGAATTAACACCCTCGGGAGGTAGCATGGACTTGGATAACTAGTGGCAACTCGGCTCCTGGGACGCTTGCGAGCTACCTGGACCGAGTCTTAGTTAGGAGAGTCGATGTAGGGCTCTTAGGGTGTCCAAGTTTCCATTATATAGTTTATACGGATCATAGGCTTGTCCGGGTCCGTGTAAACTTAGATAAGCCTAAGGTTAGATTGGCTGGTTACTGGAAATTGAACTGTTCACTTTTTGGTGATCAGGGTTTCCGGGACCAGCTGTTACTAACCATCCAAAGGGAATTGACGGGAGCGGTTGTGGGAAATGCCTGGTGGGGAAATCTTAAATCTAAAATTCGAACGTTTGCTGCCGATTTTAGTCGTCGACTCAATCTAGATAGATTAGCGGCGCAAACTGCTTTAGAAGATAAAGTCGATCGGGCTGTGAAATCCCGTGTTAGTGGGGACATAGCTTTAGCTAAGGCAGAGTTGTCCTCCTTGCTTATCAAGAAGGATCAAGCTCTGGTAGTTAGGGCTAGGTTAAAAAGAACTGCGTGCAGAGGAAAATCGAAGCGCGTCTAGGCGACATATTGCATGCGTCACGTTGCCGGATAAGCGGACCGTGACTACAAACGCGGGCATAATGCAGGTGTTTCGGGACTACTTTCAGGATCTTTTCACCAGGGAGCCCGGTCTGAGCTCTGCTCAGTTCGACGCCTATTTAGCTGACTTTCCCTGCCTCTCGGCAGCTGAAGCGGCTAGGTGCGAGGGTCCCATAACAGAGTCGGAGATCTGGGAAGCGCTGAAGCAGGTTGGCCTGGATAAGTCTCCGGGACTAGATGGTCTTCCCTACGAAGTGTACTTGAGGTTGTCGCACGTTTTTGTTCCTTTGCTGGAACTGATTTACAACCACTGGATGAAGCAGGGGTCTTTACCCCAACGCTTCACCAGGGGTGATCAAGTTGCTGCGTAAGGACAAGAACGGTGGGTATGGGTTAGGGAACTTTCGCCCTTTAACGATGTTAAATACGGACTTAAAGATTTTGGCGAAGATCTTAGCCAACCGTTTGCAGCTTGTCCTGTCTAGTCTGATTGGCCCTGAACAGACTTGTGCTGTGAAGGGTAGGACTATTCAGGATAACCTTCATATGGTACGCTTGATCTTAGAACAAGTCGACAGTGAAGCCGCGCTGATCAATTTAGATCAGTCCAAGGCCTTCGATAGGGTTGACCATCGATTTTTGGAGGCTGTCCTTTCGGCGGCCGGTTTCAGAGCCGACTTTCGCTCTTGGATTCGACTTTTGTATGCGACCCCCGGTGCGCTGGTGGAAGTGAATGGGGTAAGATCGAAGCCTTTCGTATTGTCTCGTTCCATTCGTCAAGGTTGTCCGCTCTCGCCTCTGCTGTACGTTCTTGCGTTGGAACCTTTCCTTCGCAAGTTAAAGGCGAATCCGGTCCTGCGCGGAATTTCCCTGCCTGGGGCTTCCACCTCAGCCAGGTATTCTGCCTATGCTGACGACGTTTCGGTTCTTGTGTCGAGCAGAGCCGAGATTGACGTAGTCAGCAAAGAGATCAGTGGGTATGAGATGGTGACAGGGGCCAAAATCAACCGCGATAAGTCTGTGGGCTTGCGGTTGGGTGCGTGGAAGGGAGTTTCTCTTCCCGGACCTTTCCTCTGGACGGATGGGCCGATCAAGATACTCGGCGTCTGGTTCGGTCCTGATCTCCAGTTGGAAATGAATTGGTCGGAGGTGCAAGGGAAGGCCGAGATCGCGGGTAAACTGTGGTCTCGGAGGAGACTTTCCCTGAAGGGAAGGGCGGAGGTATGTGTTTCACACATATATCCGATCCTCCTTTACCGACTGTCTGTGCTTCCACTCCCGTATGCCAGGCTAATGTCATTAGTCCGGACCTTGTTCTCTTTCTTGTGGAGAGACAAGGCCCCTATGGTGTGTCGCGAGATCTGTTGCCTTCATCCCTCTGAGGGCGGTCTGGGTATGCCTAGCATTGAGATTCGTCAATATATGCTTCGCGTTACCTTTCTAGACCGATTGTGTCGCGGATTGGATGAGGTGGGCACCTTTTGGAAAGAAGATGTCCGAAAACATTTCCCATCCCTGAGAAGTGTGCACTCGTGCGAGGAGGAGGCCGGCCGTACACCTCGTGCCGAGTGCTCCTTCTACCGCGAATGTCGTAGTGCTTTGAAGCTCCTCTTACGGACGACGGATGGCCTCTCCGACGCCCAGGCGTTGTCTCGTAAGGCATTGTATCAGTTGTTAGTTAGGGGGTCCGTTCAAGATGGTCTGATCGACGAGCTCGGTCTTACGAAGCAGAAGGCTCGCTCGATATGGCCTTGGGCGCCTGGGTTGAAATGTCTCAATAATGATGAGGCATCACTCACCTGGCTGATGATTCGTGGGGCCCTCTGGGTCGGCAAGAGACTTTGTTCAGCAGGTTTGGAGAAATATCCAAACTGTCGTCGCTGTACTGGCGAAGTCGAGACCATTGGTCACGCCTTTTTTCAGTGCAGGACGGTAGTGCCGTTGTGCAAGTTTGTTGAAGGCCTCATGGTTCGCATGCTGCAGGGAAAGTTCTTTGTCCTGGAAGCCAGTTCTGTTTGTAGCAATGTGGTGCCGCAATTGACGAAGGCTGAACACTATGTGTTCTGTTGCTTACTAGGGATTATGAGAGTCGTGATTTGGACGACGCGTCAGAAGGGATTCCATGAGGGCGAGAAGTTCACCTCTTCCCAACTGATCTTGTTCTTTAAGCATCAGCTTAAAGTCAAGATTAGGACGGAAAGGCGGCGGCTCCCTTCATCGGAATTTGGCAAAAGGTGGGTGAATCTTGCGCAAATGTGTAGAGTGAAAGGGGCTGACCTAGAGTGGCATTTGGATGTCGGTTAGGTACAGAATTTTGTCCTAACAGGGTTGAACATAGGCAACCCACCCAGATTTTAGGTTAGACTAGGTTTTGTATTTTGAATTTTTAGTTTTTCCCTTTTTTTTTCTAGTAAACTTAGCTAGGGTATGCATGCTCATTGGTCCCTTTTATTTCTGTCCCTATTTTTTTTTCTTTTGTTTAATTCCCCATCCCCTCCCTCGTTAGGTGGTCAGTGATGTCAGTTCTCTGGTGGATGTGGGACGACTTTCGTTTCGTGTGTGTGATTTTTCGTATTTGTTGTTGTGTATGAATGTGTGTGTGCTTGCGTGAATGCTTGGAGGTATGAATGCTTTTTTCATTTTTTCATAGTCCCGCATTGATTTCGTCCGGTGAACTGATGTTTCTGCCACATTCATGGTTTGTGGGGGGTTTTATTACTAACACAGTTTTGTTTAGTTTTATTGTAAATATTTCAGTCATATTGTAAATACTCATTTGGGGATCATTTTAAAAGTTGTTAATTTTTGACCCTCCCCCCCCCACGAACAATAATTGTATATAAGGGGACTAGTTAGGACATCATCGAGAATTTGAGGTATTATGGTGGACGTAGTAAGAAAGGTAGGAGTGAATGTGTTGTTTTGGTGATTGGAATATTGTTGGCTTGATTGGGTCAGTGTCTGCGACTAGCTGAGTTTAGATTTAAGACAGATGAAGACCGTCCTTCCCCACCCCCTTTTTAGGCCTTGTGCCACATTTTGTATAAATAATTGAATTTTCTGATGAATGAACAAATTTATTATCGTCTGTTTCTTTATAATAGTCAAATTGAATGACGTCATATCATTTGTGATTCGCTCTAAACAAAACCCCCTCTCTCTCCTCCTTTATTTCTCTTTCTTCTCTTTATATATTCTCACACTTTCACTTCTTCTTTCTCACTCACTCTCTTTATAAACCTATTTCTCCTACCTTTCCAGTGTCCCACTCTTTCTCTTTCTCTCTCTCCCCCTCTCTCTACTGGGATTGGAAAGGAACATTTCTAATAGTATTTCAGAAATTTTATTTTATTTATTTAGCTTTTTTTTAGTTTTTTTTTATTAGTTTATTTTTTATTTAAATGATTATCCATTCATTTACTTATTTTTAGGGGCTTTTTGCTTAATATAAAGATTATTCTACTTGTTGGCGATTTTTGCGCCTTCTACCGTTCAAGAAATTTTCGATTCCAATTGCAACCAATTCATCAAGCAACCTGAAGTCACTTTCGTCTTTATTTTGGTCGCAGCCTGATAGAAAAAAAAAGGAAGAAGGAAAAAAAAAAACAAGACTGGCTTTTCTATTCCGTTATTTAACATTTGTCTCCAAGCCGGTTCGTATCAGAATCAGTTTTTGACGCTTTATAACCAAGTATTTGTTCATTTTAGATTGAAGCTTTCTATGTATCTCGTCGTATTAATAACATCTAGGTTGATATCATACAGTATATAATAGGAACCTCCACAAAAAAAAAAAAAAAAAAAAAACTTGATACCTAAGGTTTAAAATGAATTTTTAAAAATAAAAAATCTTTCTTGAAGCTTTTATTTTAGTTTCAATTTAAAACTAATAGATTGAATTTAGTAATTTAAATTTAATAAGCAAAATACTTTGCTGTATTTCAAAAACTAAAGAAACAATATATATATATATATATATATATATATATATATATATATATACGAGGGTAATCGTGCCGTCAAACATGAAACATAGTTTTAAGGTCTGGTATATTTATGGGATAAAGTGCTCAATATCAGAGATAGAGCATATGTAAATATAAATATAAAAGTGAACATTGAAGTCAACACTCAGAGGCGACAGGCTGTTATCATGCTGGACGCAGTCGTCAGGCCGCCTGACGATTTCGTATAGCATGAAATAGCCTGTCGCCTCTGAGTGTTGACTTCAATGTTCACTTTTATATATATATATATATATATATATATATATTTATATATATATATATATATGTGTGTGTGTGTGTGTATATTAGTAAAATCGCTGATTAATGACCTTTTTTAGTCGTCTTTTATCACAATATAATTTTCTTTACTAAAAAAAAAAACTCCCCAAAAATAAAATGTACTTTTCTGGAACTTTATTTGGGAAATATTAGCTAACTAGTATTATTCAACTGATCAGAAACAAATATTATTTGCTTTAAGTTAAAAAATATCCCAGAAATGCATTTTTAACCCGATAGTAACAGACAGCCTGATGATAGATCTAATGTTGTTCTACGGTGAATTTATTTGTAAAACATAATTGAAGAAAATAACGTGAGCGCCTTTTGTATATATCTGTTGTAACCTAGAAAGGGTTACTGAATTAGGAATAACCAATACGTAAGTTGAAAATGAAATGGTAATCTTTATAACTTCAACGAAATACAATACTCGCCAGCGGCTTGAAATAGGTAAACCACTGCTAATGATGAATTACTTAGACAGCATATTACCCCACTTATAATAGTTTCCGATGTATTTATGAGGACTGGTACATAGCCATTGGTGATCATAGGTACGGTATAGAGCAGCTTGCTTGCTTTATGTGCCATCTTCATACAGGAAGTAATCAGCAAAGAAGAAATTTAATTCTTGGATACAAGATAAAGCCACTGTCTATGACACCATAGACTTGGCAAGCAACATCTTCCAGCATTCATTCATCTACAACACCCTGGCTTAACCACTGACATCATGGTGTGAGGTACCATAAGTTAAAACTCTCATTTGCTTTTGTTGTTTGTAGAGGAAACATTGAATAACAAGAATATTATTTGGCTCCCTGGTCTGATACTATTCGTGAGTTTAATGATCAATGCTATCTTCATAAAATGGTGAACTAGTTAGACATCATATTACCCCTACTTATAATAGTGTCCAACATATTTATGAGAACTGGGACATATCTATTACTGTTCATAGGTAGGGTATATTATAATATCATTTTTAGTTACTCAGTAATCTTAAAAAATTAGGAAAATATTCTCCGTAATCTAATGTTTTATTGAATAATAAAATTGACTTTAAATTTACGCTTTTTAAATTTATCGCTTTTTTTTTCTGATAATGCCATGTATGGACACGTTTATATACGTACAAAAAAATCAAAATTCTTTTAAAGCATTAGTGTTGGATGATTTGTATTGAGTTTTCCATTTACGAAACGTAAATATAGTTTTCACTTTATAATAATATCATCTAAAACACTAAATTTTTAAAACATTTTAAAACTAAATAATTTTTTCTAATTAAAATTTAAAAAAAATGAAAATAATTCTTGTAAAAATTAATTATTAATCGAAATCTTTTTTTTTTTCTCAAGGCACTGATGTCTTTATTGTCTTCATAAAAGCAAATAAAAGTTTTTCTAATTAAATAATGTCATAGTTTTATGGCATTTTCTTTTTACGAATCAACGCAGATTTTCTCTAAATGGTGTTTCTGTTCGACAAAAACAAATTTGTAATTTAAATTCTCCAAGGACTTCTGCTTCTAACTAATATAAATATGAAGAGGCAAAAATTTTAATTTCTCGAAATTTCATATTCAGTTAGATATGAAAATTTGTCTCCATGCCGGGTTTTGACATTTTATAACCAACCAGAACCATTTGTCCATTTTAGATCGATAATCTATATAATAAGAATTTATATAGAAAGAATTTACATAAGAATTTATATAGAAAAAAATTATATAGTATAAATTTATATAGTAAGAATTTATATAGTAAATATTTATATTGCAAGAATTTATATAGAAAGAATTTATATAGTCAGAATATATAGACAGAATTTAGATAGAAAGAATTTATATAGTAAGAATTTATATAGAAAATATTTATATAGTCAGAATTTATATGGAACGAATTTATATAGAAAATATTTATATAGTCAGAATTTATATAGTAAGAATTTATATAGTAAGAATTTATATAGCAGGAATTTATATAGAAAAAATTTATATAATAAGAATTTATATAGAAAAATTATATAGTATGAATTTATACAGAAAGAATTTATATAGTAAGAATTTATATAGAAAATATTTATATAGTAAGAATTTATATAGTAAGAATTTATATAGAAAATATTTATATAGTCAGAATTTATATAGTAAGAATCTATATAGAAAGAATTTATATAGTAAGAATTTATATAGTAAAATATTTATATAGTCAGAATTTATATAGAAAGAATTTATATAGTAAGAATTTATATAGAAATAATTTATATAGTCTGAATTTATATAGACAAAATTATATAGTAAGAATTTATATAGAAAGAATTTATATAGTAAGAATTTATATAGAAAATATTTATATAGTCAGAATTTATATAGAAAATATTTATATAGTCAGAATTTATATAGTAAGAATTTATATAGAAAATATTTATATAGTCAGAATTTATATAGAAAATATTTATATAGTCAGAATTTATATAGTAAGAATTTATATAGAGAGAATTTATATAGAAAGAATTTATATAGTCAGAATTTATATAGAAAATATTTATATAGTCAGAATTTATATAGTAAGAATTTATATAGTAAGAATTTATATAGAAAATATTTATATAGTTAGAATTTATATAGAAAATATTTATATAGTCAGAATTTATATAGAAAATATTTATATAGTCAGAATTTATATAGAAAATATTTATATAGTAAGAATTTATATAGTAAGAATTTATATAGTAAGAATTTATATAGTAAGAATTTATATAGAAAATATTTATATAAGTAAGAATTTATATAGAAAATAATTATATAGTAAGAATTTATATAGTAAGAATTTATATAGAAAATATTTATATAGTAAGAATTTATATAGAAAATATGTAGTCAGAATTTATATACAAAGAATTTATATAGTCTGAATTTATATAGAAAAATTATATAGTAAGAATTTATATAGAAAGAATTTATATAGTAAGAATTTATATAGAAAATATTTATATAGTCAGAATTTATATTGTAAGAAAAAAGCGGACGTCAATAGCGCAACGTTTCCAGCCTCAAATAAATTTGAGATTTATTGAGTCTCTGAGCAGGAGCATAGTCTTGAGGATAGAATAAACTTTGAACGTATTGTGACATTATAGGTACAAAATATGGCATTTTAACATTAATAGCCATGCACCGTAACTTCCAAAAAGGAACATTAACATTACTTTTATTTTATCTTCGATATAAAAAAAATAGTTCAAACAAACGTTTGTGGCAACATTCTGTTTTTATATGTGCACAAAGACAGACGACACGAAACTTATTTAATGAATAGACGATAAATTTATTAACACACGAAAAAGAAAGAAATACAGAAATTAAGTTCACCGTGTACCAAATGATGTCCAATAACATGTATTTAAAAATAATCAATGCAAATGAAATATCTGTCTATATTTCTGAGATGAGGCATTATCTTTTTTGTTTTTTTGTTTTTTAAGCATTCCACCCCAAGCAAGGCGGGAAGCCACTAGGACGCAAGGGGGTTACAGAAAATATAGAGCGAGATCAGATAGGAGTGATAGAAGAGAGTATGAGAGAAGGGTAGTGGATAGATCAAGGCAACTGGAGATGTCGATTAACATTACATTTGAATAGCTGGAGATTATAGCTCTCAGGGAAACTGGAATAAGGAAGAGAGTTCCACAGGCGAGAGGTGCGAGACATGAAGCTATTGGAGTAGAAGAGACGGCTACATTTAAAAGTTTCGACAGTGAAGTGGTGGGAGTGGGTTGCCAGCCTCGTAGGGCGCTTGAACTCATGAAGTCTGGGAACCAGCGAATGCAGCTCCTCGGAGCAATTGCCATGAAAGTATTTGTAAAACAGACAGAGAGAGGCGACGGCGCGTCTCTGAAAAAGTGACTGTAGACGAGATGCCAGATCAGGGCCAATTATATTGCATATCCGCCTCTGGAGCCTATCAAGAACCCCGAGGCAAACAGAAGGGGCACCAGACAATATATGGCAGCAATATATACTATTTACATTATTTTTGTTGACATATTTATCACAACGTTTCGGCCGTTGTACTCTCCGGCCTTCTTCAGGTGGTTGGAATGTCGAACTGAACCGTTTGTTTCGCTCGCTGGGGTAGACTGTTCTAGTTCCACGTGCCATGTCTAATGGATGTCAGTTGTCGGTTATCTCCTATTCATTCCCTTCTCCAAGTTCTCCTCTTAATACAGTTGTGAGTTCAATACAATAACCGAGTACTGAACTCAAAACTCTTTGGGTCCTGTCACTGGATCTAACCAACGCCTTTATCCACTCTGCCATGTGTCCATACACATCTGTGTATGTATTTCTGGGACTTATAAACTTAATATCTTCAGCAATCATTTTTTTACCAGTGCTTATATTGCAATTTTTGCTGTTATCATTGCATGTTTTTTTACCAGAGCTCATATTTTTTACCAGAGCTCATTGTGATAAATATGGCAACAAAGATGAGGACAATAGTCTGAATAATGTAAATTGTGCAAATGAAATATGTCTTTTTACAATAAAAATTATGCTACATAAAGTTATAAGAAAAAGAACCTCTGTAGAAAAGGAGAAACTACTTCTTTGAATAGTTTTCAAATAAATGGTACAATTTTTGTAGCAAAGTTCGTAGTAACAACTAAAAATAGAATAATCGCACCTGCCGAAGACTTTTCTTTAATGTGGGAGAGACTTTCATATTCCTGTCAATTCTCGTCTGGTGGTTGTCAAATTTATTTTATATTACTTTACTGTCTGGACAGGGGTGACTTTGTTTCCAGCAGCAGAGGTTCGTTGATCCCTTGAATTAACTTCAAGGTTTCCACTTTTTGTAACGTACAGTTAGGCTCCAAATTCACTTCTCGGAATTTTGGGGGAAACCTTGTAATTGGTTTTGGATGAAAAAAACAAACGCGGCTGTTTTCCCACAAATCGAAATGTACCAAAAATATTTTTGAAATTTAAAAAGCAAACAAGAGTCCAACGCACTGTTAGTTTTCTCTCTGAAAGGCAGACAAGACATGCTTCAAGCAGCTTATTTTTCTTATATCGCTTCTATGGTTTCATTGCAATTGCTTTAGTATTGTTACTTTCTTTTAAGTTAAAAGGTACCTCCAAAGATTCGCTAAAGAACGATCATATCACAATGAAAAATGACACGAAAATGATAAAAACTAAGTTTTATCGTCACAATCTTTATGCTATTATTAAGAGGAAAGAAATTATATTTTGATTATTTAATTATTTAATTTTATTTATTTATTTATTTAATTTTTAATCCTTTTTAGAACATTCGAAATTTTGGATAAAAATATTGTTTTTTTGTTTTGTTTTTGTTTTGTTTTGTTTTTTTGTTTTGTTTTTGTTTTGTTTTTTTGTTTTCTTACTTCAGCGTTAAATTCTATAGCATAGCAAATTAAACTGTCTTTTCGGTGCTGAAAAACAGATTGATTTGTAAAATTCTTCCAAAAATCAAATAATTGTTGGATTTTAATGCAACTTTCAGGATTTATTCAAAAATAAATTAAATTATTTTAGAAATGCGATTTTTTTAGAAAATCTTGGTAAAAATATTTGTTTTAATCTTCTACTTGCCACTTATTAATTTCATGATCACTGGAGAAATTAACTGTTGTAATGATTGATGTTTATATGAATTCAAAGCAGAACTACTTCGAGAATTTAAATCATTATTTATTTTTAAAAACCAGAGCTCCTACTTATCGAAAATCTGCTCTGAATCGTAAAATAAAAAGAATGAAATAAAACTAAGAGATTATTTAATTAGAAAAACTTTAATTGCTATAATAAATAAGATATGTTAAGAACACTATTAAGAAAGAAAACATTCAGTAATGAAAGTTTGAACAATTTCTTTTATTTTCTAAATTTTAATTAGAATAATTTATAATGTTTTAAAACTTTAAAATTTTCTTCCAATGGTGCAAAGTATAAGGAATAACGTTATTAAGTAAATATAAATTAAGTATATTTACTAATTGTAAATCAAAAAGCTTATTACAATTTAAGGTCTTCAAGTATTTGAAATAGAATTTTGATTTTTTTGCATGTCTATAAAACTGCCGATTTTTCAAGATACAAATCTTCCTGCATCACATTATGAGAAAATAAGAGGGATAATTATAGTGAATTAAAATCCAAAGTATCTAAAAACTTATATTAAATGCGCGCTCACGTTATATTCTTCAGTTAATTTTACAGATAGAGACACCGTAGAAACACATTAGATAAACATCCATCCGTCATCAAGCTGTCAACACATCAGAAGCTTAAATAAACAACAGCCGCCGTGCGCAAAGTGTATGTCTGCGATATTTGAAACTTTAAAATATGTAATACGCATTTCACATCAGATGAATTAAACTTTAAATCAGCTAATATTCCTGAAATAAAATCTCAGCAAAGTACATTTTATTTTTTTAATAAAGATATTTACATTCCGATGAACGATGGCTAAAAATAACACTGAAGTCACTTTTTTTAGCAAAAGAAAAGCAACAATTCCAGTCAAATTAAATTAGTTTTGAAATGGAGCAAAGAATTTATTTATTGGAAATAGTGAACTTAATCATAGCTTGATTACAATTCCTTAATATTGCTAATCAAATTTCTTTTAACCATTTTCATTCCATATATATATATATATATATATATATATATATATATATACACACGTCAGTTTCTTATGTGCCGTGCTTTGTACATGCTTAGACGATGATGCATCTTTTGATATATGGCTGACGAGACAGATTTTTTCCTGTAGTAGGTTGCCATTTCTTTTCTATCCAAGGATATAGAAGCCGGCCTGTCCTGATATTTACCCACAGATGGGGGGAGAAGAAGAGAATTGATACCTTTCCCAAGGGTATTAGCACATAAGTGAATGTATTCGATTCAACTGGAATTGGAACTCGGCTTTCCGATTTCAAATTTTAGTCGAATCCATTACATATATATATATATATATATATATATATATATATATATATATATATATATATATATATATATATTCGAACAGGTTTGGTTAAATAAATTAGACATATGTCGATTATATTTGTTGAGATCCTTTCAAGTTCACGAATTCGTTTTTGGTAGTTTTAGAAAATTGAGTATGAAAAATACCAAAATTTTCGTTCGAATAGTTTTTATTCTCGCAAGTACTTTCAACCTCATCTGAGACGACGCTCAAGAGGTCAATTTAGACATAATATATCTAAATTATTTGGCTATTAAATTATTTAACAGTTTGAATGAATATATGATGCTTAAATATACACAATATATATATATATATATATATATATATATATATATATATATATATATATATATATATATATTTCAAAAACGTATTGCTGGTAATAGATAACTATTTGCCCCTAGCTGGGACCCTAGCAGGTGCTACCACCCTGGCTCACGGTGGACCTCGGAACACCAGCAATTAAGAGGTAAAACCTCCTGATCAGAGGCCTTGCTGCTGGATGTAATTTATCGTCTTACCCAGGACGCGGATGTACTTTAACGTCTAACCCAGGACGCATTTGGAAGTGGTTTTCGAAGTATATTTCTGCTCGAATTCTTGCTGAAAGACCAATCGCCTCCCAACTCCACGCTGAATTGTTGACAGTTTACCCATCTCAACCTCTCTCTCTATCTCTCACTATATATATATATATATATATATATATACATCGTGGCTTTCCTCTCGGTTTCGAGCGTGACCACCTTCTTTATTTCATGTCCTCACCCCCTCCCACTCCCCTCAGACTCTGTGTATTCGCAGGTGACTCTTCAGGCCACCCAGACTGCGACAAATTTTGCCACAGAATTGACATACCCGATCAGTTTTGTTTACAGTGACATTATTCGTGTGGACACTAGGTTTTGCACATTTACGGAAATGGCTTTTTGAAGCCGGCAAAAGATAGGCACAATTTTCCGCATATGTCACAATTAGCGTGATGAATTTGTGGACCCGGTGCTGGCTCCTGTCCGCCTTTACGAATCAGACGTTTGTAGGCACTGTACTGCATACGGCTGTTCTCAAAGACTCAATGCTTTCGTGAATTAGTTTCCCGCCACTTTCTTCTATCCAAAGCCATTTTTTCCCATTGGTCTACAGATAGTCCAGATTGTTTCAGATAAGATTTTATTGTGTCCTTAAATCTCTTCTTCGGCTTTGATGCATTTCTCTTTCCTTCCCACATTTCACCATAGAACAGCCGTATATATATATATATATATATGTGTGTGTGTGTGTGTGTGTGCATATTTATTCAGCAACTGTTCTTTCTAATGTTTCACTGAATATGACAGAGAAGGAAAATATGGCATTTTATACAATTTTTCTAGTATTCTTCAAACTTTTCGATTTGTTGGGGGTAAGTGTGAAAATTGTCCGTTTTGGTATAAATTGTTATTAATTTCTATTCATGGTTTTCATTTAAGATGTAATTGTCTGATAAAATTAACATCAACAAACCCTTTCAAAATGTATAAAGAAGTGGCCGAAAATGCTTGAGGAACTAAAAAATACAGACATTTTTTATGCTCCCTTAAGCGCCAACTAAACTGAAAAATTTAAGAATATTAGAAAAACTCAATATAAATTGACTTCTTAAGTTAATGACTGATTAAGCTCATGGCGCGTTCTACGACAATAAATTATTCGTAGAAATTCCATTATCGTATCGTTAGAGCTTAACAACTTTAACAACATATTCCAATAACACACGATTTAAATCATTCGGACTATTGTCCTCATCTTTGTCTACATGTTTATCACAACGTTTCGGCCCTTGTACGCTTCGGCCTTCTTCAGGTGGTTGGAATGTTGAACTGAACCCTTTATTTCGCTCAGTTGTGTAGACTGTTCTAGTTCCACGTGCCATGTTTAATGGATGTCAGTTATCAGTTATCTCCTTTTAATTTTCCCTCTCCAAGTTCTCCACTGCCTTAACCGGGTATTGAACTCACACTCTTTGCGTCCTGTCACTGGATCTAAGCAAGTCCTTTATCCATGTCCTTTGAGAGGAGAATTAACAGGAGATAACTGACATCCATTAGACATGGCACGTGGAACTAGAACAGTCTACCCCAGTGAGCGAAATAAACGGTTCAGTTCGACATTCCAACCACCTGAAAAAAGCCGGAGCGTACAACGGCCGAAACGTTGTGATAAACATGTCGACAAAGATGAGGACAATAGTCCGAATAATGTAAATAGCGTACATAATACCTCATTTCAGAAATATAGATAGATATTGCAATAACAATCATAAATATTAATGCTGAGTGTTATATTAAGAAGTAAGGGGGTACAAATAAAAAGATTTGAAATTGACAACTTTTTCCGTTTTACTGAGACAGACATTGAACACTTGTTTCTTTCTTTCTTTCTTTCTAGCTTCTCTTCTGTATTTCTTTCTTTCTTTCATTTTCTCACTGAAACCAAGTAGTGTCTTTCCCGCCACCTCTTTCCATGCGATCAAAACGGAATAGTCCATTATTTATGAGGTATTACCAGAAGACTTTAAACACATTTATCTTCCCTTATTTCTTTCTTTCCTGTTTTACGAGCATTTCTCTTAATAATAATTTTAAATTAATTGAGCAGACGATGTTATTTTATTTAATTTATTATAATTGGATTTTTAACGATCACCGTACTCGATTTCCGTCGTTTGATACTGTACGTCTGAAAAATGGTGCTATTATCGCGGTCACCATTCTTCTCGGCCTTTTGGCTTGGATCAAAGTGTAGTATCTGTTCTTATCATCTTAATCTGATTCTCTCTCTCTCTCTCTCTCTCTCTAATTCTATCTTCCCTTATTTCTTTCTTTCCTGCTTTATGAGCATTTCTCTTAAAAAATAATTTTAAAATAATTCAGCAGACGATGTTATTTTATTTAATTTATTATAATTAGATTTTTAACGATCACCGTACTCGATTTCCATCGTTTGATACTGTATGTCTGAAAAATGGTGCTATTATCGCGGTCACCATTCTTCTCGGCCTTTTGGCTTGGATCAAAGTGTAGTATCTGTTCTTATCATCTTAATCTGATTCTCTCTCTCTCTCTAATTCTATCTCCCTTATTTCTTTCTTTCCTGTTTTATGAGCATTTCTCTTAATAATAATTTTAAATTAATTGTGCAGACGATGTTATTTTATTTAATTTATTATAATTGGATTTTTAACGATCACCGTACTCGATTTCCGTCGTTTGATACTGTACGACTGAAAAATGCAGGTTGTTATTTTAAGAAGTAGTTTCACATGAAAAGATTTGGACTTGGCAAACTTTTTCCGTTTCAATATAAAAGACATTAAACACTTAAACGATTTGTTTCATTCACGTAGTGTCTCTGAATATTTTTTCCGTCTTTCCACGCCATCAAAACGTCATACTCCATTATTAATGAAGTATTGACAGAGCTTAACGTTTGTGCTAAGTAACTAAGAGGAGGAACGGTGGAGTAAAGGATAGCGATTCAGATTGAGGAATCGGAGAGCCGAGTTCGAATTCCAGGTGAATCTATTACATTCATTTACGTGCTAATATCCTTGGGGAAGGTATGAATCCTCTCCTTCTTCCCTCCCCCAGCTATAGTTAAGTAGCAGGACATACCAAGTTCTACAATCTTGGATAGCAAATGGTCTACCGCAGAAAAATGGTCTAGCGCAGGAAAAAAATCTGCTTTGTCAGAAATGTATTGAAAGGTACATGATCACCTAAGCGTGTATTACACATGGCACAAAACCGATTGAAGTAATTAAGGGCGGGACAAACAGAATTATATATATATATATATATATATATATATATATATATATATAGAAGTCAACACTTAGAAGCGAAAGTCTGTTTCATGCTAGATGCAATCATCAGGCCTGACGATTGCATATAGCATGAAACAGACTTTCGCCTCTAAGAGTTGACTTCTATGTTCACTTTTATATTTACACACGCTCTATCTCTGATATTGAGCACTTTATCCCATAAATATAGGACATCTTTAGAGTATATTTCTTCATATATATATAGAGAGAGAGAGAAAGAGAGAGAGAGTCTATTTCAGCTCACGCCGAGTACGTCAGTCTTATTCAACTCATGCTGTCAGAAAATTGGTAATTTTGTATTTCTCTCTTGTGTATTTTATAATAAATACAATGTGCTCGTTTTGTGGATCAGTTTTAATATTTTATATTATTAGTATCCACTAATTATATACCAACGGATTATTGCCTATATATATATATATATATATATATATATATATATATATATTACCAGCAATACTTTTTTGAAAAATGTTATTACCAGCAATACAATTTTTAAAGAAAAATATTACGATAAACAGATTTTTGACGAAACAAAATATTACCACCAATAAAAAAAATGCTGCCGGCATTAAATTGAGGATGATATGCCGTTAAACAAAATAAAACAAAGCAAATCACTTCCAAATGATTGTTAGGATTTGAAAATCGATGTTCATAAATAGAAACCATCACCTGTAAATGATGTGTAAAGTTTCTGCAGAAAACAATTATATATATATATATATAATTGTATTCTGTATATTGATAGGTCAACAAGAGGATAGCTGATGGGAGACCCTGTGTCTGGCAACTGGATTCTGCTCCATGCCATACAAGCAGGAGTACCCAGTCATGGCTGTCAGACAATTTCTGCGACCGCTTATATATATATATATATATATATATATATATACACACACAGAGGGTACGATAGGTAAATTGTCGTCATTTTAAACTTTGAATTTCGCCTATGCGCGTTGTTTGTTTTTGGTTTTGTCGACTGCACTGTATAGTAGCTGAGCAATGTCTTTGACAAAAAAAAAAAAAAAAAATGACGGAATTCAGTTCGAGACGTAATAATGTCGTTTTTTGACGTTAAAAAATACGTCAAAAAACGACATTATTATGTCATTATTTTTGCACCAACATAATAGTTCTTGGCATTCGCGCCAATACGACCATTTTAGTGTGTTTCGGTGCCAGTCTGAGGACATTGCAGACTAATCGAAAAAAGTTGAATGATATATCCATCAACATCATTGAGTTTGGAGTGATTACCAGTGATGGCGATATTAAGCCTCCACTCATTTTCCCACAGGGCCTCAGACTCAACACTGAGGCCAACATCAAGTACCTTTAGAAGGTACTGCTGCCCTAGGTAAAGGGGATAGCTGTTGGAAGACCCTATGTCAAGCAACAGGATTCTGCTCCATGCCATACAAGCAGGAGTACCCAGTCATGGCTGTCAAACAATTTCTGCGATCGCATCATCCGGCCACCTAACTCCACAGACTGCAACCCCCTTAGTTATTATGATTGGGGCGCAGTTAAGCGGGAGGTAAAAAAAAATCACAGTAATGCCAAGGAAGAACTGAATGCAAGGATTATGGCAGTATTCACCAACTTAAACAAGAAGACACTCCAGAAGACTTGCAGCTGATTTCGAAGTTGTCTTTAGTTTGTGGTTGAAGCCAACGTCGATTTGAGTAAATTAAATTTACTCTTTAGTATTTCAAGATATTTCTGTGTAATTTTGGTAAATATATCTGTTAAAATGAGATGCCAGTGTTATTTGTATTTTTGTATAATTCAGACAATTTATTCCTCACACCATTCATCTTTTTCATCACGTTCCAACTTTCCATCCTTATTTATTTTACTGAGTGTGTCTTCGTTTGGGTTCAAACTTGCCATATATATCCTTGAAAAAGTGTTGGTCGAAAGGTACCTTAAGTATAGCATGACGTCCGTTTTGTTTAAATCTATATAATAATGGACTCTCCCGTCGGTTTTGACGTATGAGGATCTGACAGCTTATTGATTCAGTTATGAAATTTCATGAGATGATCTTAAGTGGCACTTAAGACGCGCTAGTGATTTACAAAGGAGGCCACATATGGAGCAAGTGTGAGGATTGTGAGACGAGAGCACTGTTAGATTGGCTGACCTTTTATATCTTGCTCTCACTTCTTGAAGATGATTCAGACAAGCAGATTGAAAATTGCTGAGTCCACTAAAACACGTTGATCTCTATTCTACCCGCTCCAAGGTTAAGCTCTCAAGGGTGTCATGTGATATATTGACTGCTGACAAGTTGCTTTTTAGCTTGTCTTTGTATCTTTGTATTTTATATATATATATGTATGTATATATATATATATATATATATATATATATATATATTAAATTATATATGCTTATCTATATTTGTCATTTATACGTATAACAGCACATGGATGTTATATATTGGCCGTCTGACAGACGCAAGATAGAAAGTTGAGAAAGTAATGTACATATTTTTTTTATATGAATCGAGGGTTGGACATTGAAAGATTTCACGTACCATTTGTGTATATTTTGGGAAAAGAATCGAGATAAATGTCATCCCTTTTATTCTGAGGAGTCGTCTGCTTATCAACATGTATATATATATATATATATATATATATATATATATATATATATATATATATATATATATATATATATATATATATATATTTCTGTGTGTGTGTGCATTTATTTTCTCTTTTTGATTGGCCGTATTTATAAGAACACACTCAAGTACACACACACACACACACACACACACACACACACACACACATATATATATATATATATATATATATATATATATACATATATCAGTAAAATCTCTGTACCGAAACAGATTATGCAGATTTTGAGTGGCAGTCACGAAAGGAAGGACTTAAATATATCAATACCGAAAATTATCCTATTGATGTATATATATATATATATATATATATATATATATATATATATATATATGTGTGTGTGTGTGTAGATTATAATCCACGTTCGCACACGCAGACATATAATATATATGTATCTGTAGATATATATATATATATATATATATATATATATATATATATATATATATATATATATACAGAATAAATATAGGTAAATTATATATACATATATTTGTGATGCATATATACATATATCCTCGCGTGACCACATAAGCACATACACACACAGAGATACACACAAACACACACCTCAGATAATATCACCATAACAGATCTGGTAACCCATAAACCTGTATTGGAGACCATATGTGCTACAGCAATTGAAGCGGTAGGTGTGTCTCATGCAAAAAACGTCTAATAGAACTCACCCAGTCCAGACTGATTTTGCATTTCGAGTTGTCCTTTTCCTCGACTCGTTTACCTAAAAAGACTGCAAAGCCAGGTCAACCCACAGATTTAAGACGATTCGAATTTACTACTAGATCGTTGGCCTTACTAAGGCCAGATATTCCAGTCTGCCTTATTATTAACATGTCTTGATTCAGGGTTTTGTTACAACTAAAATCTCTGCCACAGTTTTACCTGCTATTATTCCTAGGCCAGGTGAGAAAGAAAAGATGGATGACAGCTTTTTAAAGTCAGTTTTGTGAAGTGAAGGAAACGAACACCGTGAGAATTTGGCATCAACAAACCGATCCCAGTTACACACACACACACACACACACACACACACACACACACACACAAACACACACACACACACATATATATATATATATATATATATATATATGGGTTTTTTCTACTTGAAAAACTACATATTATTAAGTTTCTAAATAATAAAAATCTATTAAACAATAGACATGAATCAACGGTTTTTCCGACATCATCAAATTTTTGCATTGAATAATTAGCATAAAAACAACCAAACAATAAAATAATTTTTAAAATCCATAGTCCTAATACATAGTTTAAATACCCTACAAAAGAAGATTACCCTTTATGAAGTCGTCAAAAAACAAATGTTACTGCAGTTTTTTTTATATACACAAAACCCTTTCAGAAAATTAAAATAAAAAAATAAATAAATCTCCATAGACACGTAAACCAGACTAGGCGAAATCATCTTCCGTTTTAAATTTAGACACCCCAACCTTACCCTGACTTGACATCTATGTATGTAACTCTATACTGATACAAATTATTCACACCCTACACCCCTTTTTATTTAAACAATCGCTCTAGCCGTTACCATGGAAATTTTAATTTCAATAATGAATCTGCTATTAAAACACGTAAATTTCAGAAATAAGTTATTCCCAAAAAAAAGTTCGCTTGAAGATGGAACAGAGCTTAGTACTTTAATTCAAATAATTATATTGAAGTTTTCGGCTCTTGTTTTGAAACATGAGAACTCTTATGTAGCGTGTTGGAATCATATTTTTAAATAAATATATATAGGAGTAGTGGTAGCGGCTCGGATTGAGGAATCAGAGAGCCGAATTCCAGTTGAATCCATTACATTCAAAACGTTCTAATACCCATTGGAAAGGTATTAATCCTATTCTTCTCCCTCCAGCTATGGATACATAGCAGAACACACCGGGTTCTATAGCCTTGGATGGCAACTGGTCTAAGAGAAGGACGACTCTGATTTAAAAAATCCTGATGGCGGTCGTCTGGGGACCTTGTGGCACGTAGTGCACCAGGTCTCTGTATTCGGCCCTTCAAAAAGTGTGGTTGGTTCTGCACAAAGCCTTCACCACTATAATCAAATCATATGTGGTGCGGTTCAATTTATATTACAAAGAATCATTCATACAAAAAGTAAATTAATAAAGTTAATGATATAAAATGGCGAAATCCCTTCGATAACAAAATTTTAAAGATGCATTAACCTAAAAATCACTCGATGAATGTTATGATCCTTGTTTTTTTTTTTAAATTTAAGCTGCATGAAGTCTTTCTTAAATACGCAAGTACTTTCAACTGTACCTTCAGTCATCTTCAGGCATGGAAATTATTTGTTTTTGGTTAAATTCAGGTAGCATCCGAGACGAAACAATTAAATGCAAATCGAAATATGTTTTTTTTTCTTTCAAATATGTTATTGATAACCGATACAAACTTTTGGAGCTTGCAGTCGCAACGCTAACGTTAAATTTTTTTGAAAATTTAAGAGAGTGCGTTTTTTTACTAATATGACATATTTGTCACTTAGCTGACCAACTGAAGTTATTCAGCACTCCGACTCCAGAGTTTTGTAAAAAAAAACTTTTTGCAATTGATCGGTACACTTGTCAGGAGGTATCAGCAACTGTCTGCCGATTTTTTTCATTTTTATATTAAGTTAAAAAATATTTCTGCGCTCTTTATCTCTATATCTCAGCCCTCGGAGAAAGAAATAAACGCTGTCCGTGAATATAAGAGGATCCTACGGAAAATATGAAAACAAAACTTGTTTAAATTACTCAATGAGACATGTCTTATTGAAAACATGTTGCCAATATATATATAAAATCGACCTTGCTAACCGAAACGCTCCTCTGTGGCCAAATCGGTAAAGCACGTCAGGCTACACGACGGTTCCGTATAGGATACAGTTTCTATTCCTATCGGAGGGCGAATATCTTCTATTTCTCGGACATTCAGGCCGGTAAATATTGTTAATACTGTTTATTATAAACAGAGCATTTACTTAAATATTTGTATCGATAAAAAAATAATGTGTAAACATAAAAATGACTTTATATATATATATATTGGTTATACGTTATTTTTATATATACAAATATGTAAGTAAATACTTTGTAATAAACGGTATAAATTACATTTACGGGCCTGATGAGAAATATGTGGCCTCCGACAGGAATAGAACCTGTATCCTACACAAAATCTTCATATAACCTGATTTCTCTCTTCTTTTATTTATATATATATATATATATATATATATATATATATATATATATATATATATATATATATATATATATATATATATTCCAATTTAAAAATTTGGTCCCCAAAAAAATAAAAGTAAATAATAAGAAAACCGGATTGTAAATCTTACTGTTCTTTCTCACTATTTTAATATATACACATACACACACACATATATATAGAGCTCTCTCTCTCTCTATCTCTCTCTCTCTCTATATATATATATATATATAGATAGAGAGAGAGAGAGAGAGAGAGGGAGAGAACGAGAGGAAGATAGATAGATAGATAGATAGATAGATAGATAGATAGATAGATAGATATGAACACTGTGATAGATATGAACAGACTATGATAGATATGAACAGACTATGATAGATATGAACAGACTGAGATAGATAGATAGATAGATAGATAGATAGATATAATTCTTCTCTGCAGAACCTTTTCCATATCATTTAGAATTGATCGCTTCTATTTATGAACATCGATTTTCAATTCCTGTCTCTGATATTCAATTAGGTTTGAGTCAGGTAACTGAGAAGGCCATTCTATTGCTCGAAAATTATTCATTTCCAAGTGGTTTTCGAAGTATATTTCGGCTCGATTTCTTGTTGCAAGAGCTATCGCCTACCAAGTCCACGCTGGATACCAGAAGGGAAAAGCCCTTTTTTTTTTCAAGAGATAGAAATATAGATAGATGGATAGATAGATAGAGAGAGAGAGAGAGAGAAATGGGATGGGTGCATTGATGTTTTAGCGAATCCATTTTCGCCCTGTTTCCGGGCGATTTTCCTGATAACAATTACGCTAAAGACACCCCCCCATAAGATGATGTGTCCACCATCAAAATTCCTTGTTAGGGTTGCTATTTTTACACTCTGTTTTGTCTATATTTTTTCCCCAAATATAACGTTCATGATTATGCCCCAAATATTCAATCTTTATCTGAACTAATAACTGTATTCCAGTAAACATCTTACATATCCATCCAAAAGTATTTTAGCGAATGTTAAACGAATATTTTTCTGTTATTTTTCTTACTCTTATAATCTAAAAAAATATTTTCTGACTTGAAATGAACCTGCACAGGGTTGATAAGTCATAGAAAACGAATCAATAAATCAAATACTGATTAGCTACACCAGCATATCTTTTAGATTTATTTACGTTGCCTGGTAGGTAAATACATAGTAACTCATGTGGTCATAAAGTGAGGGATCAGTTTACATATTGATCATAATATAAAGTTGATCCCCCACTTTATATTCACATAAATTTCTTGTTTATCAAATTCTGATACGGTATGAATCCCCCAGCTATGGGTTAATTAGTAAGACTTGTATCACTAAATCATTATTATCTTCCCCCACAAAAGTATTTTAGCGAATGCTAAACGAACATTTTTCTATTATTTTTCAGTATATTTTTTTTATCATTATTTTGCTTAGCTTTTTCTTCTCTTGTAATTATTTTTATGCAGTCTGTCTTTGAAATCCTTTTAGCTTCAATGTCCTACATTTTGTCCCAAAGTTCTACAGATCTCTACCTACATTCTTTACGCTCGATTTCGGATGAACTGGACATTCCGTTATTAATTTAGTCAACTTTAATCCGTAGAAATTTAAATGCAAAGTCAATCGCGATCAACTGTCCTCCTGATTACTCTTTCTGCTTCCCGCTCATTATTAATGTTTCTGTCCCTAATTCTTCCACACCCTTGTGTCTTAGTGGCTTTACTGCCTTACATGAGGCGATACAAATTAAAAAATAACCTGCAGAGGTTGATAAATCGTAAAAATGAATGCTGCAGTTTATGCATCCTGGGCGAGCATCCCAAGCACCCTCATGCAGAAGTTAATAATGAGTATGGCAAAGTGAATTTTTGAAGTAATTCACAAAAATAGAGGATATACTGAGAATTAAATTGTCCTTGTGATTTATTTGTTCTACATTTTATATTTTTATTTACATGGTTTTAACTTTATGACCAACCAGAAAAAATCCTTTTTTCAATGTTTGTTTAAATTAATCAATTAAAAGCTTAAAATGTTCACTTGTTTGTTGATAAACTATATTTTCTATTTAAATGTAAATGTTTCGCAAATATATTTTGATTAAGTAACAGTATTTTATATTTATTTAACCGCTTTGTATCTGGTCTTAAGATTTTGACCAGGGTATGAATGATTCATCTTCTCCTCCCGCCAATTATGGGTAAATAGCAGGACAGACTGGGTTCTATAGCCTTGGATGGCAACTGGTCTAGGAGAAGGACAACTCTGAATTCAAAACCTGTGGAGGGTCGTTTGGGGGACCTTGTGATACTTCCACTCGAAGAGTTAATGTGCTCCCCTCCCAACTCTATGCCATGCACTGAACTAATTAAATGTTTTTTTCGTTCTGTTTTAGTTATTGGCCCTATCAACATGGTCTCTCGCTCGGTACCCACACTCTGCACAGTAGCCATTAACAGTAGGTTGCCATGTGCGGTTCGCTGCCGTTGCCAATCGGACAGTCAGTTGCTGAACGCGGATAGTCTGCCGCCGGTGACTGCAGAAGACCTGTTGGGCAGCAGGCGAACGGTGACCTTACATCACTTCACCGAATGGCTGTACGGTTCTGGGGATTTCAGAATTCCCGTGCCACTAATTGAGACATTTCACCTACCAATTCCAGGTCGGGGAGACGCCGAATGTCGGTACCAAGAAAGCGGCCATGAGCAAGAAGAACGGTTCGACTCCCTCCTGAGGCGGCATTCACAATCTCGCAACCACCTGTATTCTCAACGGCGGCAGTCGGACTCCCGGGTCACTATCGAGATGAACAGGCAGATAGGTCTGAGACGATGCGCTTCATGGAGCACGCATCTCACGGAATGGACCATCCAGCTCCAACCTTCCTTCCACGAGTGTTCGACATCGTGTCGGGTCTTTAAAATTCCGTCCGAGGATCTAAGCTACCGATCAGGAGCAATCGCTCAGGCGACGCGACGAATTGACTCTCATTTGGTAAGAGCCTCTTCTGCACAATCCATTGTCCGGACGGTGGCAAACGAAAACTTGACTGCTTCCAGTATAAACTTTCCCTACTTGGGACAACCGTCGATAAACGTTACAACGGTCTGCGAAAGCAACTCCAATGGACGAGGTAGACGCTTCGAGTCGTTGTTAAAAGCGGGGCGACATTTTCGAAAAGGACTACAAAGACTGTGTTGCCAATGTATTTGTGTTTGTATTTATATCCAAAAATAATTTATGACCTAAAAAGAAGAAAAAAAAAAAAGAAAAAAGTGGTGAGCTGAAACAAATAAACCAAAAAAACAAAAGTTTAAACAAACAAACAAACAAAAAAATGGGGAAGGCCATACAGCGACAAAGAATTTAGAAATAAATAAAACTTTGATCACTCTTCAAATAGTTCTTCCAAGTCATCGTCTGAAGTACGTAAATTAAAATGAATAGAGATAGATGTTTAGACATGGATAGAAACAGAATGGGATAGATAGATAGATGTGGAAACAGAGATAAGAATAGAAACACGTGACGAAGCATAGATAGATATGAACATAAAGGAAGTATTTGAGACGCAAATGTTTGAACAGAGATCAATAGATATATAGGTAGATCTGGGACATATATATATATATATATATATATATATATATATATATATATGTGTGTGTGTATTATTAGGAGGATTTGATAATTATAATTAAGTAATTCATCGAGTCTAGAAGAAACCTCAACAGAATGCAGAAAGCACTGGACAGCCGTTTCGTCCTATATTCGGGAGTCATCAGCAGTGCGATGCGCACTGCCGATGACTATCAATTGTCCAAGAATTGAAACCCTGACAGGGGGGTTATCAGGCAAACGTCATACCAACTGTCACAACGGGCACCGGTGACGAAGAGGTATCAAATCAGACTCAATATAGCGCCGTGGGGGAACTCAACTGAGTTTCTCTATACCCGTAGGACTGTACCCCCAGGAGCCACGACTACTATCACCAAGCCGCTAAAACATGTGTATTAGAAGCCGGTTCAAGCAATGACATATAAGTGATAGAAATTATTAGGAGGATTTGATAATTATAATTAAGTAATTCATCGAGTTTAGAAGAAACCTCAACAGAAATCCTCGGTAGTGGATGCGCAATGCTGATGATGTCCCAAATATAGGACGAAACGGCCAGTGCATTCTGTTGAGGTTTCTTTGAGACTCGATGAATTACTTAATTATATATATGTATATATATATATATATATATATATATTATTTTAACACACACACACGCGCGCTCGCGCATACACGCACACACAAATATATATATATATATATATATATATATATATATATATATATTAATTTCAATTAAAAGGTGCAAATATAATTTATAAATTCATGAATCATTCATACAAAAAACAAATATAGAGGTTAATGATTTAAATGGCGAGAATACTTCGTCGCAAACAATCTAAATAAGATACATCAACCCCGAACCTGTATATGAATGATATGATCCCCGTTTATAAATTCCAGTTGCATAAGGTCTTTTTAATTTTACAAGCTTTCGTCTGTTCCTACAGACATCATCAGGTATGGAAGTAGATTTTGTTCTTGTTTTTACTTCTCAGTAATAAGAGGACAACGAAAATAGAGATGTAATCCGAAAAAATGCTATGAGAAATGTGTTATGCAAAGCTGAGTTTGAATTTAAATGTTAAGGTTTTTGTACAAATATAGTAATAAGAGAATTCTTTTTTACTGGTAGATTTTCCGTGAATATGGCATGAACTATATTGTTCAATAATTACAGTAATGTCACACTTATTATCCGAGAGTTGCACATTGGATCAGTTATTTTAATTTCAATTAAAAGGTGCAAATATAATTTATAAGTTCATGAATCATTCATACAAAAAACAAATATATATATTTTTGTATCAATGATTCATGAATTTATATATATTAAAATAAGGACACTAAGATTTATAATTTATTTTTATAAATTTACTTTCAGTTTTGAAACATGGAAATTTTCTGTGTCGCGATGTATGGAGCACTGTTTTTTATTTTAAACAAAAATACTAAAGAACTCCGGATTATTTAACTAACGTGTTCTTTCCTATTTTTCTACATATCTGCATATATATATATATATATATATATATATATATATATATATATATATATATATATATATATACAAGTGGGAGATGGGAGAAATGAGTGAGAGAGAAAGGAAGAGGAATGTGAGAAAGAAAATGTATGAATAGCCTGAGTCTTATCCAGAGAATTATCAGATTCCCATCGCGTGATGCGAAAATTTGTGGATGTCGTGAATTACTCGGCCTGTCATTGAGAAGACAACTGTCGCTTTCCTGGCGTTTGTCAGCACTTCATAAGCCCCACTTCTGATCGTGTTTTTCTTTTTAAGAACAACTATTTTGAAGGAAATAATCCCGAAATTTGGACACTGTCTTTAAGGCTAAAACACCAATGTCAGTTCTGCTTTGTCTGAGAAACCTAGATGTTTAATGCCAGAGAATGCATGCAGTCTATCTATCTATCTATCTATCTATCTATCTATCTATCTATCTATCTATCTATCTATCTATCACAGTCTGTTCATATCTATCTATCTATCTATCTATCTATCTATCTATCTATCTATCTATCTATTTTCAGTCTTATATTTGTCTATCTATCTATCTATTTCAATATCATGTTCATTCAGCCTCTTCATATCTCTCTCTCTCTCTCTCTGTCTATCTTTTTTTTAAATCTTCTGTCTCTACCTATCTATTTGAGTTGCGTTTATATCTATCTATCTATCTATCTATCTATCTATCTATCTATCTATCTCAGATGATGCCATTTCAATCTATCTATTCGAGTAGCTTTATATTTATCTGTATGTGTATCTATCTATATCAAATTGTTTATATTTTTCACCATGTTCATATCTATCTATCTATCTATCTATCTATCTATCTATCTATCTATATAAGTCTATGTCTTACTTATAGATCATTTTTTAATCATTTGACCCTAAGCAAGACAATAAAGCCACTAGGTCTCAACTGAGAGATAGAGAATATGAGGAAACTATTATTAAGGAGATGGAGGACACTAAAAGAATTAAGAAGACAGTCGTTAGGCGATTTACATTGCATTAAAATTTTTAAAGATCAAAGTTGAACTTGAAGCAAGAAGCCGGAAAAGAGTTCCACAAGTGAGAAGTGCAAATGAAGAAACTGTTAACATAAAACTTGCGGTTACATGTCCCCACTTCAAGTGTAAAATTGATGAGACCTTGCCGCCAATCTTGTACTGCGCTTAAATTTTAAAAACCATAGGGGAATGTTAATTTTCTATCTATCTATCTATCTATCTATCTATCTATCTATCTATCTATCTATCTATCTATCTATCTATGTACATCTCTTCATTATCTATCTATCTATCTATCTATCTATCTATCTATCTATCTATCTATCTATCTATGTACATCTCTTCATTATCTATCTATCTATCTATATATCTATCTATCTATCTATCTATGTTAGTCTATGCATATATTGTTTATATCTATCTATCTATCTATCTCAGTATGTTCATTATCTATCTATCTATCTATCTATCTATGTGTGTGTGTTTCAGTGGCTACGCGGTTAAAGCAAAGGCTTGCAGCTCGGAATGAGAAATCAGAGCGCCGAGTTCGAATTCCAGTTAGGTCCCTTACGCCCACTTACGCGCAAATGCCCTTGGGAGAGGAAGAAATCCACTAATTCCTTAATCTATGGGTTAAATAGTAGAATTTTATCTCGAGAAATCATTGCTGTTCTATAAAAATTTGTTAATGCATTATTTACTCGCAAAAAAGTAGAATTGTTCTTACAATCGAAAAGATGGTTCGACTTTAATAACCAGTAAAGTGTTGATAAACCGTAAAAAATCAAAGGAACCAATCAGTTGTCTGTACATGTGAAGAGGTAGCTATAGTTGCTGTCTTTGTTATTTTTCGATGAACATCTCTTTATCAAATAATAATAATAATCTCTGATTTTTGTTATATTACTCAGTGTAAAATGTCGTGATGTCATTTCTGACCTTAGGTCTCTGCTCGGAAAGCGGAAATAAATGTGTACGCACCAGCAATCAAAGGAAATATAATAATAATAATAATAATAATAATAATAATAATAATAATAATGATAATAATAATAATAATAATAATAATAATAATAACAGACAGAGACCAGCTCCCGAAAATCCATATGACAAATCCCAACAAGCACATCGTGAAAATATACAATGCTGCACTGGAAACACTGTTAACAGATAAACCACCGGGAAACATAACAGAAGTTAACAACGTCATATACGCAACAGCTCTAGCAGCGACTCGGAAGCTTGGTGTCAAGACAATAAATAGAATTAACAGACACAGAGAACCAGCTTGGAAAACCAAACTGATACGAGAAATAAAACAAATCAGATGTGAGCTGTCTATATTAGATGAGCTCACCAGAAACCCTAATATTTCCACACGTAAATCCAAAAAAATCAAACGGAAATATAGCATTAAATCCCTAATTGATATTCCATCGATCAAGGAAATGCTGAAACAGAAACTTCAGCTAAAAGCACAAAGAACAAGACGATACGAGAAACGTTGTAGATTCTATCGCCAAAATAAAACATTCCGAACAGATCTTAAGAAATTTTACAGGGAAATTGGAAAAACGCCTATACATGTCGAAACGCCACCATCGATTGATAATGTACAGACATTTTGGGAAAATATTTGGAGCAACCCAAAGGAATGTAACCCAAATGCAGAATGGATACGGCGTGAAGAAGAACGACTGCTGGATACACCTCTGCAAGAATGGGTAAATATATCCACAGATGATGTTAGGCAAGCACTAACGAAATCCCAAAAATGGAAATCCCCAGGAAATGACAAGGTGCCCAATTTCTGGCTGTATCATCTCTCATCTACCCATGGCATACTTGCAAAAACATTATCAACGCTTGTAAATAACCCCAATAAAATCCCGGAATGGGTTACTGAAGGTATTACATACCTCATACCAAAAACAACTGAAACAGACGACCCGAAAAATTATAGACCGATAACATGTCTTTCCACAACGTATAAGTTGATCACGTCTGTACTGACGAACCGTACTTACTCCTTCTTCGAAACAAACAGCATTCTCCCGCTGGAACAGAAGGGATGCAGTAGAGGTTCATATGGCTGCAAAGATCAACTTCTGATAAATAAAATGATCCTGGAAAATTGCAGGAGACGACGCAGAAATCTCAGTGCAGCGTGGCTTGATTATCGTAAAGCCTTTGATAGTGTTCCACATTCTTGGATCCTTAAGGCTTTGGAAATGTACAAAGTCTCCCCTGTGGTATTAAACTTTCTTAAGCACAGCATGGGGATGTGGAACACAAAACTATACCTTAGGCACACCGGGGGCACTGCTATATCCAACCGTCTGAATATCCGACGTGGAATTTTTCAAGGAGACTCTCTGTCACCCCTTCTGTTTTGTTTATCCTTAACCCCTCTTACACATGAATTGAACAACAGTAGCTATGGTTACAAAATAAATAAGAACATTTTCAATCACCTACTATACATGGATGATCTCAAACTCTTTGCCAAAGACGACAATGAGTTGAAAGGCCTCCTCAATATTGTAAAATACTTTAGTGACGACATAGGTATGGACTTCGGATTAGATAAATGTGCAAAAGTAACATTCAAGAAAGGTAGAATTACAGAAACACCCTCAATAGATTTAGATTTTGTCACAAAGATTAGGGAATTGGAGCATGAAGAAGCTTATAAGTACCTAGGAATTAGCGAAGGAGATGGCATACAACACCCCCAAATGAAAGAAAAAATAAGAAAAGAGTACTACAGGCGTGTACGTCTGATACTAAATACTGAACTAAACTCAAAAAATAGAATATCAGCTATAAACACATTGGCTGTCCCAGTGGTGCATTACAGCTTTAATGTCCTTAACTGGACCATAGCTGAAATTAAGCGAATGGACGCCAAAACGAGAAAGCTTCTCACTTGCTATCGCATGCATCATCCCAAAGCTGATGTTGATCGTCTGTATGTGCCCAGATCCGAAGGAGGCAGAGGATTAGTTCAACTAGAACTGTCCTACAAAACTACAACAATTGGCCTCCAAAAATACTTGGAAACTACAGAAGACTGGATGATGGTATGCGTCAAGGAACATGAAAGTAGTAAGCGTCTTTACTCCGTAATGAAAGAAGCCAACAAATTCAAACTGGAGCTTCAAATGGGCGTAGAGATGCAACTACAGCACAATACACCGGCTGAAACTGCAAAATACTTGAAAAAGACAGCAAAGACGAATGCAACCGACCAGATACAGAAGCGATGGCAAGATAAACCGCTTCATGGCCAATACTCTGCCCGTATCAACCAAGCTGATGTAGACAAAACCCGTACCCATCAGTGGCTACGCAGTGCAGGGTTAAAAGCGGAAACTGAAGGTTTTATCCTTGCTGCGCAGGACCAATGCTTGCTAACTAGGAATTATCAAGCACATATACTAAAATATTGTGTCAGCCCAAAATGCAGATTCTGTGATAAATATCCAGAAACGATTGATCATCTTGTATCACGTTGCACGATGTTGGCACCCACTGAATATAAAACCCGACATGACAGAGTGGGCCAATATCTGCACTGGAAAATCTGCAACTTCTACGGGAAGGAAACTGAAAGAAACTGGTACCAACACCACCCAGACCCAGTTACGGAGATAGGACCTGTTACAATTCTATGGGACTACACAATTCACACTGACAGAACAATCAAGGCCAACCGACCAGATATTGTTATTAAAGACCACAAACAAAAACGGTGCCTCCTTATTGATATGGCAGTCCCTGCTGACTGCAATGTATCTTTGAAGATTTTCAAAAAGCTGTCAAAATACAAGGACCTTGAAATAGAGGTCTCGAAAATGTGGCATATGGGAACATCAACAATCCCTGTTGTAGTTGGAGCCCTAGGACTGGTTGGAAAAGACTGCAGTAGACTAATTGCAGGGATTCCTGGAAGCCCATGCCTCAAGGAGATACAAGAAATTGTTCTGACAAGTACAGCCCACACTTTACGAAGGACTCTATCTATGTAATTTTTTTTTTTTTTTTCTTTTTTTTTGTCAGTGAAAAGTCTCATGATGCCATTTCTAACCTTAGGTCCCTGGGTGGGACCTGGAAAGAAATGTGTAAATGCCAGAAATCAAATAATAATAATAATAATAATGATAATAATAATAATAATATTAATAATAGAAGTATCAAAATACGAGAATCTTGAAATCGAAATCTCAAAAATGTGACACATTCGAACATCAGAAGTTCCAGTTGTAGTTGGAGCCCTCGGATTGGATGGAAAAGATTCCAATAGACTCATTGAAGGGATTCCTGGAAGCCCATGTCTTAAAGAAATACAAAGATTGTTCTCACGTGTACAGCCCACACCTGACGAAAGACTTTATGTAAAATATGTGATCTTTTTTGAAAATCGGTCAGTGTAAAATGTCATGATGCCATTTCTGACCTTAGGTCTCTGGTCGGAACCGGGAAAGAAATATGTATACAACAGAAATCAAAGCAATAATAATAATAATAATAATAATAATAATAATAATAATAATAATAGAAGTATCAAAATACGAGAACCTTGAAATCGAAATCGAATGTGGCATATGGGGACATCAATATTTCTAGTTGTAATTGAAACGATTGCTTTGATTGGAAAACGGTCTGATAGACTCATTGAAGAGATTCCTGGTAGCCAAAACCTTAAAGAAATACAAAAAAAAAAAAAAATGTACTCACAAGTACAGCCCATACTTTAGGAAGGCTTTTATCGATATAAAATATGTGTAATCTGAGGGTTTGCTTTTTTTTTTTTGTTTATTTTTTTAATCAAAAAAATCCTTAGTGGAAAATGTTATGATGCCATTTCTTACCTTGGATTTCTGGTTGGGACCCGGAAAGAAATGAGTATACACCAGATATCAAAGGAAATAAATTAATAATAATAATAATAATAATAATAATAATAATAATAATAATAATAATAATAATAATGAAATCGAAATCTCAAAAATGTGGCACATGGGAACATCAACAATCTCCGTTGTAGTTGGAGCCCTCGTATTGGTTGGAAAAGACTCC
>OZ010614.1:24844541-24877041 GCA_963932145.1 Acanthosepion lycidas
CTCCCTCTTTTTTTTCATCTACTACAACAATAACAACAAGAAAATAGATAGAAACTGAAAATAAAGATATGAGGTAGATATGGACAACCTTATAGAGTAATTGTAAAAGGCAGAAAAAGGGGTGATAAGAAGAAGTAGTACTAGATGAAAAAGAAGAACAAGAACAACAACAACAAGATAGATAGATAGATAGATAGTCCACGATTTCCTCTGCTGTAGCTCAATAAATGTTGTCTTTTTGTTTGCTCTCCTAAAGCCTTTTCCGCCATCAATTTACTCAAACTCTCTAGATAGGTTATGCGTTGTTTTCTTCTGTCATTCTTGCCTTCAATCTGTCCTGTGAGTGACGCCCCAAAGGAATATGGTACGTTAAACTGGAAGAGGACAAAACACAATCGACAGACCAGTGTGTGAGCTGCATGTCGAGTACATTCAAATCAAACAGCTATAACAGTTTAACTCTTTGCAAAGTATAGTAACTTACCCCACTCAGAACGATGGTGATCATGGCTCTCCACAATTTCCTGTCTTTGTAGCTCTTAATAAATGTTCTTTACTTTATCTCTTCTAAAACCTCTTCTACCATCCATTTATTCAAGTTCGCTAGGTAGATTATATGATGTTTTCCTCTGTTACTCTTGCCTTCAATCTGTCTTGTGAGTATCAAATTTTCCAACCCTTTTTTCTCATTATGTGCAATTATAAGTGACTTTTTTTTTCAATTTTCTCTAAAACTTCATCGTTGCTCGCATGTTCGTTCCATAGTATTCTCAGTATCCTTCTGTAGAACCACATTTCTGTTGCTTCAATCTCTTCTTCATCTGTGAGGAGATTGTCCAGCATTCGCTACCATACAGGAGGACTGATATTACGTAACAGTTCAGTCCATCCTGGGTATAGCGATAAACTACATACACGTCCTGGGTAAGACGATAAACTACGTCCAACAGCAAGGCCTCTGATCAGGAGGTTTTGAGGAGCGTGGGACCACCTCTTAATTGCTGATGTTCACAGGTTCACCCTGACCCAGGGTGGTAACACCTGTTAGGGTCCCAGATATGGGCAAATAGTTGACTCCCAAACTGGGGTCAAAACACTATGTGTAAACACTAAGTGTAAAAAGTGTCAAAACACTAAGTGTAAAAATAGTTTAATACAGAAATACTTTGTAAAAATTATTACGATCAATAAAATTTTGAAAACAAAAATATTACCAAATATAAAAATCTTGTCGGCATCAAATAACCGACTGAGGTTGATATGCCGTAAAACAATCCAAACCAAACCGATAGATAGATAGATAGATAGATAGATAGATAGATAGATAGATAGATAGATAGATAGATAGATAAAAAAATATTACCAACAATAAAAATCTCGTCGACATCAAATAACCGATTGAGGTTGATATGCCGTAAAACAATCCAAACCAAACCAATATATATATATATATATATATATATATATATATATATATATATATATATATATATATAGATAGATAGATAGATAGATAGATAAAAAAATATTACCAGCAATAAAAATCTTGTCGGCATTAAATAACCCATTGAGGTTAATTTACCGTAAAACAAAACAAAACAAACTAACAGTTCAGTATTTTGTTCTTTGTTTCTAACGAAATTTTCCTGTTTCTTAATTGTTTTCTTAGCTTTTGGAAGACATCTTTCCCTATCCCAATGCGCACACTTTCCGTCCTTTGTTTAAACACTTCTCAGATATTTAAATTGTTGTACACGCTTGATTTGGGAATGTCTAATTTGTAATTTGAATGTTGGATTGTTCCTTTTGCTAAACAACCGTGCATTCTGTCTTCTTGAAATTGATATTTAGTCCTTTCTTCTCGCTTTCCTTCACTACCTTTTGTAGGATTTCTTGTAATTTCCTTTCTGTGTCTGCTATGAATACTGTATCATCTGCATATCTTAAGTTGTTAATATCATGGCCGCTATTAATGAATTCTGGTAGGACTTCTAATTGCCCCAGAAACGCCTCACTCTATACGTTGAATAAGTCCGGCGAGAAGTCACATCCTTACCTTACAACCCTTTTTTGTTTTTGTATATTTACTGAATTAATTTTCTATCCCTATGCGGACGGTTTGCTGTCTGTATAGGTGCAGGATTATTGTAATATCCTTTCCAAATATATCAATGCTACCTAGCAGTTCCAACCGTTCATTATAGCGTACCTTATCAAAGGCTTTTGCATAATCTATAAAACTTTTCTTTTTGTATTGCTAAATGCAGAAAAATTTGGTAGAACTTCTAACACTCTCAAAATCGCCGTGCAGTATACGTTGAATAAATCCGGCGAGAAGTCACATCCTTGCCTTACAACCCTTTTTTGTTTTTGTATATTTACTGAATTCATTTTCTATCTGTATGCGGACGGTTTGCTGTCTGTATAGGTGCAGGATTATTGTAATATCCTTTCCAAATATATCAATGCTACCTAGCAGTTCCAACCGTTCATTACAGCGTACCTTATCAAAGGCTTTTGCATAATCTATAAAACTTTTCTTTTTGTATTGCTAAATGCATAAAAATTTGGTAGAACTTCTAACAGTCTCAAAATCGCCTTGCTGTATACGTTGAATAAATCCGGCGAGAAGTCACATCCTTGCCTTACAACCCTTTTTTGTTTTTGTATATTTACTGAATTAATTTTCTATCCGTATGCGGACGGTTTGCTGTCTGTATAGGTGCAGGATTATTGTAATATCCTTTCCAAATATATCAATTTTACCTAGCAGTTCCAACCGTTCATTATAGCGTACCTTATCAAAGGCTTTTGTATAATCTATAAAACCTTTCTTTTTGTATTGCTAAATGCATAAAAAGTTGGTAGAAATTTTAACACTCTCAAAGTGTTAGAAGTTTTTGAGGCAGGAATAAATGGTAGTGCCATCTGCATAAATGCCGACCTTGGGAACTGATGACATCAAGAATATCATTGGTTGTTGTGGTAGGATCCACCTAATTTGCATAGTGGAGTGCCGACCATATAAATATGGTTGGTATCGAAGGGATTGAACCAGAGACTCTGCCCGACTGCGACTCAGTCAACACATTCTCCAGGAACGGTCTTCCCAGGAATATACAAAAGACTATATGTAAATATTGTGTACACTTTCTTGTTTCAATACATTTTGTTCTAAGTACATTTTGTGTTGCATTATTATTCCATGCATTAGTCAAGTTTCAACATTGGTGAAGATCAGAATCTAGGATAGAGACTGCGAAACACTCGCGTTTGTTTGACAGTATCTGGAAGCGAGATGAGTATCCACTAAAAATAACTTTTAAAGTGAAAAAATCTTCCGGATTAATAAATAAAAAAATCCATTACTTCTTTGTTTAAATTGCTTTGTTTACGTTTTGGATACGAAACTAATCCAATCTGGGAAGGATTTGCGTTTATAAGGCACGATTCGACCTTGTTTGATCGGTGAAGCCCTCGCTGATTGAATCGCTGAGTCGGTCAAAAGCATGTTGGATATATCGACGGTTTCTCCTGCAAAGAAAGATTTCTCAGATATTCAGGCCGGTAAATATATTTTCGAGGATATCTGTCTAAATGGGCAGGTAGTCAATCCCTATTGCAGACACTTGCTCAGGCACATTTATGTTTGTTCAACACCCAACTATGCTGAACAGACCTTGCTTGCAGTTTCTGGGAAAGAGAGTGTTATCTAGCGTGATCAACATTCTGATCAACTCCAAACACTCGGTCACGATGACTTGTGACTTCGTGATAGCACAGCTATCAATGGCCCCCAAGGGTACCATGTACGCAATTTCACTCAGAAGGCTTGGCAGCATGGTTTTCAGACACTTTACAAAGGTTCCACACGCTGAGATAACATCAGGAAAT
The DNA here is from genome assembly GCA_963932145.1 of Acanthosepion lycidas. Taxonomy (NCBI): domain Eukaryota; kingdom Metazoa; phylum Mollusca; class Cephalopoda; order Sepiida; family Sepiidae; genus Acanthosepion; species Acanthosepion lycidas. The sequence goes on from OZ010614.1 coordinate 24,848,436, forward strand.
TTCCTTCCAGACAAATCATCTATGGTGCTATTTGAAACCGGGTCTCAGATATATATATATATATATATATATATATATATATATATATATATATATATATCCAAGTATAGGATTGGTGTATACGGAATAAATTCCAATAACCCAAAAATACTATTCTTAAAAGTGTGCTCAATACAGAGTAGAGCAAATATAATTATTCGATAACTATAACATAAAAATCACTACAAAAATAGTCATTTTGTTTCAACACTTCTGGTGTCTTATCAAGTGATGGTGTTCAATGTAGAACGTTCTACATTCAACACCATCACTTGATAAGATACCAGAAGTTTTGAAACAAAAAGGGCTATTTTTGTGTTGATTTTATAACATATTTATCTTATAATTTTCGAATAAATAATTATATTTGCTCTACTATATATATATATATATATATATATATATATATATATATATATATATATATATATATATATAGTATTAGATTCAGTGTATCTGAAAGAAATAAAAAGAGACAAGAGGAAAACTTATTCTTAACCGACGCCTTTCGTCCTCTGAGGGACTTTGACAAGACAATGTAGAATTTATTTTGTTGCACGTATTTATATACAAGGACAAGTATGTTGTTGGTTTATCAAGGCTTTTAAATTTGAGAATCTTCATGAATATTCATCAGGTGGTTGAAAGGTCAGGCAAAACATGTGGGGGACACGAAGTCTGGTAAGACAAAAGCAAGCGAATAATATTCAGTAAATTTTTGTTTTTATATATTTTTATATATCGATAATTTCACCCAAAGCAAGGCGAAGAAGCAACTAAAATTCAAAGGGTTACTTAATATGAAAGAAACTGAGAAAACCTTTATTGAGGAGAGACGACAATGTAAACACATGGTATTAACACATTAGAAGATCACGATGGATGTTGTATTCAAATTTAAATTTTTGAAGATTGTATATGACAGGATGCCAGAAGAAGTATTCCACGGGTGAGAAGTGCGAGAGAATAAACTGTTAGAATAGAACTATTACGTCTAGTAATTTTCGCAGTAAAATAATGAGACCAAGCCGCCAATCTAGTACTGCACTTAAATTCGTCAGAACAATTACCATGAAACCAGGGAGAGCTGTGTTACGGTGGTGGGAAAGTCACTGAAGAACTGATTTTCACAATAGGAAATCATTAAAATTTGTTCACTCTCGCATGGTCATGTGTGACGTCACGAGCTGCAACGCGATTATCGCTTCCACGTCTCGTATATACGAGTTTGTCGTTACTTTGAAACTTTTCATGCAGCAAGGGCGGACTATCATTGTGGTTTCATCTGTGTGTTGTTTGATTTATTGAAATTGTCATCTTTGATAATGGCTTATGTAAGCCGAAAGCTTAGATTGGATTTAAACATGTATCAATATGGTGTTTTCCTTTCGTCTTTCAACGATAATGTGATTAAGCTTATCAGACAATATGAAAGGAACTTACTTAAAATAAATAGACAAAACTTGTCTATATTATTTAATGAAACATGCATTAATGAAAAATTGCTGCCTAAATATACACAATATATATATATATATATATATATATATATATATATATATATATATATATATATATATATATATATATATATATTGTGTATATTTAGGCAGCAATTATATATATATATATATATATATATATATATATATATATATATCGTGTGCAGTCTGGCTTACCATCGAGACTTACATAATGCAATCACAACTATGTTAGGCTGGACATGTAGCTAGGATGAGTGAGGATCACATACCAAAAGTACCTTTTTTACAGTGACCTCCATAATGGTCATAGAAATATGCTGTTATGTTCCGCACTGATTGACTTAATCAAGCTTTTGAAGGAAACAAACTGGACAGAAAAATTAGAAGCCATTTGCTCGGCATTAACGACTTGAAACCTTTTTCAAAAATAAAGAAAATGCTAATCCTTAAACGATAGCACCTTCCAGGAGTCGCTGATTAATTGGACTGAAACTAGCATTGGAAACTGCAAAGTTGTTTGGCTCATTTGCAGCAAACGGCTCCGTATTAAGACAGGCTCCAGATAAAAACTGCACTTTGTGACAAAGGATTCCATAGATTATCTTCGAGAAATTCAGCTGAGCGAACCAGAAACAGAAACAAGAAAAATTCATTCCCAAGTAAAAGAAAAATAAAATAATTAAAAACTGCCACAAAACAATTAAAAACTAATGTAAAGCTATTAAAATTTGATGCAAAACAATTAAAAACTGCCGCCAAACAATTAAAACCTGATGCAAAACAATTAAAATTTTAATGCAAAACAATTAAAAACTGCCGCCAAACAATTAAAACCTGATGCAAAACAATTAAAATTTGATGCAAAACAATTAAAAACTGCCGCCAAACAATTAAAACGTGATGCAAAACAATTAAAAACTGATGCAAAACAATTTTAAAAAATGCTGCAAAACAAAGAATGCTGCAAAACAAACCAGCCTTAAATCACTAGAGAGAAATAAGATAAAAACATCTGCACGGCAAATGCCCTCCCAGAGTCAGCGATCCGGTTCAAAACCAAACGCTTACACACCGATGGATGACATGCACTGGTTACAAAACCAGAAACTTAGGAATTCACAATTGATACCCAGTATCACTAATTTTCAAACAAGAACTATCAACAGATGATTCACAGTATATACGTTTTCTGTTCAATTGATCAATTATTGTATTTGTGCGGGCATCTTAATCTTAGTGTAGTATTTTTTTTGCGAACAGTCCATTTGATAGATATAAAGAAACAAATATTAAATGACCACATCGAGATATACATAAATGCATGGGGTATATATATATATATATATATATATATATATATATATATATATATATATTTATATATAAATATATATAAATATATATATATAGAGAGAGAGAGTGAGAGATAGATATCACACATTATGAAATGGACAAAGTCCGACAATTATTTTAAGACATTTTTATATTTATACGTTCTTTTTATAGATACAAATATTTAAGTAGATGCTCTGTTTATAATAAACAGTGTTAAACAACATTTACCTACCTGAATGTCCGAGAAATTTTCATAGAAAATATGCTTCCTCTGACAGGAATCGAACCTGTATCCTATACGGAACCGTCATATAGCCTGACGTGCTTTACCGATTTAGCCACAGAGGAGCACTTCGGTCAGCAAGGCCGGTAAATGTCGTTAATACTGTTTATTATAAACAGAGCTTTTACTTAAATATTTGTATCTATAAAAAAGAGCGTATAAGCATAAAAATGTCTTAAAATAGATATGAATATACCGAATTAGTAAAGTAGATATCTACCTTACAATTTTAGTCTATTCATATTGTATATATATATATATATATATATATATATATATATATATATATATATATATATATATATATATATATATATCGGATATAATAGCAAGTTTGTCCGAATCGTGTAACAGCATGGGATAATTGTGCATCCCACGAAATGTTTTATACGCAAAAAAAAAACAAACACAATAAATTATTTGAGTTTCTTTTTCCCGGGTTTTCAGGTAAGAGGTTTAGCCATCATCACAACATTTTTCATAAGAACCACTGAAAACCCTTAAGTTTTTTTTTTTTAATCATTTCACCCCAAGCAAGGCGGGAATGCCACTAGCACGCAAGGGGTTACAGAGATCGAGAGTAAGAGTAAAGAGGGGTGTTTGAGTGAAGGATAAAAAGAAGGACGGGAATCAAGATCAAGCCAACAGAAGATGTCGATTGACATTACATTTAAATTTTTGAAGATTATTGTTATAAGGAAGTCCACTGTCGGGAAGTGCGCGAGAAGAAGCTGTTGGTTGGAGTAGAAGAGACGGTCACATTTAACTGTTTCGACAGTAAAAAGGTGGGCACGAGATGCCAACCTAGTAGCACGCTTAAATTAATGCAGTTGGGGTACCAGTGAAAACAGATCGTCATAGCAGTTGCCATGAAAATATTTGTAGAAAAGACAGAGGAATGAAACATCACGTCTGTGAGAAAGTGAGTGGAGTCGAGATGCCAGGTCAGGACCTATCACGTTGCATATTCGTCTTTGGATTTTGTCGAGATCCTCAAGATGAACATCGGGGGTACCAGACCATATATGGCCACAGTATTCAATGCAAGGACGAATGGTAGACTCGTAGATTTAAAAGATGGAATCAGACGAGAAAAACTTTCTGGCGCGACCCAGAGAACCATCTTTCCTTGTGGTTGATGAAGCTGGATAGATAGAATGTAGTGTCCAGTAAATTGGTCACCTTGGCGTTGGTGAGAATGGTGATGTTAAGTCCGTGATCCTTAAAGTATATGATTAGCTGTTTCCTAAGCCGGTCATTTTTTTTTTTTTTTTTTTTTTGTGGCTTGAAGTTACGTAGAAAGATCAAACCATCGTCCCTGTATAGTCCGGTGTTCCCTCTATCGAAAATATATCTGAGCCTCCATAGTATATATGCTTCTGTATATATACAATTGTTAATGTGATGGCAATGTTATCCGTTTTCCAGCCAGTACTACTGCCGTTTTGAAATTTACAAAATAATTTTCACATGTAATAATACAGTGTAACCCGGATATAAGAGAGCTGTCGGGACCGGAGAATAAGTCTCGTATATGCGGGTTTCTTATATACGGGTTTGGTCTATTCTATATACATTAACACAGGCTCTAATTTGGGACCAGATAAAATCTCTCTTATATCTGGGTTTCTCTTATATCCTGGTCTCTTATATCCGGGTTACACTGTAATAATAATAATAATAATAACGTCGTTTGAAATTGATAAAATCTTTCTAGTAAAACAATTTTTCAGCAAAATTGGTTTCTCAAGTCCAGTAGCTGTTATCACTCTTTCCATTTGTTATGGGGGTGTCCATTAGTGATGGTGGCGTTTTTTAGTGATGGGTTACATTATATTGAGTTATATATTCTTCAAGTTTTTTAGTGCGACTGTACTTAACCTTAACATTGTTCTTGTTTTTCTAAGTAAGGGATCATAACTGAAATGTTTGTGTATTAGGTTGGTGCAAAAATAATCACGTAATAATGTCGTTTTTTGACGTATTTTTAACGTCAAAAAACGACATTATTACGTCATTATTTTTACACCAACCTAATACTAACCGAAAAAACGTTGTACAGTTTTTTGGTCCTGACGTTACCGTTAAATGGCGGGTTGAACCAAATAATTTTGCGCTTTCTTTTCTTAGATTTACTACTGGTATTCATACTAGTATTAGGGAAGTACTTTAGTTCAATATTATGTTTAATTTTAATTAATGCATCGACGTATTTGGTTGTGTATTTGTCCAAGATGTGTTTACTGCTGGAGTTAGTAGATAGCTTATGCTGCACAGATTTGTGGGGGTTATTAAGGATACACGGCGGGCGGTTAGATTCTTTACTAATATATTTATGATTATAAAGTTCCTTATTATAAGACATATACACTCCTCTGGATAGATCGAACATAGTGTCCAGTAAATTGATCACCTTGGCGTTGGTGAGAGTGGTGATCCCTAAAGAATTTGATTAGCTGTTTCCAAAGCCGGTCAGTTTTTTTGTGGTTTGGAGTTATGTCGAAGGATCAATCCATCATCCCTGTGCAGTCCGATGTTCTCTCTATCGAAAATATAACTAAGGCCCCATAGTAGTATTAGGTTGATGCAAAAATAATGACGTAATAATGTCGTTTTTTGACGTATTTTTTAAAATCAAAAAACGACATTATTACGTCATTATTACCAACCTAATAGTATGCCGACTAGCTGACACGATTCTACGCACCCATTGCTATAGAGAAGTTGGGATTGTCCGTAAAGAACCATCGTGGTATAGTTTGGGCTTTTAGGCTTTTATGATTATGCTGATATCCTTACGTATTGGTGGGCGACTTAAGTTTCGCTGGTTTTCCAGCTCATCGGGCACAAAGTATATCTTACGTTTTTATAAAAATACACAGATGTCACATGGGAGGAACGTAGGTATATGTTTATGTATATTTATTAATTTATATCTTTGCTCTAACTACATCGAGCAGTGTTATGTTTACACCAGCATGAATAAATTTTATGATGATTTTATTGTTTGCCTGTGCACGGACGCCAACACGCGAGTGTATGCGGTTGCTTATATCTGGTCGTTTGATTTAACAAATTATATATATATATATATATATATATATATATATATATATATATATATATATATATATATATATACAGAAAGCCAAAGTCTTGAGTTGTGCATACATATTAAGAAATTTTTCTTAGGCACATATAAGGCTGCATAAAAATATATATATATTTAAATTACCCCCTTATAATTTTATAACAGCCTTTGCTGTTGTTGCTGTTGTTGCTGTTCTTGTTGTTGTTGTTGTTGTTGTTGTTGTTCTTCTTCTTCTTCTTCTTCTTCTTCTTCTTCTTCTTCTTCTTCACATCCTCCTCTATTTCTATTACACCCATCATCATGCACTTGATTATTTATTTTTTAAAGAATAATATAGCATTTATTATATATATATATATATATATATATATATATATATATATATCAAGCGTTAAGGGATCAGTTGATAAAAATCGTCTAAGGATACTGTAAGGTTGGAACCAACATTAGCGGATTCAACTGATCGCCTAATTTTTAAAGTACATATATATATATATATATATATATATATATATATATATATATATATATATATATATATATATATATATCAAAGTGTGGAAGAACAAACAGTAAGATCACAGCGTTCAAAACATTAATTTAAAAACAGTGCTCAATACACAAAGTAGAACCTTAGATATTTATTTATTTATTATGCACTGTTACATTAGAACAGGCACATACCCACTATAAAATTGTACATTTTTGTTTCAATGTCAAAAAAGGAAAGCCTTTTTTTAAATATATCATCAGGTGAGGAATCACGATGTTACCAAAAACTTTCATTCAGAAATACAGTTATCGAAGCAAATCTCACCTACTTCCGTCCTTTGGAAATTTTCATAAAAGGTATTCTAGAATTTACATGTGGAGATGGAAGGGAATCTAAGTGATTAGTAATTGCGGGCGAAAAAAAGGAAGGGAAAAGGAAAATGGGAAAAGGAAAAGAAAAAAGGTGAAAAGAGAAAAAGAAAGAAAAAAGAGGCTATGGGAAAAGGAGGAGGAGGATGATAAGCGCTAAAAAGAGATAAATCTGGCCATAGAAATCCGTTAGAATATAAAATTTGAATTTTAACGGTCTCCTTGGTTGGTTAGGTCGATGCTTCAAGTGAAAATAATTTGTGGTCAGAGACAGTTAAAGTATAGATTAGAATATTAAATATCTTTTTTTAAACTTTTTATTATTTTGGGATATATCGTTGTCAAGGAGAAAAATAATTCGAGTATTATAATTTTAATTTTTAGGGTCAAATAGGTGGTGAAACCCATATAAAAATAAAAACAAAAAAAAATAAGATTGGCTTTCAATTCCCATTAATGTAAGTTGGAAAAGTGAATTCATACTATTGCGTATAGAAAGGTACTTATAAAAATAAATGGATCGAATTTCGGCCATTGTGGTGTCAGCTAGAATCGTTACCACTTGCCCCATCCAGACTCAGTTCGTCTTGGTGGGATGCTAATTCGATGTCAATTTTTTGTACGTATGCAAACGGGCATAATAATTTTTTTTTAATTTTTACTTTTCAAAATTTCCATATTATTCTATTAATTTATTATTCATTATCAAAGTATTATTGTTTAAAGGTTTAAGTAGCCTTGTTTGGGCCAGCTAATGGATAAAGCATAAAAAAACAACGAAATTTCGAACGTGCTAGGAACGATTAAAAATGTAAAAAAAAAAAAATAGCCCCAAAATAATTTGATCTTTCCTCTTAATAATAACATACACATTTAGACGCTTAAATTTTGTTCGTCGAGTTTGGCGTTTTTTTCTTCATGCTATGCTCTTTTTTTAGCGATCTCGTGGAGGTACGTAATTATTATATGATTACATTTACAGAAGTAGGAATAAATTATCATAATTTCGGTCTACATTTAATATTCAAAGTAAATTTGACTAAAATGAACCTTGTATTACGAGTAGAACTAGGGTTTAATAGGCGATGGCTTTGGTACGATGTTTACAAACATACGAGGATTCTTTCGTAGATTCAAAATTACATTAGAAAGATTGTAATGTTAATTCTTTTGTAGTTTTACAATTTATTGCCGTTTCAAATCTTCGATTTTATAATTTTTCTTTGTCCGGGTTTTTACTTATCTGTAATTTCTCCTGTAGGCAGAGAAAACACGGTTCGTTTAATAAGCTCGAGATTCTAGCCAGTTTTAGTATTTCCCATTTAGGTTTGGGTGTTTTTGCTTTGTCATTTAATTCCTCAAAATACTTGGAAAGTGAGGTCATGCTTCGTTTATCTGCTTTATTAAAGGATGAGATATGGTTATAAAAGGATTTTTAGAAATTTTTGAGATTTTATGTCGGTAGCACGATGAATGATTTTTTTTTTAGACGTTGAAACAAAAATGTAAGATTTTGTAGTGGATATGTGCATGTTCTAATGTAACATTGCATAAGAAATATATATATATATATATATATATATATATATATATATAGGTAACTATACTCGTTTCGAAAAACCCTCGAATTTTTGATTTGCCAATAATCAAATCAATCCCGATTGGACATGAAGACAAACTGGAATATATTGACATAAAGTTATAACAGAACTCAGAATAAACGTAACAATAGGCAGAGAAATATTTTGTGGTTTAATTTGGCGGTAAAAACAAAAATTAGCAAAATATTTTTAACTTATTACAGCAAAATTCCCCCAAAAAAACTGATTTACATAAAATATTCAATAAAAATAATGTAAAACTTAGTTACTGTTGCATGCCTAATGTAGGGACCTTGATTAGCGGACTGAATAAGAAAAAAACTAGGGATAATCGACGCAGTAGCCCTCCTAGTTGTAATTGTAGGAACAAAAATATCTGCCCCCAACAGGGAAAATGTCAACAAGAATGCGTGGTTTACCAGGCGAAAATTTATAAGGATATGGAGGATACAAACCCTAAAGTATACATACGTGCTACTCAAGATATTTTTAAAAAAAAGATATTATAATCACACGAGTAGTTTTACAAACGAAACAACTAAATATGGTACCACGCTATCTACCTATGTATGGAAAACTAGACAAGAAAATAATAAAGACCCCATCCTTAATTGGGAAATATTAAAAAAATGACCCAAATATAAAGCAGGCCAAAAATTTTGGAAGCTATGTACAGAGGAGAAATTAGCCATAGCTTTTTATAATCAACCTAACGATCTATTAAACTCTAAAACCGAGATTCTTAACATATGTAGGCATAGAAAATCTTGGTTATTGAATTATGTCTAATCTCCCCGTTTGTATTGTCTTTCCACCTTTACTGTTCGTGTTTTAATTGTCCCCTCCCCTTTTTAGTCGTTGAATAAATCTTTACCCCCCCGCCCGTTGTTCTTGTGTTTTTTCTTGTTTTACTTCTTCTTTGGTCACATGGTATGATTTTGATTATCGCCTATAAATATGCTGTTTCTCTTGCCTCTTTAGCCAGCTTTCCCTGACGATCCGCTTAGGTGAAACCTGGGTAGGTTTGTCTGGCTCACTAGGTTTATCTATATATATATATATATGTGTGTGTGTGTGTGTGTGTTCGTGTGTATGTATGTATGTATGTATATTCATAGAAATAAGAATAAGCAGCTGCCAAAAGGGACTGCTTAAGATCTTACGATTACACACAGAAAAAAAAAGAGTGTTGAATGCCATATTAAATGGCAGGGCTTTAATATATTTTAAATGCGTATCAAAAGATCAAAATAGTCAAAAATTAAAAAATTAAATTAAATTAAAAGAGAAAAAATTAAAAAATTAAATTAAATTAAAAGAAAATAAAGACATAATATGGCAGAGATTAAGCTTCTTTATTTTCAGTGCAGTCTTAAACGGACTCATTTGGAAGCTGCTTACATTTATTTCGGTTAATAAAATCCTCTATCACATTATGATTTTAAAGGCCCGGTTTTGTCGAGCAGATTTTGTTTGAAGCAGCAAACACCTTTATTGTGAACCTATTGTTTTTCGTGGTATTCAGCGCTGTTTTACTGGTGGAACTATTTTTGGTGTGTGTGTGTGTGTATTTTTTGTTTTTAATTATGACATATACGTCTATTTTGACCTTGGCCGAGTAGATTATCCTCCCCTCCTTACATTGGTATGTGCATGGTATGAAAGTTCCGGCTACAGTCTTACTAACTTCAACTTGCCTGGAAATATCAGATTGACGATTTTCGCACACAGCATTCACCGACCGCCTGATGACTGAGTCAAACTCTATGAAATTGTCAGTCGTGGTCAGTACACTGCCCACTTGAAATCTGATTTTATACATATATATATATATATATATATATATATATATATGTGTGTGTGGGTGTGTGTGTGTGTATATATATATATATAGAGAGAGAGAGATGAAGAGAATGTGGTAGATATGAACAGAATGAGATAGATAGATAGATAGATAGATAGATAGATAGATAGATAGATAGATAGATAGATATTAACAGACCTGAGATGGATAGATATATCAATAGAACAGAATGAGATGATCGATAGATAGATAGATAGATAGATAGATAGATATAAACACTGAGATAAATCGATAGATACATATACATTTCTGTATGAGTTTGTTTAAGCAATAGCAATATTTCTAAACTGACACACAATCTATAATTTATAGGCGAATACTTCCTATTACTTTGTCTGTAAAGATTTCATTTTGTTTTCATTTAGTTACGCCATTGCATGTTTCTACTTTTATCCGATCATTTCTCTTCCTTTGACGCTCATCCTCCTATCTGACAGTCATATCTACTTTGGTGTTTGGACGAAATGTTTCTCTGTTGATGTCGGATTAGTTCAAGATGACTATCTTTCACACTCGCCTCACCAACATATCTTTTTTCCACATATTGTCATCGTCTTCGTCGCTATTATTGCACTCCAGAAGTTATAACGCCGACTCAACGAATGTAACTTATATATTTTCATGTTCATACTAGACCTGGTTGTCCCTAGAGATCGGGAGGGGGGATGTATTTTTTCAATTCTTATGCACATTCCCATATTGAACTCATTCTTTGTATTGCTTTTGTTGTTACCACAATGTTTCAGTCAATCCATTCTATGTCTACCTTCTATAATTTTGAGAAGAGTCATTATCATTCCAAGAGTTTTTCAGACTATTGAACTCATTCTTTGTATTGCTTTTGTTGTTACCACAATGTTTCATTCAATCTATTCTATGACTGCCTTCTATAATTTTGAGAAAAGTCATTATCATTCCAAGAGTTTTTCAGACTATTGAACTCATTCTTTGTATTGCTTTTGTTGTTACCACAATGTTTCAGTCAATCCATTCTATGTCTACCTTCTATAATTTTGAGGAGAGTCATTATCATTCCAAGAGTTCTTCAGACTATTGAACTCATTCTTTGTATTGCTTTTGTTGTTACCACAATGTTTCAGTCAATCTATTCTATGACTGCCTTCTATAATTTTGAGAAAAGTCATTATCATTCCAAGAGTTTTTCAGACTATTGGACTCATTCTTTGTATTGCTTTTGTTGTTACCACAATGTTTCAGTCAATCCATTCTATGTCTACCTTCTATAATTTTGAGAAGAGTCATTATCATTCCAAGAGTTTTTCAGACTATTGAACTCATTCTTTGTATTGCTTTTGTTGTTACCACAATGTTTCATTCAATCTATTCTATGACTGCCTTCTATAATTTTGAGAAAAGTCATTATCATTCCAAGAGTTTTTCAGACTATTGAACTCATTCTTTGTATTGCTTTTGTTGTTACCACAATGTTTCAGTCAATCCATTCTATGTCTACCTTCTATAATTTTGAGGAGAGTCATTATCATTCCAAGAGTTCTTCAGACTATTGAACTCATTCTTTGTATTGCTTTTGTTGTTACCACAATGTTTCAGTCAATCTATTCTATGACTGCCTTCTATAATTTTGAGAAAAGTCATTATCATTCCAAGAGTTTTTCAGACTATTGGACTCATTCTTTGTATTGCTTTTGTTGTTACCACAATGTTTCAGTCAATCCATTCTATGTCTACCTTCTATAATTTTGAGAAGAGTCATTATCATTCCAAGAGTTTTTCAGACTATTGAACTCATTCTTTGTATTGCTTTTGTTGTTACCACAATGTTTCAGTCAATCTATTCTATGACTGCCTTCTATAATTTTGAGAAAAGTCATTATCATTCCAAGAGTTTTTCAGACTATTGAACTCATTCTTTGTATTGCTTTTGTTGTTACCACAATGTTTCAGTCAATCTATTCTATGACTGCCTTCTATAATTTTGAGAAAAGTCATTATCATTCCAAGAGTTTTTCAGACTATTGATCTCATTCTTTGTGTTGATTTGGTTGTTCCCAAAATATTTCAGTCAATCCATTCTATGTCTAATTTTTAATAAATTCTTTGAGCTAGGTACTAGTGTTACTGTCTGGTGAAAATTATGAAGTCAATATCTCGAAACAATTTTCCCGCCAATAGCTTTCTCATCTCCACTAACAGTTATACCTCTTTCCTGTATTGTCTCGATAACTAATATTGATTTGAATGCTGCTCTTAATATTGTTTGTCGAAAATTGTCACTTATATTTCTACGTTAGTTTCCACGTCGCTCTTAAGCCCACTTTTCTTAAGTTGACATTCCTTTGTCTTGCTGGAAATCAATTTGGAACTATTTGGTAGGCATCGATTGTAATGCTTGTACGAAATCAAAAGTCTTCATGTCCGATGGTTTGAGTGTGCCGGCCTAGTGCAGGCTATTGATCATGCCAGATAATGCACACACACACACACAAACTCTCACACACACACACAAACACACACAGTCTCTCTCTCTTTCTCTCTATCTCTCTCTCCCTGAAATTCTAACTAAGAACCGCTCAGCATGTTTGCAGTTTAAACTACAGGTGCAGGCGTCTTTAACAAGGATTGTCTAGCCGCCCTAATTGACGTGCATCCTCGGGTACGAGAAGCCAGTTTTCTTGGATCAGTTATAACGAATTACGTATAAAAATGAAATTGAACAAATGATAGCCAGCGCTGGAGATAGTTTTGCACAACACAGCAAGTTGCTGCAAATGCAAAACATTAAGCTAAGAACTCGATTGATGCTCATAAATAGCCTCACCCGATCGAGACTCTCACGTGGATGTCATGCATGACATCCAAATTTTTGGGAAATATTTAAACTGTCAGTTATGCACAAATATTTTCTCAGATCCTTGATTAAAAAAATGACTTCAGGTGGATAAATTCTATTGATCTTAAAGAAGACAAGTTTTTTTACTTATTTTTCGAAGATTGGCGCTACGCAATCACAAACTAATTATTTTACCAAATAACAAAAACCACATCACATGAAGACTTCCAACAGCAGCAACATTTAAATGTATAGTCAACTAGACGCTGCAATAATGAACCAAGAAGCGGTTGTAACGGAACCCTTTATTTAATCGACAGGTACACATTTTGTTCATTCTGCTGACCAAATACAGTGGTATCTCGTTTTTTTTTGTTTTTTTTTTTTAAAGTACTGTTCAGTTTTTGCTAGTAATACTCGGTGTAGAAATTGAATTCACGATTACTATTCGACTATAATATGGCAAGTAGAATTCATTTACTAAAAACATAGGTAAATATTTCATAACAGTTTTCATTACAGATAATGCAAAAAAAAAAATGAAATAAAAGATTAAGCTAAATTAAAAATGTAAAAATAAAAGATAAAATTAAAATAAATAGAGATAAAAATAAAAAATAAAGAAATAAAAATAAAATAAAAGAAATAAAAAATAAAGGAAACTGAAAAATATTTTTCTTTTTTTCCTTCATATTCCATTAGTAAGGAGAAAATTTAGATGTTTTCTTCCCTAGAACTGTTATGGTGTGGAACAGACCCCAGAAAGGATTCTTCTCCGATAACTATAATCTTAACCTCTTCGAATCTAGGGTCAACCGTTATCTATCCTACATAGTCTTATAATATATACTGGTTATTTTACGCTTTTTCAACATTTTAATTCAGCAACACTCTATCTTTGAGGAGATTGTCCAACATTCGCTGCCGTATAGGAGGACTGATATCATATAAAAGTTCATTATTATTTTATTTGTTTCTAACGAAATTTTCCTGTCTCTTAATACGCTGCTTAGCTTTTGAAAGGCATCTTTGGCCATTCCAATATTTCTTTTCTTGAGACGCCAAATTGTAGAACTGACTCCCAAGAGGATGCTTCCCCGATCACTACAATCTTAATATATTCAAATCTAGTGTTAACCGTTAACTTCCTTAGATATCCGCATAAACTATGTCTCTTACTCTGTAACCCTTTACCTCGAGTGGCTCCGGGCCTTGTTACGTTATGGCACAGGCTCCAGAAAGGACGTTTCTCCGAGCACTACAAACTTAACCTCTACAAGTCTAGGGTTAGCCATTATCTATACTACATAGCCTTATGATATATACTGGTTATTGTACGCCTTTTCAACATTTTCATTCAGTAACACTCTGTCTTGACAGGATCTTGGGCCTTGTATTGTTAAATATAATATTAATCATTCAAATTCAATGAAGACTATATACTGGACTAATGTTTCTGTTAATATGTAAAATTTTGTTTTTCGTTTTCCATTTGCGGACGACCTTTTGTAATGATCAAATATAATATTAATAATTCAAAATGGCGATTGTTTAATTCCTTGCTAGCCTCCTGCCACTCTATCCTTATTTTAATGGCGAATGAGCTACATTCTTTATTTCCACCAGTCCAGACATTCACGGCTTTAATATGCTACGCCACGTACACAATCGACTTATCTTTATTTCCTTCGTATTCCATTGGTAAGGAGAAAATTCAGTTCAGATGTTTTCTTCCCTAGAACTGTTATGTTGTGGAACATAAACCAGAAAGGATGCTTCTCCGATCACTATAATCTTAACCTCTTCAAGTCTAGGGTCAACCGTTATCTATCCTATATTGTCTCATAATATGGAGCTGCTTATTGTACTCCATTACAAAAACTTGATTCGGCAACGCTCTGTCTTGATAGGATCTCGATACTTGTATTGTGAATAATAGTAAAAGAAATTGAATTTAACACGCGAACACATCAAGTAGATATAATATTAATAATTCAAAATGGCGATTATTTAATGTCCGTGTGCGCATGCGCACAGAAGATGTGAGAAATATTTTATGTAATTCGCGTTATACTTATAAAATAACAAAATATATGCGTGGCTCTGTCTTTTCTTGTTTATGTTCAATATTTGCTGAATATTAAAGTAAACAATTCATATTTTGTTCGCCATTGAGCAATTATTATTTCTACACCAGCGGAAGAATAATGAAGAAAAACTTTAGCCATGGAAAGTGTTACGCACACGAAAAGTAGAGATCTTCTAAACATAATATTAATAATTCAAAATGGTGATTATTTAATACACGAGAACGCAGGCATTCAGAACACGGTGGAGAGATTTTAAACAAATTTGTCATTAAATTGAATTGTTGGCCAAACTATGAGAATAACAAGGTCTAACAATTGAGTAAATAATTAATCGCACAATAGATGAAGTCGACTTATACACGAGTAGACAGGGTAATTAAAAATTGTCTCCGTTAATTGCGACTTCCGATTAAATAGCGATAAATAAAGAATTTTTTAAAAATTCTGCTTTTTAAATAGAAAGAACAGATTCAAGTGTCTAAACGATTTTAGATAGACATATCTACAGGGGTCGCACAATAGATGAAGTCGCCTTATACACGAGTAGACACGGTAATTTAAAATTATCTCCCTTTTATGAGACTTCCCGTTAAGTAAGGACTATCCTAAATAAAGAATTCTATGAATTGTGCTTTTTGTGAATAGAAACTCATTTTTAGAATTAAATTTAGTTATATATTAGGTTGGTGCAAAAATAATGATTTAATAATGTCGTTTTTTGACGTATTTTTTAACGTCAAAAAACGACATTATTACGTCATTATTTTTGAATCAACCTAATATTTTTGTTCAAGTACTTTCGACTTTCGCAGCAGTCATTATCAAGAATTATGTTTTTTTGTTTTTTTTTTAAATAGGGTGGAATAAGGTATATTTAGGCAGCAAGTATCCATCCAAATATATTTTATTAAAAGGAACAGACAAGGTCTGTTTCTTTAATTTTAATTGTATTTTTCAAACTTTCGAATATAGTGTTGACTATTGTGCTTAAAGTTGTGGAACAACTGACAAACTGCTATTTTTATTTAAGTAATTTCGTCTTTCGCAGCAGTCATTATCAAGAACCTCTGGGGTGTTTGTGTCGTATTTAGAATTCCTCTGTCTACATCTTGGTATTCTTTTGGAAGCTGAACATCTGAAATGTTCACGCGTGACGTTATGTCATGTCTATTGGAAACGAGGCTGGTTAAAATGACTGCGATTCATTTATTTTTCTCTATTTTTTAATATTAGTATAATATCTGTCCACATTAATTATATTACACGCACATCAAGATACCGTCTCCTGTGGTCAATTACCGTAAAATACTCACTTATCATGAAACTTTTGATGATCTAATTTTGAAGCTAATTTTAAGGAGGTATCAAATTAGCATATGTACTGCTGGTCCTGGCTACGCCGTTGACTAAACTCTATAACCATTTACTCCCGCGGAAGGTTGCTATTTCTCCCGCATTAGGTTGCAATTTCTTTCTACGGTAGACCAATTGGCACCAAAGGCTAAAGAACCCGGCCTGTCCTGCTATTTACCCATAACTGGTCGAGAAGAGAATTCATACCTTTCCCAAAGGATTTTAGCACGTAAGTAAATGTAATGGATCCGACTGGAATTCGAACTCGGCTCTCCGATTCCTCAACCCGAGCCGCTATCCATTACTCCACCGTGCCTTCAAAAAGCATGTACTCCCAGGTTCCAGCGAGTTTCGAACTCGCGACCTTCTGAAAACCACTACATATGCGTACTTAAAAAAACCCCCCCCCAAAAAAACAAGATAGTATGAGGCAATGTCGATGCAAATGTCTTTGTTCCTGATGTTATTTTAGCAAGTGAAGGATTTCTTCTTGCCAAACCTTTTGATTTCACACATGTCTTCATTTCGTCATAACGACGCCTACTTCCGCTGAAGGCTTGGCATATATGTGGTGAATCTTTATTCAAAATGGATGAACAAATTAATAAACATTTTCTTTTTAATCAATAGCACGCCTTTGAATGTTTGTTTCTTCTCCAGAAAAAGGAGAAGAAGTCTCCTGTTGGTTGTTGATTTCTTTTCTTTTCATTTTTTTTTTAGCGAAGCTTGAGTCGAAGATAGAAATTAGAAAAGAGAAATAGCACATGCGCATTCGCAAAATCGCATACAGATCTACACATATGATGGTTTCAACATCATTATCGAGTATGTCCATTACAAGGTATCATCGCAAAATTTAGTTGCGCTTTAAGCAAAGAGGTTACTACAAACAAGACAAATTTAAAAAACTCTACTTCAAGAATTCATGGGTTATTCTTTACACTATTTATTATATTCGGACTATGGTCCTCATCATTGTTGTTGATTCGGCCATTGCGTCCTTTCGCCTTACTTAAGGAATTCTGAACTGAAGATATTAATTAATTTACAGCCGAAACGTTGAAATAATAACAACAAAGATGAGGATGTCAGTCTGAAGGTAAATAATGATAACTCCTCATCCCAGAAATTCAGACAGAGGGCGATCAGGTGATAATAACAACAAAGATGAGGATATTAGTCTGAATGTAAATAATGATAACTCCTCATCCCAGAAATTCAGACAGAAGGCGATCCGGTGATAACAATAATTTCTGGGATGAGGAGTTATCATTATTTACATTCAGACTAATATCCTCATCTTTGTTGTTGTTATCACCTAATCGCCTTCTGTCTGAATTTCTGGGATGAGGAGTTATCATTATTTACATTCAGACTAATATCCCCATCTTTGTTGTTATTATCACCTGATCGCCTTCTGTCTGAATTACTGGGATGAGGAGTGATCATTATTTACATTCAGACTAATATCCTCATGTTTGTTGTTATTATCACCTGATCGCCTACTGTCTGAATTACTGGGATGAGGAGTTATCATTATTTACATTCAGACTAATATCCTCATCTTTGTTGTTGTTATCACCAAATCGACTTCTGTCTGAATTTCTGGGATGAGTAGTTATCATTATTTACATTCAGACTAATATCCTCATCTTTGTTGTTATTATTTCAACGTTTCGTCTGTAAATTAATTAATATCTTCAGTTCAGAATTCCCTAAGTAAGGCGAAAGGACGCAATGGCCGAATCAACAACATCCAAAATTAAGCGAGAACAATAGAAGAGTAATCAGGAAGACAGTAGATAACGATTGACATCGCATTTAAATCTTTGAAGATCAAAAGTTGAGAGGAAATCTAGAAGCCGGAAGAGATTTCCACAAACGAAAATTAAGCGAGAACAATAGAAGAGTAATCAGGAAGACAGTAGATATTGATTGACATTGCATTTAAATTTTTGAAGATCAAAAGTTGACTGGAAAGCAAGAAGCCGGAAGAGAGTTCCACAAGAGAAAATTGAGCGAGAACAATAGAAGAGTAATCAGGAAAACAGTAGATAACGATTGACATTGATTTTTAATTTTTGATGATCAAAAGTTGACTCGGAAGCAAAAACCGGCCGATTGTTCCTCAAGCAAAAATTGAGCGAGAACAATAGAAGAATAAACAGGAAGACAGTAGATAGCGATTGACATTGCATTTAATATTTTAAAGATTAAAGATGGATGAAAAGCAAGAAGCTGTAAGAGAGTTCCACAAGTGAAAATTGAGCGGAACAATAGAAGAGTAATCAGGAAGGCAGTAGATAACGATTGACATTGCATTTTAAAAGAGGCATAAAGAAATCTATGTGACACCGGTGCCAAAGCGGCTGAAGCCGAGATGCCAGATCAGGACCTATAACATTGTCAATTTCTTCTTTGGATTTTATCGAGGATCTCTAAATATTTAGCAGGCGCAACAGAGCATGCTTGTCTTGGGTATGACGATAAACAGCATCCGGTAGCAAGGACTCTCATCGGGAGGTTTTGAAGATTTTGGAACCACTTCTTAATTGCTGATGTTCCCAGGTCCTGACTCTGAGTGGTAGCACCTGTTAGGCTCCCAGCTCTGGGCAAATATTTAACCCCCAAACTGCGTTGAAAACACTCACAGTATAAAAATAGATTTTTATTGTAAAAATGCCAGCAATACTTCTTTGAAATAGAATATTGCCAGCAATATATTTGACTCCCGGCAAAAGCACTCTTTACAAAGAAAAATATACGTCAATGAAACCTGAACTACAAACTGATTTCTTACAAAGAATTTATATTCATACCATGCCTGGTGGCAAACGCTGCTGGTGGCGCCAGGGGTGGCGGTCCCGCCATAGCCACCGAAACCGTGATATCACCCCTGGTCGGCGGCTGATGAAGACAGGGTATAGCACGTGCTAACACGCGTTGTATGTTAAAAAAAAATAATTCTATTCATACTAATCTGTCCTAAAAATTATTGCCGGCATTACATCACGCAATGAGGTTGGTATGCGATAAGACAAAATAAACCAAACCAAACCAAACCAAACCATGGGTGGCAGCAGTAATCAAAACACGAACGAATATTTTCCAATTACTTGTTTCTTTTGATCATTTTTATTTATTTGACACAAGAAAATACAACACACTGATGAATGGGATGTGATCATGACATTTACAACTTGAAGCGTATTTCGCGCGCGAAACAATTTTAGGCGGGAAATTTATTTTCACGTTGGAAAGAATGATTTTCATAAAACGAAATCCAGCTTTTTTGTTTTCTCTTCATCAAACAGTCTTTCTTTTTTGTTTGCGTGTTTAGCTTTTTTTCAGTCAATCCTTTATAATGAACAATAGTTCACACTAAAAAACAAAAAACAAAAAAGAACTATAACATCGAATCACGAATTACGAGGCGGCATCTGTTAGCAACAATGAAAATGGTACCATTGCATCGAATGGGAGTCAACCGATTCATGCATACTACGCACTAATGACCCTCTGGCAAAGGCATGAATTTATCATTACTTTAATTCACCCAGCTAAGCGTGTTATTGTCTTCTACAACCAATATGTAGAAGAATACGTCTTAATTTAAAATCTTCCCTCAGCAGGTAGCCACAAAATAGACATTGCAAGAGTGGCTAATTCAGATGTTAAAAGTGCGGAGGTGGCTAATTCAGATGTTAAAAGTGAAGAGGTGGCTAATTCAGATGTTAAAAGTGAGGAGGTTTTAGTAAATGTATTTGCATCGATAAGTCCAGGGAAAAACAACGTTCCCATGGACGAAATTGTCATGTGTATGAGGTAAATTGTTTGGATCTCATTAATTGTAATTCACACACACACACACACATATATATATATATATATATATATATATATATATAATATGAAAGGCTCAAACACTAATATTGTAACTCTGTCTTAGACATTGAGTTCTACATGGATTCTGTCCCATTGGATGGTTATATATATATATATATATATAAGTAATTCATCGAGTCTGAAAGAAACAGAATGCAGAAAGCACTGAACGGCCGATTCGTCCTATATTTGGGACTCATCAAATGTGCGCATCTACTACCGAGAATTGAAACGCTGACAGTTGGATTATGATGCAAACGTCATACCAACTGTTCTAACGTGCTCCGGTAAAGCAGAGGCAGCAAATCACGCTCAGTATAGCGCCGTATGCTTATATATATATATATATATATATATATATATATATATATATATATATATATATATATATATATATATATATATATATATATATATATATATATATATATATATATATATATATATATATCTCAATTCGTTGTTGGAAGTTTTACCTGATGATCCTGATGATATATATTTTACCTGATGATCCTGATGATATATATATATATATATATATATATATATATATATATATATATATATATATATATACATATATATATAAGCAAATATATATATATATATATATATCATCAGGATCATCAGGTAAGATATATATATATATATATATTTGCTTATATATATATATATATATATATATATAAGCAAATATATATATATATATATATATATATATATATATATATCTTACCTGATGATCCTGATGATATATATATATATATATATTTGCTTATATATATATGTATATATATATATATATATATATATATATATATATAAATATAAAAGTGAACATAGAAGTCAACACTTAGAGGCTTTATATATATATATATATATATATATATATATATATATAAGCAAATATATATATATATATATATATATATATATATATATATATATATATATATATATATATATATATATATATATCATCAGGATCATCAGGTAAAACATCCAACAACGAATTGAGAGGAAAAATTGGATTAGAAATTGGTGGGTAGTCTAATTTTTGTAATTTAATAGAGGGGGTTGAGAGTGGCAGTTAAACAGACAATATAAAGTATAGGGAGGGGTTAATTTTATATCTCTCTTAATTATGTTTTATATTGGAGTAGGAGGAGTGACAGAACCTTGACCTATTTAGATGGATAACAAAACGGAAATGAAATGTAGAAAATGTATACAAGTGAGTCTTATGGTAAAGAGAGAGATAGTGGGGGGGAGAGATGCAGTTGTTATAATTTTGTTTTAACAAAATTATGTAAAAGATAGTTTACAATGTTTGATAGAAAATTCGATGTCTGAAAAAAATTTTGTTATTAACTTAAATCTTTAATTTTTTAAGTAAATAGTTTCGGGACTAAATATAACTATTATTGTAATAAACATATTTATCTAGGACATAAAGAAATATTTCAAATTTTAATAGTTTATTCACCCGACTAATTGTATTTCCACAATATATAAAGAAAAACAGGACTAATAACATTGCAGATTCTTCTTTGTATTTTATCAAGAATATCTAAATACATGACAGATGTATGAGATTAAGTATGGACTCGCCATCAGATCTATACATGGTTTATAATTTGAGTTTCTTCTCTTGAGCAATTAACGCAAAAAAACTCAGAATAATTGAAACTATCATCTTATATAAAAGAATCCGCCAACATTATATAAAATACCTTTCACCACGGTAAAAGCTATTATTAAAGGGTGCATAAATCATGCGTATAATTTAAAGTAAATTGCTGATTGACAAACGCAGTTAGAAGTTCAGTCTAGTCAATTTTTTAACCCATGGCCGGTGGGAGAAAATGGATTAACACTTCTTCTTCTTCTTCTTCTTCTTCTTCTTCTTCTTCTTCTTCTTCTTCTTCTTCTTCTTCTTCTTCTTCTTCTTCTTCCGAGCGTCTAACCATTGCACTATCTGTCATGAATCGGAACCTCCCTCCCCCCACAAAAAAATGCAAAAACAAAAAAAAGAAAAAAGAAATAGATCAAAAGAAATATTCTTGTCTCTGTTTTCTTTCCAAAAGTAAAGAGCCCGGAGGAAAATATTCCAGTGCAGGTAAATAAAATGGTAAACGATGTAAAACTTCCGAGACAGCAGTCATATTTCTTCTTTCTGTTCAAAAGAACGGAATGGTATTTTCTGGTTATTCGAAATACACATGAACGCAAAGGACATACCGTTTAACATCCGGAAATGATAGAACGATTTGCGTTTTATGGACCGTGTAACGCTCTCGGAATTGAAGGCATTTGTCATGAAAGAGCAGAGGAACGCTACACTAATACATACATACATACACACACACACACGCACACACACACACACACACACATATATATATATATATATATATATATATATATATATATATATATATGTATATATATATATATGTAATTGTGTATTTGGGCAGCTATCCTTCTTTTATACAAGTCTTATGGAAGACGACTGAAAAAGAACTTCTATTAAGCTTTTTATTAAATTTTTCTTTCAGTTGTACAATTGATTTCTGTTCTGGAAATAGAGTGTGTAAAAACTGTTCAAATGATCTGTGGATCCAAGCGATTTTGGATAATCTGTTAGACATTTATCAATTGTCCTATTAGTAATTACCTGCTGGAAATTTCTTCATATATGTGTCGACTTCTTTGTAAAATGTTCATTGATTAAGCACAAAATTACTATTTAAATGACCAAACAACTTCAGAATAGTAATTTTGGCAAGTGAGTTGAACTGAGAGCTTGTAACCACACACACACTCATGTATATATATATAAGTTGTTTTTTTCTTGCGTTAATTGATAAAGAGGACAACTCAAATTCAAAACCATATATAGATCTGATGGCGACTCCATATATATATATATATAGACAGATATATATATATATATAGTCAAATCTAGTGAGGGAGACAAACCTACCCAGGTTTCACCTAAGCCGAATTCCCTGACGATCCGCTTAGGTGAAACCTGGGTAGGTTTGTCTGGCTCACTAGGTTTGAGTAGGTCTGCTCTACGGTTGTATTGCGCTCTTTTAGTTAATTGTTTACTCGTGTCGGTTTTTTTTCTTTGGGCTTTGAACTTGTGTCTGTGCGATTATCTTCGGCTCTTTCTTTTTTAAAAACTTTTTTCTCCTTCGAGATTGCTTTGATTATTGACAAATCAAAAATTCGAAGCGAGTATATATATATATATATATATATATATATATATTATATTTAAAAATTTAAATGCAATGTCAATTGTTATCTACACAGTAGATAACGATTGACATTGCATTTAAATCTTTTAAGATCAAAAGTTGAGAGGAAATCTAGAAGCCGGAAGAAAGTTCCACAAGGAAAGATTGAGAGAGAACAATAGAAGAGTAATCAGGAAAACAGTAGATAACGATTGACATTGCATTTAAATTTTTGAAGATGAAAGTTGACTGGAAAGTGAGAAGCCGGAAGAGAATTCCACAACCGAAAATTGAGCCAGAAAAATAGAAGTCTAATCTGGATGACAGAATATAACGATTGACATCATATTTCAATTTTTGAAGATCAAAATTTGGCAAAAATATACATGAAGTCGAAAGAGAGTTGCGCAACCGAAAATTGAGCGGGAACAATAGAAGAGAAATAGAACAATAGAAATGTTCGACAGAAATACCTGTTAGCGTAGATCTTACGTTTACATCTAAACAAGTTCAACTATAAATTAATGTTGCACCTTGCATTATTGAACATAACTATCTCCCAGCGCAGCGTGTCTCATATTTGTTTCCAATATTTTCATACTAAATTTGTTATAACATATCTGTACACTAAGCCGTTTAAAGCATTTAATATTTATTATTTCCAGTTGAATTTGTTATGATGGATTAAGGCTTTTAGCCGTCGTTGTTTCCATTCAAATTCCAGACCATAATTTCTGTTTTGAAGACTTGATAGAGGACCTTACTTTTTGTTCAAGATCATTTGCCCATTGTTTATTGAAATGGTTGGCAAAATATCGGCTAATTGACAATCACTTTACAGAATGGTAAATGATAATGATTCATTTCAGGAAAATTTATAACTAGCTTAAAAGCCGCTCTATTGGGCGGCATTTAAGCTTGATGCTTCGGAGATCTCCTACGAAGGACACCTACGAAGGGCTCCTACGGAGGTCTCCTGACTTGGCCTCCGGCTTGATCAGGAGTTTGAGAATCCCCAAGTCTTTGCATAGTCTCAGCAGTGGAAGCTCTGCCGGCTGCCGTTTGATCTGGCTTTTCATTTGCAAAGAATGTTCTTTTCGTCACTGCCGCCTTGGCTCCTTTTATTGCAATCTGGTCCTCTGTTGGAGGAGATTTCTTTTTTTGCCAGGCATAATGTTGCCTTATGCGATAGGCAACAATGATCTACAAAAGAACTCAGAATTGTTCGCAGCATTTAATTATTGCATTAATATATAAGCTTACCTTTTAAAAGTTCAACGATAATTCTTATGTCACCACTTATTTTAAAGACAATTTGATGTACGTAGGTCCTTACTTTCTATACAAACAATTATCTTTATTTCATGGGTGACTTTCACTGGATTTCCCAATTAATTTCAATTATTCCCAAATTTATTTCCAAGTTATAAAAATTATTATAATACAAAAACTATCCGTTGCGAAAAAATCACCTAAAAACTGTCCGAAAACAATTGCAGTAATGAAAACTTGGGAATCCAAAATTTCAGGATTGCGCATCCAGATCCGACCCGGAATGTTTTTAATTTGCTCTCAGAGTCGGCTTGATTGCAAATTTCATGATATGTGGGGCCACTTCTTCTAGGAATAAAGTTTTTAAAAAGTGCGACACACTGACATTCGGATTTATTTATATAGATTTAGTAAATGTGGAGAGCCATGATCGCCAAGGTTCTTAGAAGAAGTTCACATAAAATGGACTATTCCGTTTTTATTGTTTGGGTAAAGACACTAACTGGTTTCAAGATAAAAGAGAAAAAGAAGAGTAAACGAAAGTGGGAAGAGAGAATCAGATTAAGCTGATAAGAGCCGACACTACACTTTGATCTTAGACAAAATGCCAAGAAGCGTTTGTATTTTCTTGCCGTCCCACGTTGGCAAGATATAACACAAGGCCAGTTTATTGTAGGGTGCTGAGCGCCGTCACCAGGGCCAAGTCCCCAAAATAACCCTGCCCGCACAACCGTCTATTAAGCTAATATTTAGATTTCGCCATCAAATAATCCATTCGGTTTGATAAGCCGCTTAAGAAATTTTTCTACTTACAGATCCTACGAAATTTATATTTTAAAAAAAGTCATAACAATCGTCTTACTATTTAAAATAAGTTTTTCACAGTTTAAATAAAAGGCTTTATTTTGGAAAAAAAGACTAAATTTCTGTATGAAATGACCCATAAGAATTTGATATGCCGTAAGACAAAACAAACAAAACAAATCAGAAGCCTGTGTTTACTGGCACCGCAAATATTTTGTGGATTTTACTCTCTGTCTAATGAAAGATCTTTGGTTAAAAACGAAAACCGTCGCGAGCGGAAATAATAATATCCGAGCATCGGGATCGACATCCTCTCTCCCTATTCGCTTTCTCACTCCTCCTGATGACGGTGGTGGGGATGACTCAAAGAGAATCTGGTGAGGCCTTTCGCGTGAATTTGATTTTGGTGTGCAAGTCTGGGCGTTAAGGAGAAGCCCACACACATGGCCAGAAGCGCCTCCCTTGCGGCTCAAAAGGGATTAAAACAGCCGACATCTGGCAAACCTGGTTGCATCGGTCTGTCGAATGCTTGGTCTGTCTGGGTCTGCCTTGGTTATGCCAGCCCGACTGATACTGCCCTCTTTCGCCGGCCGGCCGGACTGTTAAGATTGTGTAGATCTTTGCCTATTCCGCCGTTGGGGATCTTCGGCGTTTGGTCGCATTCGGTCTGGTCCTAAATAAATAAGAAAAGAATAAAATTAATAAAAGGTATAAAATTATCTTATTATACGAGAACATTTTTATTATTGTTGTTGCTAAAAAGTAAACATTTCAGAGATAAATGATAAAGACATTTACAACTGAACAAATAAAAAATAACGTTACGACTCGAAACGCTTTTAGTACAAACTTGAAAATAAATAAATAGATAAATAATAAAATAATAATAATAATAATAATAATGATGATAGTAATAATAATAATAATAATAATGATAGTAATAATAAGGATACTAATAATAATAATAATGATAGTAATAATAATAATAATAATAATAATAATATATACTAAAATATTGTGTCAGCCCAAAATGCAGATTCTGTGATAAATATCCAGAAACGATTGATCATCTTGTATCACGTTGCACGATGTTGGCACCCACTGAATATAAAACCCGACATGACAGAGTGGGCCAATATCTGCACTGGAAAATCTGCAACTTCTACGGGAAAGAAACTGGTACCAATACCACCCAGACCCGGTTACGGAGATAGAACCTGTTACAATTCTATGGGACTACACAATTCACACTGACAGAACAATCAAGGCCAACCGACCAGATATTGTTATTAAAGACCACAAACAAAAACGGTGCCTCCTTATTGATATGGCAGTCCCTGCTGACTGCAATGTATCTTTGAAGATATTCAAAAAGCTGTCAAAATACAAGGACCTTGAAATAGAAATATCGAAAATGTGGCATATGGGAACATCAACAATCCCTGTTGTAGTTGGAGCCCTAGGACTGGTTGGAAAAGATTGCAGTAGACTAATTGCAGGGATTCCTGGAAGCCCATGCCTCAAGGAGATACAAAAAAAAATGTTCTGACAAATACAGCCCACACTTTACGAAGGGCTCTATCTATGTAATATTTTTTTTTTTTTTTTTGTCAGTGAAAAGTGTCATGATGCCATTTCTAACCTTAGGTCCCTGGGTGGGACCCGGAAAGAAATGTGTAAACGCCAGAAAGCAAAGAAAATAAAAATAATAATAATAATGATAGTAATAATAAGGATAGTAATAATAATAATAATAATGATAGTAAAAATAATAATAATAATGATAGTAATAATAATAATAATAATAATAATAATAATAATAATAATAACAATAATGATAGTAATAATAATAATAATAATATTGGTGCATGAGGAGATCAACAATTTCAGGTATAGTCAGAGCGCTTACGTTGATTGGGAAAGGAAACTATAGACTTGTTTAAAGGGATTCGAGATGGCCTATGTCTTAAAGAAATAGAAAAAAAATGTTATCACAAGTAGAGCCCACATCTTACGAAAGTCTTTAACTATGTAAAATATCTGATCTTAGGGAGTCCTTTTTTCTTCTTTTTTTTTTCTTTTATTTTTGCTTTTGCTTTTGCTTTTGTTTTTTTCTCAAAAACTGTCCAGTAAAAAAAGACGTGATTCTATTTCTGTCCTTAACTCCCAGGTCGGGACCCGAAAAGAAATGAGTACACACCAGAAATGAAAGAAATAGAATTAAATAATAATAATAATAATAATAATAATAATAATAATAATAATAATAATAGATAAAACCAGTCGCTCCACTCAGCTGTTTAATATCTTGGGATAACTCATAATACAGGGTACTCTAACTGCTTGCCTAAAAAGACGTTATCTTCTAGAATTACCCTGGTCGACCGGTCTGGCACGAAATCTATTATATGTTAGGCTTGCTGTTATCTATACTGTATTTATTAACAACTAGCAGCATGGCCCGGCGTTGCCCGGGCTTGATTCAAAAATCGTACGACTCATACAGCAATCGTTATCAGTTGACTTAAAATATTTTAGCCCTTTCTTGTCTTTAAAGAAGTGTCCTTTGCCGTGCTGATGTTGCTAC
>OZ010614.1:24882041-24922041 GCA_963932145.1 Acanthosepion lycidas
CATGGTACTTAATTGCTATAAAATGCTTAGATGACAGCAAAATGAAGGTATTTGTATATCCCACAAAAAGTCATGACCTAAATCCCATTGAAAATTTATGAGCATATTTGAAGAAAAAAAATAAGAGAAAGTACTTCGAATTTGGAGGAACTAGAAGCTATTTCTTCCCAAGGAAGAATGGAGCAAAATGCTTATCAGTGTGTGTAGTGATCTTGCAAGGAACTATCAAAAATGATTAAAGGCAATAATCAAGAATAAAGGTTACATGATTGATTATTAAGGTAAGGGTGGGGACAATAATTTCATCCTATTTTAAATGGTTTTTTGTTTTTTTGTATTATTTTTTGACATTAAAATAAAAAACATTATTATGGTCATCACTGCACATTCTTTCAAATTCATTACTTAATCATTTGAGAAAAAATGCACATAAAGTTTCCATGGAAATTGGTGATATTACAGCTTTATATATAATTATGGAAGTGGGGTGAATAAATCTGTCCACAACTGTATATTATTATTATTATTATAAACCATTTTTATTTCGTGAACTTATTTAGCGAATTGCTATCCCTGTTTATAAATATACAACGCTTCACTCTACATTTGAATGATAACGCTAAAAAATTTTAGGTATTTAAAACAACATGCCTGGCCACATACATAGTTCTGGAAAATCCTTGTTGAAAACACAACTATACTTAAACATAAAAACAATAAACAGAAACTAAAAATGCTTGAAGCTATATACATAAAACAGTTTAAACCTAACCTGAACAAAATAAACTACAAAAATCTCCACAAACATTCTTAAATGCCTATAATTGATAACAGAAGCCATTGGTTTATACCAATGGCTTCCCATTCTTAATACTTCTCGTTTTCACTCTCGCGTGGTCATATGTGACGTCACAAGTTGCGGTGCGATTATCGCTTACGTGTCTCGTATACACGAGTTTTCCGTTGCTTGGAAAATCTTCCTGGTAAGCATAAACAGGCTGTCATTATTGTTTTGTCCGTGTATTGTTTAATATATTGAAATGTAATTGTCATCTTTGATGATCGCTTATGTAAACTGAAAGCTTACATAGGATTAAAAAAAAACATGTATCAATATGGTGTTTTTCTTTGATCTTTCAATGATAATGTTATTAAGCTTATCAAATGATATGAAAGGAATTTACTCAAAATAAATCGACAAAACTTGCCTATATTATTTAATGAAACATGCATCAATATACATTATATATATATATATATATATATATATATATATATATATATATATATATATATATATTATAGTAAAAAGAAAGAACAGTAAGATATATAATCCGGTGTTCTTATTGATATTTTCATTTTTACAAAACAGTGCTCAATATAAATTTACAGAGTATAAATATTATAAATTAACTGAATTAAAAATATTGTTCCTTCGCTACACTGGATTTACCATGTTTCAAAAACCGAGGCTAAAAACTTCAAATTTAATTATATAATTAAATTAAAAGCATTAGTTCTGTTTCATCTTCAAGCGAAAATAGCTTGTCGGAGCAGTTACCGTAAAAGTATTTGTAAAAAAGACAGAGGGGAGCAACGGCACATCTGTGAGAAAGTGACTGTAGACAAGATGCCAGATCAGGACCAATCAGACTGCATATCCATCTCTGGATTTTGTCGAGGACCCTAAGACGAACAGCGGAGTGGGGGGATCCAGACCGTATATGACAGCAATATTCCATGCAAGGGCGAATGGTTGATTTATAGATTTGAAGGATGGACTCGGGCGAGAAAAACTTTCTGGCTCGACACAGAGAACTAAATTTCCTTGCGATAGACGAAGCTATTGATTCAATGTCATTGTTCCATCTCAGGTCTGCGAACAGTGTAAGAACAAGCAGTCACAAAGGAGTTATGGAGTTGAGCATCAGATATTCTAATGGGTGGCAGGGATAGTTCTCTGTAGTGGGTAATAAAGAGCAGTTTTATTTTCGAGGCTATTTCCTGCCCCAGTCAACAACCAACTGGAGGTCCAAAGGCCAGGTTAGTTTTGTCAGCGATACCGGATTTGCTATTTACGCAAGTGTACATAGTAGTGTCATCTGCATAGATGCATCATTATAGAACTAAGAATCTCTTGGGAAGAAACCATGCACGACGCCCACGGAAGTAAACTTGGTAAATATTTACATATTGTACAGGAATTCAAAAGGTGTGGTTGGTGAGCTCACTGCGAAGCGATTGAAATCAATCGGATGCAAAGTTTCTGCCGGGTGGTCATTAATTAGGATATTTTCAAAATAAGGAGCAATAGAATTGGAAAAGAACAATAACAATGGCAGTAAAAGAATGTCTCTAGAGCAGTAGTCGGCAACCTTTTGAAGAGAGCGGACTAGACAGCTATGGAGTAACAGGCTGACATCCCAAACCTGTTACTCGTAATTTTGACAGTATCTTACTTAGTGACCGCCCGACAAAACCTCTGCATCCAATTTCAATCGGTTTGCACTTAGCTCGCCAACCAAGTCTCGGAGGAGAGTCATGATATCAAATGCACTGTAATAAATTGTATCGGCCTCAAACCGCTCCGTCCAGAAAGCTGCCTTGGCCTGGAGTTTAAAGAAAAAAAAAAAACAAAGTTGATATTAAATTATTTAAACAAGGTTCGTTATTTTACTGCAGGAATAACAGGGTAACAACTTATAAAATCAACAAGAAATGCAAATTCCTTAATTTGGCAGGCTGGACAAATATCCTTCGCCGACCCCTGCTCTAGATGGTTATGGCTTAAAAGATAAAGTGATTGGCAGTCAGTAAGGAAGTGAAGGGAAGTAGAGGTGATATTATTTTTTCCAGGGAACTGGAAGGTAAGGTCTCACTTCGGGGACAGAATTAGGGTACCCCTAACCATTGTTATATACGGGTGCTGTATGGCTAGGATTTTGCCTCTTTACCATAAGTAAGGTTTTATATAAACACACACACACACACACATATATATATATATATATATATATATATATATATATATATATATTAAGAAATGGACAAAGTCCGACAATTTATTTATTAAAGACATTTTTATGTTTAACGTTCTTTTTATAGATACAAGTATTTAAGTAAAGTAAATGCTCTGTTTATAATAAACAGTATTAAATAACATTTACCGGCCTGAATGTCCGAGAAATTTTCATAGAAAATATTCGTCCTTTGACAGGATTTGAACCTGCATCCTATACGGAACCGCCATTTAGCCGGGCGTGCCTAACCGATTCGGCTACAAAGGAGCGTTCGGTTGGCAAGGTCGAATTTACTGCTTATAAACTTCAATCTTCAACCGAACGCTCCTTTGTAGCCGAATATCTATATGCAGTTTATATGTATATAATCTATATATTATATATGCGCGGGACTTATTGGAAAGCGCTCAATATCAGTGAGAGGAGCTAAACATATTTAGTTGGATTGATGTGAGTTTTTTACCCAGTGATCGCCATGACAAAGAAACACCCCCCATCATTTTTTATTTTTCATTTCTTGTCTCGTTGAAAAAGGACACAATCATGTTCCAAAATTTCGATTTTAAAATCTGTCTTACACATGCTTCCATTTCTTCAAAAGACCTACTAATATACAATAAATAGGATTAGTTTTATTATCAGTATTATTAGTTTTTTTTAAATCTCTCCAATTTCTTTCCCCGGCCTATAACACTTATTCTCTCTTTCCTCTCTCTCTCTCTCTCTCTCTCTCTCTCTATATATATATATATATATATATATATATATATATATATATATATATATATATATATATACGTTGGACACTATTGTAAGTGAGTTTAATATGCTGTCTAAGTAGTCCACCACTAGCAGTGGTTTACCTACTTCATGCCGCTGGCGAGTATCTTATTTTGTTTAAAGATTACCATTTCATTTTGTTTAAAGATTACCTGTTTTTGGTTTTTCTTCATTCATTAACCTTTTCTAGGTTGCAACAATATATATACTGAGGGCCGACACTATTTTGGGAACACTTTGAAAAGTGTGCTTAAAGGTGTTTTTTGCTGCCGATAGCTTTTGTGTTGATGAGTAGGTAGTTTAGAAGTAACTGTCCATTAATGGTATGAACATTCATTGTTGATTTTGTCTTTGGTTTCATGTTTCTTTGTTTTTTTTTTTACTTCAACTTAGGCGGCACTATTTTTCGGACATGACACAAATTCCGGGTTTTTTAATGATTTAGTCGTCGAACGTCTACAATATGCACATTTTCTGCAGGTAAATTGTACCCTGACCATTACATTTGAGTATCTTTACCATTCACTGCGAAAACGTATTAAAATCCCGAAGAAGAATGCATTCAAAAGAAGTCATCAGTTTGGTTCAAAAGAAGAGAGAAGACTGGCTCAGCATCCAAAAGATCGCCGCTGAGATAAAGCTACCGAAGTCAACAGTTGAATGCATGCTAAGTACAGACTATGAGCGGAAGAAGAAGAAGAGAGGAGGGGAAAAAAAGAGAACAGAAAGAAGAATGAAGAGGAGTGTTACGAGGTTGTTATCATCTGGAGAAAAGGTGACAGCTAAGAAAGTAAAGGAGAAGTGTGAACTTGACGTCAGTGTTCGAACTTTACAAAGAAAGCTACACGAAATTGGATTTAAGTATGCTAAAATCAAGAAAAGAATTACACTAACGAGAAAACACAAGAAGGCAAGGCTGAGAAGCGCCAAAAGATGGATAACAAACGATGTCGATTTCAAGAAAGTGATATTTAATGATGAAAAACCTTTTAAGTTCGATGGACCTGACGGGTGGTGCACATGGTCGAGAAAAGGTGAACCTGTTATTCTCAACTAGAGACAGATGGGGGGAGGAGGAGTCATAGTTTGGGGTATGGTATTTTCGAATGGAAACTTGTGGCTCGAGTGGTTAAAAGGACGTCAAAATAGCTTGAGCTACAGAGAACTTTTGGAAAAGAGAGCCCTACCACACATAGAAAAAGAAATGGGAAGTAATTTTATTTTGCAGCAAGATAACTGCAACATCCATGTGGCCAAAATTAGTGAAAAATCGGATGTGTGAAGCAAATATAACTACTCTGGAATGGCCTGCAGGGAGTCCAGACTTAAATTTAATTGAAAACATATGGGAAATGCTTGCAGAGCTTGTTTACGACGGGCCAGAAATAACCAGAGGCTGAACTGTTGCAGCGCATACAAGATGCTAAAAACAGACTGCTAGAAACACGAAGAGACGTTATTATCAATATGTACGAACATTATGAAGATAGACTGATAAAAGTGATTGAAAAAAAGGGTGCTACCATAAACTATTAGCATTGTTTCTGCAATTCTGCAATGTCCGAAAAATACTGTCGCCTGTGTAATGTGAAAATAGATAAAAAAATAAAAATACTTCTAATTTGAATTCTGCTTTTCCATTTGTAGTAGGCCACAATGTGCTAACAGTTTTTAAATGTTATTGCCATTACACTAAAACAGTACAGAGTGCCTGTGCTACCTAAAACTTGAAAAAATAAAGTGCCTGAAAAATAGTGTCGACCCCCTGTATATATATATATGTATATATATATATGTGTGTGTGTGCGTGTGTGTGTGTGTGTGTTTGCGTGTTAATATATTTTACTAATCTCTAGATATACATCATTGTATTAATATAAACCCACATACACAGACATACACAAACACACACATATATGTATATAATTTCTTTGCAAATATACATTCTTGTATTAATATAAACACACACAAACACGCATACAGCCATATATATAAATATATATATCCCAAGAGAGAGATATATAGTGAGAGAATGGGAGATAGATAGATAGATAGATAGATAGATAGATAGATATGCATCTCAAAGGATGATACATCATCAACAATGCCAGCAATTATTATGCTTGTCTGTCCTCCAAGAAAATCTCCAAAGATTCTCAATAAATTTCAATGACATTTTATAGAAGCGTGGGCCAAGGGCCAGAGAAGGAGTTAATTAAATTTTCAGGCGAATCTTGGAGACTATTTTCGATTTTTTAACATTGCCAAATAAAATAATTTATCCGATGTAATAACGCAATAAATTATATCATCACACTGACACCATGATGAGCCACCATGACGGTGATTTATTGCAAATAATTGCTACCATAATTACAGTAATTATTACGAGCTTTTAACCAGACATAATTTAACGTGGCTGATAAAGATTTCGGCGTTAGTATACACTCTTTGTGTGTTTTCGAGTTACGAATTTGATATTTTATGCATTACGTAAGTATGAATGCATTTTATCAGACAATGTCTATAGATATATAAAATCATTCTCTCGCATTCTTTTGTTGAATTTCTTTCACTCTTTACAATCTCTTTCAGTGTGATTGCAATAAGTGATTTCTTTAAATTGAAAGAAACTGGATGGCGGTCACTTTAAAATGTACTTCCAAACATCAGGCTTGCCAATAAACACACCGCTAGCATCCAAATTTTTTTTTATTCGAGCACAGTTGAGTTCATAGAGTCCACAATCATGCACTACATTTCACTTATTATAAAACCTAGGTTGTGTGTGTGTGTGTGTCTGTTCGTTTATATATTGGATCGGATTTCCTACATTTTTCAACCGATTTCAACAAAACTTCACAGGACTACGTAAAATTACCTTGCAGTGGTTCTGACAGTGCCAAAAATTGGAAAAACACAATTATTTTTATACGAAATCAATTTGAAAACACAAGAGGCATCGCGAGAATGAAACGGGGACAACTCATATTGGGTTATACTTATAAAACACAGGTTGTTTGTGTGTGTGTGTGTGTGTGTGTGTTCATTTATATATGAGATCGGGTTTCCTATATTTTTCAACCGATTTCAACAAAACTTCACTTTTTTCTTTTTGGCAGGTAGTGTTTCTTATTGTCTTGCACACTTTTTTCTTTATTTTTACATTCAGAATGCTTTAAAATTCTATTTACAAGACAATTGTTTATAATAAAATTCTATTCAATCGATAAACTCATAACGATTGAAAACAAATGTTTTTGTTTGAGTTTGAGTTTGACCAATTCGTAAAAGAAAAAAAAAACTAATTAAGACATGCGTGTCTGTCAACCTTAAACAATAATCTTTGTCAATTTTATTTTTCAGTCTTTATGATGGTCGATAATTGATCTATCTCTTACTGTTACATCCCCGGGCAACGCCGGGCTCTACTGCTAGTAATATATATATCTCCGCCTGATTCGATGTTTGTAGTTCTACCAAAACTCCATTCGAAACATACTAGTAGAAAACAAAAACATAATAACCTCATCCACTTGTAAAAAAAAAAGATTAAAGATAAGCCATAATAATAAAAAAGAAAAAGCGAACTCTTAACAATATTAACTAGGAACAGGGCCACAATGTGCTAACCGTGTTCGGAAAATAAAACATCTCTATAACACGCTAAAAGCATAAACCCAACGCACATACTCATTTAAACTGACTAAATAAAATCATCCTTGATAATGGCTAAAAGTATAGCCGAAAGCGCTCGGAACTACAGAACATTTGGACAGTTTCTAGACACTCTGTCTCCCAAAAAGAAATTTCTTGTTCGAACACAGGAAAAATTAAATAAAAAGCTTAACCTTGTCTCTCGTTTTTAATGAAATATAAATAAATGAAGGATTACTGCCTAAATACACAATATATATATATATATATATATATATATATATATATATATGACGTCGTCCCCTGGTCGCAGCGCCAACTGTGTCGTTTTATCCCAGTCTACCACGGCACCAACTGTGACGTCCTACTTTGATTCCCAGTCTGCCTACCCACGTTGTGAATTGATCTAGGCAGAGGAAATCAATCAGTCATCGGGGCCGTACTGCAAACCGAGTCCAACGGGGGTGATACCACAAAAATACGCATGAAAGGCAAAAAAATGAAAACTCAAAAGTTCAAAGTATCAAAGAAAAAGGTAACAAACTTTATGTCTAGTTGTTCGATTCATAGGACTGCATCTATCTCCCGACCCGTTCTATGGATTGTGAAACGTCGTTTTCCGCTAGGCAAGTCTTAACACTTCAAGTCGTCTGCTCTCTAAGAAGTTGGTGTTTCGGTGGGTCTTTGGGCGAAAGTCAAAAGAAAAACTTATTTCGGTGATCTGGATCTAAGTCGCTCTTCAAAATAATTGTTCTTGGTTTGAAGATGTGGGCCCGGAAAGTGCGCGAATCCTGGTCAGCTATCTGCGAGGCTTGCCTCAACCGGAGACTGACTCTGGGAACTGCTGGGTCTCGACTCATTTCTGCTCGTTGTGGCTTCGTTTATATGGGCGCCGACCAAAACCGGGGTGAGTTTGTCGGCGCCGGGGGGTTCCTCGATAATTCTAAATACATATCCACCTCTCTGGTTAGGAATTTCCACCTTTTTTCCATTTTTGGGAACCTTTCCTCACTCCCACCTTCTCATCATACTTCAGAGGGGCGTGAACTGCCCTCCCCACATCTTCGTGGCAACCTCTCTTACTCATCCTCCAGATGGGCGGCAACAGCCTCCCTCGTGCTTCACGTGATCAGCACTCGACCAATGATGTCTTAGTCGGGCGTGGACGAATCTGCGGCTTTGTTTCAGGAAGAAAAAAAAATATCTTGCTTAAAAAAAAATTATCTCTTCCCTTTCCCTTTTCTTCCGCTTAATGGTTTATCATTTCTCCAGCCGCGAACGGGACAATATGACAATGGCGGTCATAACTCTTGTTCTACACGTGGTTTACGTCAGGTATTTTATCGCTAATTATCAGAATGTGTGGTCTTCTTAACATGGTCTCAAAGAGAAACATCTCCAAAGTTCCAGCCAGTCTGTCGCCTCGAAGAAAGAAAAAAAAAACACATTCATTTTCTTTTGGTACAAATTCCTGATAACAAAACTTTATTATCGCAGGCCAAGAAGGTTCCGTCGGACGCTCGTGGGTGTTTTTTTAATTTTTCATATCTGTCCAAGTCCTTTTAGTTGTCTGTTTTTCGTCACTTAACGAAATAACATTTTCACTTGAATTTCTTTTTCTCTCTCTTTGGCCAGCCGGTCTGTAGTTGATAATAAGATGTCTTCCCGTACAAATAGTTTGTTTTCATATGATTAGATAACACAGCCGATGCCAAAACATAACTGATTCTTTCCTTCTTTCCCTTTCTTTTTACTCAGAATTTCCCTGTCATTGTAATGACACTCTTTCGCCATTTGTTACTTATCAAAATATCCTTTTATCCATTGTCTCTTAGCTGTGTGTGTGTTCTTGCTTATCACTCACGATTCGGTTCTTAGCCTCTCCTTTCCTTCTTTTCTTTCTTTTCCCTTTCTGCCTCGTTAAATGGTGCCATATATATATATACATATATATATATATATATATATATATATATATATATATATATATTCTTAAATATTTTAACAAATATTTTCTTTGTTACTTTAATAAAAATGTAACCATAATACAACAGATACAACATAAACTATTATAATTTAATTACTAATATAACATAAATTAATAAATATTACAATTAAATTTATAATATAATATAACATAATTTCAATGCAGACTATACCCATAAAAAATTCTCATTGAGAAGACATTCTAATTTGGAAGAAATATTTACAATTGGAAAAATTATGACAGTCACGATCTAATACGTAAACAAAAGCAAAAATCCATGAACGTGCACATGTAAAAAAAATCACATTAAAACTCATGAACCTGCGCATGTACATAACGGGTTAAAAAAAAGTCTCGAAAAAATTTAAAAAAATGCAAATTAAATTTTTTTAAACAGCTATCCCCTTGAAGAATGTACAATTCCAAGAAACTTCGAAGTCGGGTAACCAACATACAAAATTGATATTCACAGTTAAGAAACTTTATCATATATATATATATATATATATATATATATATATATATATGATAAAGTTACTTAACTATATATATATATATATATATATATATATGGAGGCTTTAATAATATTTATTTACAGCAACTTCAACTGTTTCACAACTCTATCATTTTCAAAGTTTACATTGTTATGGAAAGATGTGTATCTATGATGAGACATCTCTCGCATATTTTTACCCATGTGTGACATATTAGGTTGGTGCAAAAATAATGACGTAATAATGTCGTTTTTAGACGTATTTTTTAACGTCAAAAAACGACATTATTACGTCATTTTTTGCACCAACTTAATATATATATATATATATATATATATATATATATATATATACATAGAGAGAGAGAGAGAGAGAGAGAGAGAGAAAGAGTTTGTGCAAAACTAGGTAATCCGTATTGATGATATCCAGAGAGCTCAATGTAAATTCAGAGCAAATAAATTTGAATAGAAACAGACCACTTTAAGGTTCCATGTAATAAAATATTACTTCCAAAGAATCTTTGGAAGTAAAGTCTGATGACCCAGAGCCTTTTAAAAGGGCTGTGGTGAAATAACTTATTACATGGAACCTTAAAGTGGTGTGTTTTTATTCATATATATATATATATATATATATATATATATATATATATATATATATATATATATATATATATATATATAACTTACTTTCTTATATATATATATTGGGGAAAATGTATGAGTTCTTTAGGACTTCATTGGACTAAAATCCCCAGCATCCCTCGTTCGTGCGCATGCGTAGTCGCTCCAACACATAACAAATTTAATTCAGTGAAGTCCCTAAGGAAAAACGCGCGACACGAAAACTTTTTACACTTTGTCACATATTTTCCCAGTATTGTTCTTGATATAGAAAAAGGTATATCATTATCTCACATATATATATATATACATGTATGTGTGTTTGTGTTTGTGTGTGTGTGTGTGTGTGTGTAAGTGGACATTGAAGTCAACGCTCAGAGGTGACAGTCTGTTTCATGCTAAAAGCAATTGTCATGCCATGTGCGTTGTGCTTTTTGCAGGATAATTATATATACAAGTCAGTGATGTAATGTGGCTAGTCTATTCTGTTGCATTTTGATTAGTCTATTGTTTTATTCCAACGGTTATTTTGGTGGGCGGTGAAGGTTGTGTTTTGAATTATCCTAGAGGATACTGAGTGGCAATAACTGTGGATCCAGATGCAGATTTGAGGCTATTTATAATGTCGTTAGTTAACACTTTATTTATTTATTATTGATTATGCTATTGTTGGTTTTTATTACTACGTTTTCTTGTGTTAATCCGCGTATATGTGGTTTGTTACTTTGCTTAATATTTACTTAGTTTATTTATTTGGATTCTTTTATTTTACTTGTTTTTGTTTATTTATTTTAATTTATTTCTGTTTATTCTTTTTCTTTTAGACTTTTCGATTTTTAAATAAC
Organism: Acanthosepion lycidas; assembly: GCA_963932145.1. Taxonomy (NCBI): domain Eukaryota; kingdom Metazoa; phylum Mollusca; class Cephalopoda; order Sepiida; family Sepiidae; genus Acanthosepion; species Acanthosepion lycidas. Next base: position 24,893,449 of record OZ010614.1, read on the forward strand.
GTAATAAAATTTGTTACGTATATGTATTTTGAGATGAATTCTGATCGTTTATTTAGTAGTTAGTTTTGATCTGGGAAGGTGATTATAGTTATTTCCCCTCCAAGATGTCTTTACAGTTTTTGCATTGTTTATATATTTGTCTGTTGTGTATTACCTCAACTCTTTATAGATGCTGGCCACTGTTGTATTATGGTTAGCAAGGTCTACTGTATTGCCCAAATGGCTACTGAGTTGGCGGTAACAGTTTTGTTTCAAATTATTTTAGAGTAAAAATAATTGTTGATCTGAATGCAGTTATTTGTAGCCACTTTATAGTGTTGTTTGTGTGTTTTTTGTTGTTTTTTGTACTCATTATTTATTATTGGTTTGGTTTGGTTTACGGTATATCAACCTCAATGGGTCATTTAATGCCGAAATCCCCCCCGCCACCGGTAATGTTTTTGTTTTATGAAAAATCTATTTCTGTTAATATTTTTTCCTCAAAAGCTGGTAATATTATTTTTCAAAAACGTATAGCAGGTAATATTATTTTTTCATGAACGTTTAGATGGTGATATTATTTTTTTCAAAAACGTACAGCTGGCAACATTATTTTTTCAAAAACGTATTATCAGAGGCCTTGCTGTTGGACGTAGTTTATCGTCTTACCCAGGACGCGGATGTAGTTTATCATCATACCCAGGACGCGGATGTAGTTTATCGTCTTACCCAGGACGCGGATGTAGTTTATCATCATACCCAGGACGCGGATGTAGTTTATCGTCATACCCAGGATGCGGATGTAGTCTGCGTGTTAACTATTTGCACATAGCTGGGACCCTAACAGGTGCTACCACCCCGGGTCAGGGTGGACCTGGGAACACCAGCAATTAAGAGGTGGTTCCACTCTCCTCAAAACCCCTGATCAGAGGTCTTGCTGCTGGACGTAGTTTATCATCTTACCCAGGACGCGGATGTCCTTTATCGTCATACCCAGAACGATATTTATTATTATTTTGATTACGGAATTATTTTTATTGTTATTAAATTTACTTTTGGTCTTATGTGCATTCGTGGTTGGATTATTTGTTTATTATTTATTTAGATTTTTTTGTTTTTTCATTCTTTCTCGGTTGTTGGCTATCTTATTTGATTAGTTTAAAATATTGGCTTTTTATAAAGTATGTAGCATTATATGCATGTTATATAGTGCATATATTTGTGTTTATCATTGCAGCGTTTTACAAGGTATTAATTTTTAGTTTTTGATTTTTAAGCACTATATTAAAAAATTGTTTTTGTGTATGCATTCTGAGATAAGTTCTGAACATTCATTTTGTAATTTGTATTGATCTGGGAAGGTGATTATAGATATTTTCTCCTCAAGACAGAGTTTACAGTTTTTGTATTGATTGCTGGAGGCTGAGGTAGTTTTCCTTATTTTCCATGATATTTTTGGTATAATTTGGTTTTCGGTTTTTAATTTCCCATATATGTTTAGGAAGGGTAGTTCTGTTAACGTATTTACTTTTTTTAAAGGATGTCTTCTGTGCGTAATTTCTCTGTTTCAAGGGTCTTTCACTCACTCTTCTATTTATGTCCTGTATATTTTTCTTTTTCTGTGTTGTATATATTTGCATTTTTGCAGGTTTATGCGGCAGCCATAGGGAGCAGCTATTAAAGACAGTTTTGGTAGAAGAGCACACCAACGTTCACGATTACCTGATGCTGGCACAAATGCCGACGTCTTCCGAAATGTTTCGTCTACCTAATTTCCCTCAGAAGCCATAACTTAAAATTGTTTCTCGATGAGACCATCTCGCAGTGCTGATATTATCAAGATGTCACTACTCTGACAAATCGATTATGGTGAGATTCGAACGCGGGTATGACTGTCCAAAAACTGACATTCTAATCAGCTGACTATATCAATATATATCAATTTCCGTAGACCTCAAGTGATTAACGGTATCTTCTTCTTAAATTTTCTCTATATAATGTATGTTTTATATGATTAAAAATTTTCCTCAGTATCTGATCCATACTAGTAAATACTTGAACGGAATGTCCATCAGAAACTTTTTATCTAAGGGGTGTTGACTTTTGTTGGCTCTAAAATATATCAAAGAAATCTTTTTACCAGTTGTCTTCTCAGAACGCCAAAAGACCTAAGTGCTCCGAATCTAACCTAATAGTCTACAACTATATAACTGGGCCTCAAAAGATGTCAGTGTGTGCGCCAACATATAGAAGTATGTAGAGATATCTAAAGTTGGGATATACATACACACAACCAGAGGACCGGAAATGATGTAGAAACCCTACCTACAAGGTGAGAAATGAATTCCATCACATTTTCAAAAGAAGATCAAACGTTGGAAAAAGACCTGGGACCAAATACCTTCGATTCTGCAGACGTTAATTTGACGGGATCCAGAAATGTATAAGCAATTATTTTATGTATGATGGATTTAGTCATGTATTTTTATCAGACGTTACGTTACATTCACTATTGAATGCGTTATATATATATATATATATATATATATATATATATATATATATATATATATATATATATATGAAATATCGTAATGGTAATAGTAATAATAACCGTTTCCGTATAAGGCAACATTCTGCATTCATTGGTCGATCAAACAGTACTACTGTCGGTTGAATTTTAAACAATCTTTCTTGTAAGAAAATCTTTCAGGAAAATAGGTTTTACGTGTCTACTGTTATCGCACTTGCTAATATTGATGGGTGGTTTCTTTCCTAACCTTTTCTTCGATGTGGTCTGGAACGTCAGCATCTTGATTACATCAGTATTTTCTCTTAGATATGCTAACCATTTCAGTTGTTGCCTCTACAGAAAGTCTTAACCTCATTACATTAGGACTTTCTGTAGGGCTTCTTTTATTTGGTAGAGAACACGTGGTTCGAAAAAGAATAAACCTCATTTGAACCTACATGCTTTATTTACTCGGGGTCATTTTCAACCAATTTCTTTGGGAAAGCGATTGTTTACAGACGACAGCTTAGACATATCTGAACGATACTTGTGCCAGGCATGACATCTATGTGAAAGCCTCGATCTGGCATTGTTATTTAAGAATATGATTCTAGATTAATCTTTTGGTCTTGTAACAATACGCGGTGTTCAAAGAGACTACTAAAAGAGCCTTTTCAATGTTCAATATAGAATCCTTTGTCAAGACATTACGTAATCTGGGATTAGATTAGAGAAAATCGGCTTCGTGTCTTATCGAAAATCAGACCTAAAATAAAGAATATGCATTTTTACAGATTCATTGTATATTGATATCTTTAAATTCCCTATCTCAGAAATGAGCCGAAATTGACATTTTTTTCATTTGAGGGAACGGGATATTGTCCCCTATTTTCAATTTCAAGAGGGGTGATGCGGATGAACTTATCAGAATCCTTAATGCAATAAATTAATCGTGCTTTAAGGAAGGGATCGTTTTCGAAAAGGATTCAACGATGCCTGTTAGCGTTAGGCTCTAATTCCTTTCAATTCGACGTTTTCCATAAAAGAGCAAACCATTTCTTTAAAGAAAGATATCATAAGACTGTGATAAAAAAAAGCCATCCAAAGAATGAGTTCAATAGTCTGAAGAACTCTTGGAATGATAATGACTCTTCTCAAAATTATAGAAGGTAGTCATAGAATGGATTGACTGAAACATTGTCGTAACAACAAAAGCAATACAAAGAATGAGTTCAATAGTCTGAAGAACTCTTGGAATGATAATGACAGTTCTCAAAATTATAGAAGGTAGGCATAGAATGGATTTATTGAAACATTGTGGTAACAACAAAAGCAATACAAAGAATGAGTTCAATAGTCTGAAGAACTCTTTGAATGATAATGACTCTTCTCAAAATGATAGAAAGTAGACAAAGAATGGACTGATTGAAACATTGTGGCAACAACACTAGAAACACAAAGAATCTGTTAAATAGTCTGAAGATCTATTGGTATTATAAGGACGGTTCTCAAAATTATAGGAAGTAATCATAGAATAATAGAATACGCTCACCAGCTTGAACCTCTGCAATGATAACGGCTTTACTGAATACTATAGTAATTAGTCGTAATTTGTTTACAATCACAGAACAGATTGTTCCATGCGTTGTTGTAAAACAATTAAAAGCCAGGGCGATTAAGAACGGGGGTCAAATGTAATGAAATACATATGCCCCATTTGCAAATTTCGGGTCGACGAAATGCTTTTATTGTTGCATTTTTATTTAATTTTTGGTTATTTTTATTGATTGTATAGATTTCATTATGAGAGCGGATTAATTGCATTTTTATGTGGACAGGTTCAGTTATTTTCTTTTCTTTATCGACTTCACTTTACATGAGTGTCTATTCCGATTCTGGTTTTCATCCTCTTTTATTGAAACGCAGACAACCATTTCGTTTTCTTCGATTTTCTAAAGGACTGAATATGAGGAGGGCTTTCAAGCCAATTTGGTTTCATTTGCGTCTATATTTTAACATTTATTTCCAATCTTTGTCATGTTTTATTTGTTCAGTCGGTAATTACCAATCTTATGCAACAGCCATGAATTCTTTGAAGACATCGTTTATGGGTAGAAGTCGCTGTAAAAGAGAATGTATAAAAACCGGATTTTTATTATTGGTATAATGTTTTTATTTTTTTCTAATTTTTTTTTTTCATTTTTCATTTCATATTCATCCGACAGAAAATAAGATAATTTACGAATATAATTTTAGATGTCAGTTTGCATACGTTTGTCTATCAATCATCAAAAATATATATTTCTGCAAAACATATATATATATATATAGATAAAATATATATACGGTAATCTCTCGAAAATAATAGACATTTTTTTTTACTGTAAATTACAGGTGACAGTAAGGGTGCGTATTATTAATAGGTTTAAACAAAAATATTTTTTCATTATTGATTTTTAATAATAAATACGTACTTGTTCTAAAATAAGAAAGATATTATCCCAATTTTCATTTTAAATCCAACAATAATAATTGTAAAAATTTTTTATCAATAAATTTATATTTATCAGCAACTGCATTTTTTATTTGGCGAAAAAATAAAAAATCTATAAAAAGGCCAATTTCGAAGAAAGGAGGAGATCAAGTTAAGAATTTATTGAAATTTTAATCAATCAGCGTCACCATCATCGTCATCATCATCATTATCATGATCATCATTATCATCTCCACCATTTTCTATTATAAAATCCATGTCAAAATTGTCATTAAGCAAAATTATCATTCACAATAGTATCTTCGTCCTGTTCAAAATTCTCTTCGGCTACTTTATTCTTTTGGCAAAGGATGTCATCTTCCGAGGCATCCATGGCTTTCGTGAGACAACACTTCTTGAAACCCTATATATTTATAACACCCTCACTGACGGCTTCCCATTTTGGTGGTAAAATAAAAAGTTATATTTACCGAGAAAACCACATGGCAATTTTCAAAATTATTTTAGCCAGTCAGTTTCGATTTTATTCTTAACGTCAAGGTCAACAAAATGTCTTCGTAATTATATTTTTGACAATATTTATAGATGCGTATTATACATAGATATATTTCTTAATTTCTGGGTCATTTATTGGGGTGCGTATTATTTACGGGTGCGTATAATTTTCGAGAAATTACAACACACACATATACACTGCGTGCCAAATTATTATCGAGATAACGTTTTTTCTAATATTTCAAAAACCGTCCAATCAATTCACATAAAATTTTCAGACAATATTGGCAACACTGACCTGCGCAATCACTGACATTTTCGTACTGATCGACGGTGAACTTTTTCACTATTTGATGACACCTCCCTATCATTTTAGAAATTTCTAGGGTAGATTTATCTTTTGAGAGTTCTGAGGTGATAATTTTCTTTTCAGCACCACTTAAACTGCTTTTACGGCCCATCATTTCACTAAATTCTTAGACTTTTATAATAATTTGACACGCTCAAATCACCGTGCTGATAACAAATATGGCCCCTTTTTCTTTACATTGAGCAGATCAGTACGAAAATGTCAGTGATTGCGCAGGTCAGTGTTGCCAATATTGTGTGAAAATTTTTTGTGTGAATTGATTGGACGGTTTTTGAAATATTAGAAAAAAAGTTATCTCGATAATAATTTGGCACGCAGTGTATATATATATATATATAAAGTGAATTTGTTGAATTCAGTTTTCACTTTTATATTTATATTTACATAAGCTCTATCACTGATATTGGGCACTTTATCCCATAAATATAGCACATCTTAAAATTATATTTCTTCATATATATATATATATATATTAAATAAAATATAAAACCAAATTTACGTCATTAGAATAGCTATTTCTACCAACAATATGCATAATTATAATTGGATCAAACTTAATATAAAGATAATGAAAATGAAAAGGATGGCAGTTAATTGCTGAAACCTCCAGAGTAGGATGAAGAATAAGAAAACAGTTCATCTACGAAACTCTAGAGTCGACGTGCTGAATCTAATATCAATCAGCTAAGTGAAAAATTTCATATATATATATATATATATATATATATATATATATATTAGTTTGGTGCAAAAATAATGACGTAATAATGTCGTTTTTTGACCTATTTTTTAACGTCAAAAACGACATTATTACGTCATTATTTTTGCACCGACCTAATATATATTAGCAGTACAACCCGTCTTTGACCAGGTGTTTCGTTACGTGTTTCATTACTGGGAAATTTTGCCGTTCAATTAGAACAGTTTAAGTTTAAAGTCAGTCCACTTGAAATTCAATACTAGTAACAACAATTGGGAGCAACTGAGACACATCCCCCAAATGGAGGGAGTAACAATTTGAATGTGGTGGGGGAGATGAAAAGGGCCGATTTTGCATTCTCAATCTTGTAAGGAAGGAACCTCTTGCATGTACCGTCATAATAATAATATACGATAATTTTTATTTATAATATAATTTTTTTTATAATTCTAATAACCTTTTCCGTTAGATTTCAACTCTCTAAATTGATTATACGTTGTTTTTTTACAAACATTAAATTTTGCCTTTGATTTTTGCGCAAAGTATAAAAAAATCAGTTTTTTCGATTTTTCATCTTCAAGGTTGTATTTTTTTTAGTCAATATATATATATGGGTAGATGCAGGGACGTACATGCATGTGGGGTATTTTTTGTGTGTGTTTGTGTGTTGTTTTGTTTGAATAAGAATATAAGGTAAATGTCGCCTTAAAGATTTATCTGATAGGTAGAATAACGAATTTCTTTTTAGAAAGTGTTAGTATAGAATAGATTTGGGTTGGGTACACGTATAGGTTTAGTCAAAGTGTTAGTATCGCTATGGGATTAGTATTTAATATGTAAAACACTGGATTAAACTATGCAATAAAGATACCAGCTCACCTTGTCATGGATTCCGGAAGTAGTAGATCGCAGCTAAACCGGATGAAGTAAAAAAGACAATACTATTGTTATGATGTTGATTTGGGGTTAGTAGAGACAAACGCCAAATAACACGTAACAATAAAAGGGGTTTTAATAGGCTGGTAAAAAGGTACAGAAATCGTCTGAGTAGTCAATAACTAGCTCAGCTAAGAACTTCTCTGTCTTTCTGTCTCTCCTCATGTCAACTGACATGCCACTCTTTAAAGTCTTTGTTCACAGACGCAGACAATTCATCTTCAAGAGGGGTGGTAGGTTTCCGACACAACAACTATATAGGAGGGGGTCGTGAAAAGCCCTGTTTTCATCGGCTGATGTTGGCTGACATATGTCAGTAAGTCCGGCCTTGCTCGGGATTTTATTCCTTTTTTTTGCAATGTCGCGGTGCTTAGCACGACGCTTTCAAGGAGAAGGCCTGAATCGTCTTGAATCACATCGGGGGTTGCTGTTGGAGCCGATATGATGCAAAACCCGAAATCGGTGAGAAGGACAGTGCATCACTGAAGACCACCCTCGATGCATCAAAAATATATATATATGTGTGTGTGTGTGTGTAAGTGTGTGTTTGTGTAAGTGTGTGTTTGTGTGTATGTGTTTCTGGACGGGTTTGCTTGTTTGATGCAGGTAAAAGAAACACTTAGCTGCAGATACAACGGGGGTGGGGAGGAAACAAATATTCGTACACATGCAAATATTTAATTTGTTGTATTCTCTACTAACGAATAAACATACTTTTCATATAATTAACTGTACACAGGTACATAATAACTAAAAATGCATAGAAAACAGAAAAAAAAGCCTTAATAGAAATAAATCCTATTTATCCATTTTAATATGTGAAAAAACTATTCTTATAATACAAAAAAAGAATACAAAATCTTCGCTTATTACTTTGTAGAATCGCCATTGTTCACTTCTACAACAACCAACCTTTTCTTGCAGTTCTCAATTAATGCTTTGTAAATTTTAGTTGGTATTTTGTTCCATTCTTCTTCACATATGGTCTTCAGATCTGGGATGTTTGTTGGAGCTCTCGATTGGATTTGAATTTTCAAATAACGCCATAGATTCTCGATTGGGTTTAAATCTAGGGACTGACTTGGTCATTTTAGGATATTTACATTATTTTCAGCAAGCCATTTATTCGTAGATTTTGCAGTCTGTTTAGGATCATTGTCTTGTTGGAAGATCCAATCAGGATGAAGCTTAAGATTTTCAACCGAAATCATTAAATTTGCTTCAAAAAATAGTTTGATATTCTGCAGAATTCATTCTAACATCCATTACTGATATGATGCCAGTACATTTTGCAGAAAATCATCCCCAAAACCGTGATGCTGCCATCACCAAATTTCGTTGTTGGAACTGTGTTCTTTTGTTTTTAGGCATTGTAATCTTTCCTCCATACATGATTTCTAGAATTATGTCTAAACAACTAAAGTTTACTTTCGTCTGTCCATAATATTCTTTCTCAATACGATTTTTCTTCATCCCTATGTTCACGAACGAATTGCAGCCTGGCAACTCTGTGTCTTTTCAATAGCAGTGGAGTTTTCTGAGGGGAGCGTGACTTTAGATTGTTCCTATCAATTTCATTGCTTATTGTCCATTTAGTGAAACAGATTCCTGATGAAAGCAAATCATTCTGAAACTCTTGACAAGTTACCATTAGATTTTGTTTAATTTGACGCATTAATATCATCGAAGATCTTGAAGAAATCTTCTGTGAAACACGTGTCCTTTTTGGGTTTTCAATAGTTTTGAGTTTTATATCTTACAACGAATGAACTAATGGTAGCAAATGGAATATTCACGTTGTCTGAGATTTTCCAGTAAATATTACCATCTTTCCAGAGCTTAACAATCACTTTTTTTTTGCGAATTTGTCAATTCTTTACCTCTTTCCATGATGAAAACCTTCTTGCACAAATATCAATTACAGATTGTTCTGTTTGAATTTTTAGGCTAAAAATAACTACTGAGAACATTCGTGAATATTCTACTTGAATAATATAGAGTATTAAAGCAATATAAAAGTTTTAAAATCTGACAGTTTCATAGAACGAATAATTTTTGCATTGTATGAATACTTTTTTCACCCATTAAAATGGATAAATGAGATTTATTTCTATTAAATCAATTTTTTCTGATTTCACTGCATATTTAGTTATTTTGCATCTGTGTACAGTTAATTATTTGAAAAGTATGTTTTTTCATTAGTTGGAAATACAATTAACTAAAAAACTGTGTGTGTACGAATATTTGTTTCCCCCTCACTCTATATATGTATGAATTTGATACATGCATATATATATATATATATATATATATATATATATATATATATATGACTGATATATACCTATAGATATATACATATAGGAATTGATAAATATAAATATATAAGTAGAGAAATATGTACATATAGAAACTCATATATGCATATAGAAACTCATATATGCATATAGAAATTGATATATAAATTTACATATATACATATAGAAGTATATATATATATATATATATATATATATATATATATATATATTGAAAAATATCTACATATATATACATGTGGATATCTACATTTAGAAATTGATATATGCTTGTACTTTTTGGTATATATATATATATATATATATATATATATATATATATATACGTGTGTGTGTTTGTGTGTATGTGTGTGTATGTTTTCTCGCTTGTGAGTGACATATATATATGTGTGTGTCTGTGTGTGTATGTATGTGTATGTGTTCTCGCTTGTGAGTGACTTATATATATATATGTGTGTGTCTGTGTGTGTTCTCGCTTGTGAGTGTTCGTGCACGCGTGTTTCTACCCATGCTTATAAAATTCTTTAAACCTCTTCCAAAAATGAAATGATAAAAGCAAATGTCTGATTTTGAGATTAAAGTTCATTTAATACGAATTTCTTTGTCGTTTTTTCAGACTTACTCTGAAATACTTTAAAAACACGTCAACGCTAATGACATTTCTATTGATTAATTTTTTTAATCGCATTTTCTCAAAGGCCTTTATTCGTTCGTCCATTTTTCGACGATGTTAGAGAAATCCTAGAGGCGTCCTTGAAATTTCCGCATCTCGCGATTTCAGGTGCGCGGAATGTGGCGTCACTTTCCGATGATTGTGGTGAAAGTCTTTGCGGAATCTAAAACGCACTTACGACGCAGTTTAACCGTCGAAAATTTCTATTAGAAAACAGATAACAAATCATCTTTAGTCATCATCATCATCATCATCATCATCATCATCATCATCATCATCATCATCATCCTTCGATCTCCCTGTAGTTGGTCGGGACTCCATTACGAATCCCTTTCCACACTGCTTGGTCCTGCATTGCTGTCCCCAGAACCCTTAATGTCCAACACTGAGTCCCGAGATGTGGTGTCTGGGAAAGTCAATTTTCGTGAGAAAACACTTCCAGAAGGGTACCATAAAATTAAGGGTGAAACGATTTCCCTGTCTGCTTTGTTGTATAATAATTAATTTTCTAAGCAGATTTGTATATGACACTCAACTGATTGACTGAAACCCTTATTGGAGGTACAAAATATTTAATATAGCATAAAAAAGCAGATATATGTTGAATTTTATATCTCATGTATGATGCGACCTCCTTAAAATTAGCTACAAAATTAGGACTTCAAAAGTCGCATAATACGAGAGTATATACGGTAGATTTGTTTCCCACACTGGTAGCACAATTCTGTGTTTTATGAACGATGCAATCATCAGGTGCTGTTATAAGATTTAAATATTGATATTTAAACCGTACTGTTATGATAAAGGAGCAGTTCATTTATTTATGTATTCATCGTCCTACTTCGACTTCTCTGTGGTTGGTCGGAACTCCATTAACAATCCCTTTCCACAATGTTCTCTTCTTCTTTGCCGTCCCTAGGTCCCCAATGTCCAACCCTGAGTTTGGAGCCATGGTGTCCGGGAAAGTTAACTCACGAGAAGACATTCCCAGAAGGATGCTATAGGAGTTAGAATGAGACGATGTCCCTGCCCGCTCGGTGGCAGTGGTCAGCAAACTGTAATCGTTTTTGTTTGAGCTTAAGGGAGATTGATCTCAGTTCTTCGTAAATTGTGTTGCATGGGAACTCCAGCCGATGTTCTGGATTTTTCTAAGTAGATTTGTATATGTTACATCCAGTTGTCTTTCAAGACATAGATAGATAGATAGATAGATAGATAGATAGATAAGAATTGACTGAGATAGGCAGATAGATATGAATTGACTGAGATATATATATAGATAGATAGATAGATAGATAGATAGATAGATAGATAGATAGATCATCATCATCATCAACTTCATCGTCATCCTTCGATCTCCCTCTGGTTGGTCAGAACTCCATTGACAATGTCTTTCCACACTGTTCGGTCCTGTAATATTTTCTCCCAGATCCCCAACGTCCAATCCTTAGTCTCGAGTTAAGTCAGTCTGGGAAAGTCAATTTTCATGAGAAGACATTTCTAGAAGGATGCCATAGTAGTTAGTTCCCTGTCCGCTCGATGGCAGTGTCCGGCAAACTGTAATCGTTTTTTTTTTTTAGCTTAAGGGAGATTGGTCTCAGTTCTTCGTAAATTGTCTTGTGTTGCATGGGAACTCCAGCCGATGTTCTGGATTTTTCTAAGTAGATTGTATATCTTGTCTTTCAAGATGAACAGAAAATGTCCAAGTTCCTGATCCATACAGTAGGACTGGTTAAATCAGTGTTCGAAAGGTTTGGACTTTTAAAGAGGATGGAAAATTCGAGCTCTAAATCTTGTGAAGTTTGTTACACGCATCTCATGCAAGTAGGTTTGTAGTTATAATTCAGTCGGTGCAAGCATATTTCAGAAATGGTTTTAGTGATATTGAAAAGATATTCAGTTTCAAGGCAAGAAAACGTTCCTGAATTGTAACAAAAAAGCTTTAAACTTTTCCTTGCAACAAATACCTGTAATTAGTTCCTTTTCACTCGATCGTCTTTCTCTGTCGCCTCGTTCTTACCGTTTTTATCTATCATTGACAGCCAAAATTTGAATATGGGCACAATGTAAACAAATGCCGTCACACATTATGAAATGGACAAAGTCCGACAATTATTTTTTTAAAATAATTGCAAAAAGAATGTAGAAACATAAAAATGTTTTAAAATAGTTGTCGGACTTTGTCCATTTCATAATGTGTGACGTCATTTGTTTACATTTGGATACGCTTTGAGCAGATATGAATGTACGTGAGAGATTCATGGATGATTGAAGTTTAAAAGCAGTAAAATCGACCTTGCTAATCCAAAGATTCTCTGTGGCTCAATCGGTTAAGGCACGTCAGGCTATATGACGGTTCCAGGATCTAGATTTTTTTAAATGTGTTACCCGAGAGCCGTCATTTCTTTCTTATTTGGACAGTTTAAATGCAAGCCATGTTCGAATCTTTGGTTGCTCTAAAGGCATGTTATTTTATTCCTCATTTTTATTCTAGGGTTGCAAAAAATACACGTAATCTTGGGCCTCGTTACCCCCCCTGCGGTAGTTCACTACAAGAATAGATTCAGTTCACGGGCAATGGACGTTCTGATGATTTAAAGATATTCAAAAGCTATTCAGTTCAAAGATAATAGACCGCCCTGAAGTCATAAATGTATTCAAGAAGTCTTCAGTTGAATGCAAAGTAATCTTAAATAGCATAAATATATCAAAAGGAAATTCTGTCAAATATCCTAAAGATAAAAATATGCCCAGAAAATATCCAGTTCAAAGATGAAGTAATATATATATATATATATATATATATATAAAAGGCAGGATACGTGTGTGTGTGTGTGTGTGTGTGTGTAATGAATGCAGGGCCGCAATTTTCGACGGATTTGCGCCAAAATTTACATGCACATGCTCCAAGGTAGCGGGAAGGCCAAGACCGACCTTGCATTTCCCAACTCCCATCGATAGTGGAAATAATCGATTTTTTCATGCTTCTACGGCAGTTTTCATGTAGTTTGCGGCCACTTTCTACTGGCCAGAGTGAGAGACTATAGCTGGCTGCCATGAATAAGCAGGAAGCTTCTATTGGCCAGTGTGAGAGCCAACAGCTGACTGACACGAATGTTAACTAGCATGCTAGCATGCAAAAAAAAAAATTATAGCTGCATTCGTCACAAGTGTGAAAAATTTAAGTCTGCATGGCACTTTACTCCAATTGGCTCATTCGCTTGCTTAAACTCAACGTTGATTCTGATTTCGCAGAACTGGGTTGGGTGTGAAAAAGTATATGTTGTTAACATTCTTTTTTCATTCCGTTTTTCCAGTTACGAGTCCTTTTTTAAAGCTGATCGTTTTGTGTTCATTTTGTTTAGTTCTTTTTTCGTAACAGATTTAATGTTTAGTATAGAGCTTAGAAAAAATTTGCAGTGTGAGATAGGCAAGAAGTAAGGCATGTAGCAACATCAGCACAGAAAAGTGCACTCCTTTAAAGGCAAGGAAGGGCAAAAATATTTTAAGTCAAATGATAGCGATTGCTGTATGACTCGTACGATTTTTGAATCAAGCACGGGCAACGCCGGGCCATGCTGCTAGTATATATATATATATTATTTTGCTTATAAACCCAGTAAATTTCAAAATAATTTATTCCTGAAATCGCTTTAAAATTAATCAGAGATAAAGTTTTTAAATTTAATTCTATAATTAAATTTAAGGTTTAGTTTCTGTTTTTTGAAACATGGTAATTCCTGTGTAGCGATGGAACCATATTTTTAAATTAATAAATTTATAACGTTTAGACTCTGCTGAATTGTAGTGAGCACTGTTTTTTTAAAAATAAAAATAATTAATAAAAACACCGGATTATAAATCTCTTCTTTCTCATTATATATATATATATATATATATATATATATATATATATATATATATATATATATACAAGATTGGCCAGAATGTCTTGACTCACTTAGGAAGCAGAAAAGAAAACAACAAATCTTTATCTCTGGTAGAATTTCCAAGGATTACTGCATATCAAGCTTGTTCCACACAGTCGAGCAATGAAGACAAAATTGTACTGCCAGCAGCTCGACCTGTTCTGGTCAATCATGGTCGGGCTTTGTTTCAGTAAGACAATGCGAGGCTACACACTACCAGATTGTCTAAGGAGAAGTTCAAACAGATGGATAGTGTTGAGATTCTTCCACATCCACCATTCAGTCGCGATGCTGCTCAGTGACTATGGCATATTCCGTTCAATGGATCACTTCTTCCGCGACCAGAAATTATGAATTTAAATAACAGCGTAGCAAGGGATTATATATATATATATATATATATATATATATATATATATATATTATGAAACGGACAAAGTCCGACAATTATTTTAAGAAATGATATGCTTATACATTCTTTTTATAGATACAAATATTTAAGTAAATGCTCTGTTTATAAACACAGCATTTACTTAAATGTCTTAATATATATATATATATATATATATATATATATATATAGTGTAACCCGGATATAAGTGAAACCCGGATATAAGAGACATTTTCTCTGGTCCCAAATTAGAGCCATTCTTACCTAAACAAAATAGACCAAACCCGGATATAAGAGAAACCCGGATATAAGAGACTTCTTCTCCGGTCCCGACAACTCTCTAATATCCTGGTTACACTGTATATATATATATATATATATATATATATATATATATATATATATGAATTTATAATATATAGACTATACTGTATTGTATTGAGCACTGTTTTTGTAAAATAATAATTAATAAAGACACCGGATTATTAATCTTACTGTTCTTTACCATTATTTTAATATATATATATATATATATATATATATATATATATATATATATATATATAAATTTACATTGAGCACTATTTTGTAAAAAATAAAAATATCAATAAGAACACCGGATTATATATCTTACTGTTCTTTCTTTATATATATATATATATATATATATATATATATATATATATATATATATATATATATATATATATATTTAACTATATATATATATATATGTGTGTGTGTGTGTGTGTGTGTGAGAGAGACATAAGATAGTAATTATACCAATGTCCGGTAAAATTGTTAGGGCCAGAAATAAAGACACAAAGAAATGTATTGAGTTAAACAAATATATTAACAGAAACACTAATACAAACATATACAATCTAGAGTGTTACAGCAAGAATGTTCGGTCCGACTGTCAGAGCTGACTACTGGAAACTTTCCTCTGAAAAGGCAGTACCTGTTCCTATTAATATCTGGGAGAGTCCATACGTGCATTGGTAAATTACCATAACACAATGTTATTGTAATTAATGATGAAATCACTTCACTAACAAGACTTAATGAGACATTTACTTACTATCAATTCCTTGAATAACACGATCCTTGTATCTGAGTTGTTTTCAGATGGAAGTGATGAGACTGGGCCGAGTACTTTCGATAATTTTAAATTATCATCTTCGGGACGTAATATTTCCATTGACAGGTAAACTCCAAGACGAAATAAATGCAGTGTAGACCGAAAGATGTTTTTAAAAATATGCTATTTATTGAGAGTTATATTATTTTGGAACGTGCGATGCTGCAAGGCTAAAGTTATTGTTTAAATGATTCACGTTAGAACTTTGTTTGAATTTAGTAATGTGATTAATCCACGAATTTTTGTTGTTGCATGTGTTTTTCAGTTAAAGTGACATGAACTAAAGTCAATTCCATCTGACAACAACTCAGGTATAAGAATCGTGTTATTCAATGAATTGATAGTAAGTTAATGTCTCATTAAGTCTTGATAGCGAAGTGATTTCGCAAATAATGACATTAACATAGCTAATTAATTCTTCGTATAATTACCTTTTATGATGTAATATATATACTGCACACACTAATATATATATATATATATATATATATGAAGAAATATAGTTCCTTGCATAGAATATTGGTGTCATATATGATCTGGAGACCCCGCTATCCGTCTTCGGGTCCTCGACAAAATCCAGAGATGGGTATGCAATGTGGTTGGCCCTGATCTGGCATCTCGTTTATAGTCACTCTCTCACAGATGTGTCATCACCTCTCTTTGTCTTTCCTACAAATACTTTGACGGTAACTGCTCCAACAAGTTATTTTTGCCAGTTCCCAATCTGCATGAATTTAAACGTGTCACTAGGTCGGCATCTCAGCCCCATCCTTTCACTGTTGAAACTGTTAATTGTAGCCATCTCTTCTACTCCAATAACTTCATGTCTCACACTTCCCATCTGTGGAACTCCCTTCCTCTTACTTGCTTCCCTGATAGCTACAATCTTCAATTATTCAAATGCAATGTCAATCGACATCACCAGACGCCTTGATCTATTCCTTCTCCTTCTCTTCATCCTTTCCTCTTTCATGCCTCTTTAAACTTGCTCCCACTTTCTGTAACCCTTTGCGTGCTAGCGACACAGCCGCTTTGCATGGGGTGAAAAGTTCAAAAAAAAAGATCAGAAACTATAGGGTGGTCTGAAAGTTCTGTCACCCCCAGATAATAATAATAATTTTCTAATTCCGATGTCTGACACAAGCGTCTACAGACCTCGATGTGTGACAGCGTCAATGAAAGTTAATAAACTGAATCCAGTCCATGTGATTCGTATTACTGTTATACTTGTTGTTCAATTGTTCTGATTATTTTTGGTAGGGGTGACAAGACTTTTGGACCACACTATAGACGGATATGAAAAACTTTGAGAGAATTATGACGAGAGAAGTTTCACTTAAAAGCATGAAACTGGCTTCCCTTGTCCGTCAGTTCTTCGTGGCCAAGCGGTAAGGCGTAAACGGTAGTTTCCTCTGCCTTCATGTAAGTTCGATTTCAGTCGAAGAGCGCATTTTTATTCTTTAAGATTGCTTGGATATTCAGGCCGGTAACCAAAAATAAATAAATATACTGTTTAATAAATAAATGGAGCGCTTATTCCAATACGCGTATTGACTAAAAATAACATTTAAAGAGATAAAAATCTGTCGCATTAATAAAAGTCCATTCTAAAAATAGAAATATATGCAACAATTGTTATAATGTTCAGGAGACTAATTTTGTATTGCTGACTGATATCAGTGTTTGATGTTCAACTCCAAACACAAGCCAATATTTCAAACGCTGATTTTCAAGTTAGCATTAATTTCTTTATGTATTATCTTCCTCACATAATGAAAGAAAGAGAGAGACTAAAATATATAATAGAGAAAAGGAAATATGAAACAAATGAAAAAGATGACAAGAAAGAAAGAAAGAAAGAAAGAAAGAAAAACGGGAAGATATGTGATGAAAATAAATATAGAAAGAAAGAAAAAGGAAAATAAGCATGAACAAAGAAAGAAAATTAAATATAAGGAAGTAGAGGAAAAGAAAGAAAGAAAGAAAGAAAGAAAGAAAGAAAGAAAGAAAGGAAGAAAGAAAGATGAGAAGGAAGGAAGAAAAAGACGAGAAGCTCGGTAACAGAGGAAAATAAATATAGAAAGAAAGAAACAAACAAAGAAACAAACAAAGAAACAAACAAATTAAAAACGTGAAGAAATAGATGAAAAGAAATATGAAAAGAAAGAAACAAAAAGTAAAATAAAAAAGAAAAAGAAATAGAATTAAATATAAGGAAGTAGTGGAAAATAAAGAAAGAAAGAAAGAAAGAAAGAAAGAAAGAAAGAAAAAAAGAAGGAAAAAGACGGGAAGCTATGTAATGGAGGAAAATAAATATCGAAAGATAGAAAGGAAGGAGGAAAGGGAGAGAAAACGAGAGAAAAACGTGAAGACGTGAACCAGATGAAAATACATATGAAAAGAAAGAAAAAGGAAAATAAACCTGAAAAAAGAAACGAAATGAAAAAAAAAAAGATTGAGAAGTAGAGGAAAAGAAAGAAAGAAAGAAAGAACGAAAAGAAAATACTTGGTGAATGAAAGAAACGAAATAGCAAGTAAGAATCGAACAAAACCCTCACCGATTCACACCTTAACCGCATAACATCTGTGTCATTACGCATATGTATCACTCCGCGTATTGTTTATTCTTGTCTGATTCCGATAATCCAATCGTCGATGACCAACTGTTTTCTTGTCACTCATATTTACCCTTAGGATATGGCGGGTTTTCGTGCAGTGTAAGAAATGCACAGTCTGGAATATTCCGACATCATCATTGACTGTACGCATAAAACAAATATGACTTCCACAGCTCATTTCATCGTAGAGAAATGGCAAACAAGCTAATCCCACAGATCATTTGTACTATTACAATCCGATCCTCATTGGGGATTTAACACTTGTTGATTTCTGATTTAAGTAATTAAAGTCTTGCATATCTCGTTTTTGGCACCACGACGTTTTCAATAAGGGCATAGGAGGACGACAAAAGTAGTAGTAGTAGTAGTTGTTGTAGAAGAAGAAGAAGATGATGATGATGATGAAGAAGAAGAAAAGAATAATGAAACGCGGCAATGATAAAAGATAAAAAAGGAAAAAGAGAAAAAGAAGAGGAAAAAGCGGGACAAAAATAACGAAGAAGAAGAAGAAGAAGAATGAGGAGGAGGAGAATGAGGAGGAGGAGGAGGGAAGGAGCTAGAGGGGGAGGAAAAGAAAGAAAAGGAAAAAGACAAGAAGAAGACTACAAAATTATGGGAAAGAAGAATCAATATGAAATTTATGCAATAGAGAAAGAAATCGGCGAAAAGTGAGGAAGGAGTAGGATGAAGGATGGAAAGAAGATGAAGAAGAAAAGAAAAAGAAGAGGAGGGAGAGAGAGAGAGAAAGGAACAAAAGGAAGAATGAGGAGAAAGAAGAGGAAGTGAAAGGAAAAAAAGGAAGTAACGAAAGATGTAGAAGATGATAAAGAAGTAGAAGATGAAGAAGAAGAACAACAACAACAAAGACCACAACAAAAAAAGAGAACAAGTCAAAAGAGAAAAATAAATGTTGAAATAAGAATAAAAAGAAGGAATTTATGTAAAGAAATAGAAACCAACGAAAAATAAATGCTATGAATAAGAAACCGAAAATGGTAAGAAGGAGAAGAAGAAGAATATGCTAAGAAGAAGAAAAAGAAAATTCATTCAAAAAGAAAAAAAAAGAATCAGAATATGCTAAGAAGAAGAAACAGAAAAATCTATGAAGAAGAAAAAAAGAAGAAAATTGTATGATGAAGAAAAGCAGACGAAGAAGAAGAAAGAAAAGAAATGCTATGCTATGAAGAAGAAAAATGAAGAAGAAAATCCCACGAAGAAGAAAAAGTAGTTCCTATGAAGCAGAAGAAGAAAAGAAAAAATGGTATGAGGCAGAAAAAAAGAAGAAGAAAATCTTATGAAGGAGAAGAAGAGGAAGAAGAAAAAGAAAATGCTAGGAAGAAGAAAAGAAGAATATGATAAAATGTCATGAAGAAAAGGAATGTTGAAGAAAATGGCATGAAGAAAACAAGAAGAAGAAAAAGAAAAAATGCCATTGTAATTAAGAAAAATTTAAAAAGACAATGCCATGAAGAAGTTGAAGGAAGTTGATTGATTGATTTATTTTTACAACTTATGAACCTCTTACATGTTAGTCTGAAATTAGGTTTAGATCTTAAGAGCTTTTAAAGATAATGATGACTCATGTGCTACTAATTAACCCATAGTTGGGGGTAACAAGTGGATTCATAACTTTCCAAAGGTTATTTGTGCATAAGTCAATATAACGAGCCCGACTGGAATTGTACGATCGACGCTGCTTAACTTGTGATTGTACGGAAACCGGTGTTTCAACGTGATACGGCCGGAATAATAATAATAATAATAATAATAATAATAATAATAATAATCCACTTTTCTTCTTCTTCTGATTGATTGAAACCAATTGAAGTAAACAAAAAAAATATCAGTCACTTCTCATTTAACATCTAAAATCTCCGAAAAACAAAATAAATAACGCTATGATGACAGACGAAGGTGCGTCGTCGATACTAATAAAGCCCTATCTGACTGAAGTTCTCTAAACGAGCTTGTATGGGCAGTGTACTTATTTTCTCTTCATATTTTACAGGCACAGGACCGCAATTTTTGAGGTTAGAACCCGTGATATGACCAATTTTCATAGCTTGATAGTTGGTCTCCGTTTTGGAGGTATATATCATGTTGATCCCTAAGAAATCTGGAAAAACATATAGTAAAGACAAATGTAAAATCCCGACGAACCTTTTGTAGCAATATGAATTAGATGAGGTCTTTTTAAATTGAAAAATTTAGCACGAGGTTTTATTTAAATTTCGATATGGGCACCAGATTTCGCTCGCAGCTTCTCGAGCCGCCAAGGAATCCCGTCAACTGATTTCTCAAGGAACTCTTGTAGTATGGAAGACATAACTTCTTGTATTCGCCCTTCAAGTTCTTCCAAAATCTTGGTTTGGTATAGTAGACTTGCTCCTTTAACCAACCCCAAAGATATAACAGGAAAAAAGGAAGGTGCGAAGGAAGAAAGGAAGGAAGTGACGGGAATATATGTAATAGAGGAAAAGAAAGAAAGAAAGAAAGAAAGAAAGAAAGAAAGAAAGAAATGCGGGAAGGAAGGAAGAAAGAACGGAAAGATATGTAATAGAAGAAAAGAAAGAAAGAAAGAAAGAAAGAAAGAAAGAAAGAAAGAAATGCGGGAAGGAAGGAAGAAAGAACGGAAAGATATGTAATAGAAGAAAAGAAAGAAAGAAAGAAAGAAAGAAAGAAAGAAAGAAAGAAAGAAAGAAAGAAATGCGGGAAGGAAGGAAGAAAGAACGGAAAGATATGTAATAGAAGAAAAGAAAGAAAGAAAGAAAGAAAGAAAGAAAGAAATGCGGGAAGGAAGGAAGAAAGAACGGAAAGATATGTAATAGAAGAAAAGAAAGAAAGAAAGAAAGAAAGAAAGAAAGAAAGAAAGAAATGCGGGAAGGAAGGAAGAAAGAACGGAAAGATATGTAATAGAAGAAAGAAAGAAAGAAAGAAAGAAAGAAAGAAAAAAAGAAAGAAAGAAAGAAATGCGGGAAGGAAGGAAGAAAGAACGGAAAGATATGTAATAGAAGAAAAGAAAGAAAGAAAGAAAGAAAGAAAGAAAGAAAGAAATGCGGGAAGGAAGGAAGAAAGAACGGAAAGATATGTAATAGAAGAAAAGAAAGAAAGAAAGAAAGAAAGAAAGAAAGAAAGAAAGAAATGCGGGAAGGAAGGAAGAAAGAACGGAAAGATATGTAATAGAAGAAAAGAAAGAAAGAAAGAAAGAAAGAAAGAAAGAAAGAAAGAAAGAAAGAAAGAAAGAAATGCGGGAAGGAAGGAAGAAAGAACGGAAAGATATGTAATAGAAGAAAAGAAAGAAAGAAAGAAAGAAAGAAAGAAAGAAAGAAAGAAAGAAAGAAAGAAAGAAATGCGGGAAGGAAGGAAGAAAGAACGGAAAGATATGTAATAGAAGAAAAGAAAGAAAGAAAGAAAGAAAGAAAGAAAGAAAGAAAGAAATGCGGGAAGGAAGGAAGAAAGAACGGAAAGATATGTAATAGAAGAAAAGAAAGAAAGAAAGAAAGAAAGAAAGAAAGAAAGAAAGAAAGAAAGAAATGCGGGAAGGAAGGAAGAAAGAACGGAAAGATATGTAATAGAAGAAAGAAAGAAAGAAAGAAAGAAAGAAAGAAAAAAAGAAAGAAAGAAAGAAATGCGGGAAGGAAGGAAGAAAGAACGGAAAGATATGTAATAGAAGAAAAGAAAGAAAGAAAGAAAGAAAGAAAGAAAGAAAGAAATGCGGGAAGGAAGGAAGAAAGAACGGAAAGATATGTAATAGAAGAAAAGAAAGAAAGAAAGAAAGAAAGAAAGAAAGAAAGAAAGAAATGCGGGAAGGAAGGAAGAAAGAACGGAAAGATATGTAATAGAAGAAAAGAAAGAAAGAAAGAAAGAAAGAAAGAAAGAAAGAAAGAAAGAAAGAAAGAAAGAAAGAAATGCGGGAAGGAAGGAAGAAAGAACGGAAAGATATGTAATAGAAGAAAAGAAAGAAAGAAAGAAAGAAAGAAAGAAAGAAAGAAAGAAAGAAAGAAAGAAAGAAAGAAAGAAATGCGGGAAGGAAGGAAGAAAGAACGGAAAGATATGTAATAGAAGAAAAGAAAGAAAGAAAGAAAGAAAGAAAGAAATGCGGAAAGGAAGGAAGAAAGAACGGAAAGATATGTAATAGAAGAAAAGAAAGAAAGAAAGAAAGAAAGAAAGAAAGAAAGAAAGAAATGCGGGAAGGAAGGAAGAAAGAACGGAAAGATATGTAATAGAAGAAAAGAAAGAAAGAAAGAAAGAAAGAAAGAAAGAAAGAAAGAAAGAAAGAAATGCGGGAAGGAAGGAAGAAAGAACGGAAAGATATGTAATAGAAGAAAGAAAGAAAGAAAGAAAGAAAGAAAGAAAGAAAGAAAGAAAGAAAGAAAGAAATGCGGGAAGGAAGGAAGAAAGAACGGAAAGATATGTAATAGAAGAAAAGAAAGAAAGAAAGAAAGAAAGAAAGAAAGAAAGAAAGAAAGAAATGCGGGAAGGAAGGAAGAAAGAACGGAAAGATATGTAATAGAAGAAAGAAAGAAAGAAAGAAAGAAAGAAAGAAAGAAAGAAAGAAAGAAAGAAAGAAATGCGGGAAGGAAGGAAGAAAGAACGGAAAGATATGTAATAGAAGAAAAGAAAGAAAGAAAGAAAGAAAGAAAGAAAGAAAGAAAGAAAGAAAGAAAGAAAGAAAGAAAGAAATGCGGGAAGGAAGGAAGAAAGAACGGAAAGATATGTAATAGAAGAAAAGAAAGAAAGAAAGAAAGAAAGAAAGAAAGAAAGAAAGAAAGAAAGAAAGAAAGAAATGCGGGAAGGAAGGAAGAAAGAACGGAAAGATATGTAATAGAAGAAAAGAAAGAAAGAAAGAAAGAAAGAAAGAAAGAAAGAAAGAACTATCGCAAAAATGAATTCGGAAAATTTATCAGTAAATAAAGCCAACTTCAAAGTACGGAGCAAGAGGCTCAGACAGAGAGAAAGTCACGGAAGAAAGATAAATTACTTTTTTAGATAAAGAATACAAGATAAATACAATTATCTATAAAACTGACCATCACGTGAAAAGGCCCACAGAAGGGACGAAGCGGGCTTCGAAGAACGAACAGGGTAGACAGCCGCTGGACAGTAGTGCACCTCCGCTTTTACCTACACTTCATCTCTACCCTCGCTCGATTAAAGCAGTAGGTTGCAACCCAAGTACAAAATCTGGTTTACTGCTAGAAATTGTTTTGTTTTTCACTCGTGTGTAACGATCTCGCCGAAGAGTCATTTTTAAGCCACAAGCGCTTGACTGGGAGAATCCGCACCCTGTTGACGAAACTGTCGTCTGGTTTTTGCTGCTAACGCAACTTAAATATATCGTAACAGGAGATGGAAAATAGGTTGCATACAACGACGTTCAATGCAAATGCTAGTAGATTGACAAGGATAAATCTCCACACCCAACTTCAAAAACTGAGATTCATGGAAGACAAGGGAGTCTGTGCAAGTGATGGGATCGTTGAGGTATTATTAATCGAGAGTTCGCAATGAACTAATAAATGCACATTAATGCCTTCAGCAGCGGCAATGTGTTCATAACGGTTTTGGTCGAAAAATGCCGTGGACTCATCAATAGGATAAATTTTCACTTCCATGACTACGCAATGCCGCATCTAGCAACAATAGCACAGGAAAGAAGTCGGGGACTGCAAAAGGGTTTGATGGAGGCGGGAAGAAAATTTCTGTAAATGAAAACCAGATTCAAAATTTCGTCGAAGACTTTTGGGCATCAAAAGGGGCGGAATTTTACTCAGAATGAACCAAAGAGCTGCCTGATAAGTAGCAACGATTAAATAAAATGTACTTGTGCTAAAAAGTAATTCAAATCTATTATTTGTTCTTGATTATATATATGACCATATATATATGACCTGGGATAGATAGATAGATAGATAGATAGATAGATAGATAGATAGATAGATAGATACTGAGATAGAGACTGAGATAGAGACTGAGATAGATAGATAGATAGATAGATAGATAGATAGATAGATAGATAGATAGATAGATAGGGGAGACTGAGATAGATAGATAGATAGATAGATAGATAGATAGATAGATAGGGGAGACTGAGATAGATAGATAGATAGATAGATAGATAGATAGAGACTGAGATAAAAAGATAGATAGATAGATAGATAGAGAGATAGATAGATAGATAGATAGATAGATAGATAGATAGATAGATAGATAGATAGATATGACCAAACTGAGATAGATAGATACATAGATATGAACAAACTGGGTGACTGAAAAGTAAATCCCTATTTTATGTATGAGTAATCAGTCAGGCGTCCTGACTTAAAACCCTGTGATTTTTATCTTTGGGGTTGTTTAAAAGAGCAAGTCTACTATACCAAATTAAGATTTTGGAAGAACTTGAAGGGCGAATACAAGAAGTTATGTCTTCCATACTACAAGA
Source organism: Acanthosepion lycidas (assembly GCA_963932145.1). Classification (NCBI taxonomy): domain Eukaryota; kingdom Metazoa; phylum Mollusca; class Cephalopoda; order Sepiida; family Sepiidae; genus Acanthosepion; species Acanthosepion lycidas. The sequence continues at coordinate 24,918,447 of OZ010614.1, forward strand.
GTTCCTTGTGAAATCAGTTGACGCAATTCCTGGTCGCCTCCAGAAGCTAGTAGCAAAAACTACTGCCTATATCAAAATTAAATAAAACCTCGTGCTAAACGCTTTCCTCTCATATACATTTTTTGTGGAAATTATAGTTAATAAATAAATTATAAGTAGTTTAAAATAGGGAGTTATTTTCCATTCACCCTGTATCAAGAAAATGTTTTAGAGTAGTTAACACTCCTTCAGAACTCTAGCAAATGGTCTGGCTGATAGCCTTAAATAATCTACGATTAAAGACTTCAACAGTTGATTAATAAGTTGATACTAAGTTGATTAATATTCGGACTGATGTTCGTTTGGCTATACAGCATTTGAACCTCCGCTATTCCTTGTAATTTGTCTTATTAATTGTTTTCTAATTTATTGTTCTGTGTTTTTTTGTATGTATCCATTAGCACCGGATACTGGCGTTGAATAAATATATTAAGCACTCTTTCTTCTTCGTGTAGCATTCATCTCGACGATACAGCACAAAGTTATCTCCCCATTGATCCTAACAATTCTCTTCAAATCTGTTATTTGTTATTAATTATATATTCACGTGAGTCTCTGTGCGTGAGAGAGAGAGAGAGAGTGAGGAGGAGAGAGTGTTGTTTCTCTGTATCTAAGTTTTGTAATCATCTGAGTGACCCCTCTCTGTCTTCCGTCGGCATGGCTGATGCTAACCTCCAGGAAAGTTACTCAGTGCACCTTATTGCAAATAAATATCGCTCTTCACTTTGGAAATTTAAGCGCGTGGAGATCTCATCAATTTACAGTTGAGCTGGCTAGATGTAGCCGTAAGTTTTATGCTAACAGCTTCTTTTCTCGCACTTCACACTTGAGCTATGTAGATGTAGATGTCGCCGTAAGTTTTATGCTAACAGTTTCTTCCCTTGTACTTCGCTCTTGTGGAACTCCCTTTCGTCTCCATCCTTTCCAGCCAACTTTAATCTGCAAAAATTTAAATGCAATAATCATCGCTATCTAATGTCCTCCTGATTACTTTTTTCTCATACCGCTCATTATTAATGTTTCTGTTCCTAATTCTTCCACACCCTATAACTCCTTGTGTCTTAATGGCTTTACTGCCTTGCATGGGGTGATATTGATTTTTAAAACAATCAGGATCTTTTTCTTCACGAATTTTGACATCAGAACTGTTTTTCGCTTCCGTATGCAAATCCGACTAATTATTCACCAACCACTTTTCTCTTAATTAGCCAAGGGACATTTTCGAACTGATTGCTCTTTACTCAAAAACGAACTCTTTCCCGGCGAATTAACCCTGTTTATTTCCGCTGTGACATCCCTCTTCAACCATTGTAAAAATGTCGCCCATTGGTTATTGAAAATGGCTTTCTTTCGTTATTATTATTATTTTTTTTTAATTTGTTTCCAAGTTTCTATCTTTATTTATTTTCTTTTATAAGAGAATCCGAATTAATCGAAAATTCCGAATTTTCCCGAGGGGGAATTGAGCCAGGAAAAATGTTATAAAGTAATGCCAGATGAAAACGAAACGGTGCATCTTTATCAGCTTATGCGCAGACACACAAATTGAAACGTTATTTATTTTCTTGTGCTCATGATTTACGTTAGAAATCACACACACACACACACACACACACACACACACACACACATTCTCCTCCTCACTCTCTCTCTCACGCACAGAGACTCACGTGAATATATAATTAAGAACAAATAACAGATTTGAAGAGAATTGTTAGGATCAATGGGGAGATAACTTTGTGCTGTATCGTCGAGATGAATGCTACACGAAGAAGAAAGAGTGCTTAATATATTTATTCAACGCCAGTATCCGGTGCTAATGGATACATACAAAAACACACAGAACAATAAATTAGAAAACAATTAACAAGACAAATTACAAGGAATAGCGGAGGTTCAAATGCTGTATAGCCAAACGAATATCAGTCCGAATATTAATCAGCTTAGTATCAACTTATTAATCAACTGTTGAAGTCCTTAATCGTAGATTATTTAAGGCTATGAGCCAGACCATTTGCTAGAGTTCTGAAGGAGTGTTAACTACTCTAAAACATTTTCTTGATACAGGGTGAATGGAAAATAACTCCCTATTTTAAACTACTTATAATTTATTTATTAACTATAATTTCTACAAAAAATGTATATGAGAGGAAAGCGTTTAGCACGAGGTTTTATTTAAATTTTGATATAGGCAGTAGTTTTCGCTACCAGCTTCTTGAGCCGCTGAGGAATCGCGTCAACTGATTTCACAAGGAACTCTTGTAGTATGGAAGACATAACTTCTTGTATTCGCCCTTCAAGTGCTTCCAAAATCTTAATTTGGTATAGTAGACTTGCTCTTTTAAACAACCCCAAAGATAAAAATCACAGGGTTTTAAGTCAGGACGCCTGACTGATTACTCATACATAAAATAGGGATTTACTTTTCAGTCACCCAGTTTGTTCATATCTATCTATCTATCTATCTATCTATCTATCTATCTATCCCAGTTTGGTCATATCTATCTATCTATCCAATCTATATTGATTGAATCAATTGATGATCAGATTTCCACATTGACATGACAGTTGAATTGTTGCAACAAATATGTATTAAAAGACACTACCCACTGACTGGTTATTTCTTGTTCAACTTGGCGTCCATATTGTCTCATTTGGAACTTGACGATGTGACCTCCATCTTCTGGCTTTCCTCTTCTATATTTTGAATAGGAGGAAATTACTTGTTCAAATTTAAATTTAATTTAAATCAAAGGGAAAAAATTCAGTGGGGGTTGTTCCCCTCGGGGAACCCCTTTGATCAAAATGGAATATACTTATCCAAGTTCCCTGGGTAATGAGGTTTCAGAATATATATGGTTAGGAGGAGTTCGATAACAAACAAACAAACGGATAGATTATACAACGTGATAGATAGATAGATAGATAGATAGATAGATAGATAGATAGATAGATATCAAAAATATCTTTACAAACCTTGGAGGCGTGCTCCTCACACCAAAACAAGGACAAAAGTCCATATAAACGTCTGTCCGCAAATCCTTTGTTTTTGAGTTATTATGTTTAAAGATACTTTACGATAGATGGCGCTGTGTTGCCATGTAGACTAGGTTACATTTGTCATTCATGTACATTTGTGGCTGGTCTGTCTTCAACATTTAACGTGTGTAGTAATGAGTTAACTGAGAAGTGTTCCATTTAACAATGGCAGGATATTCATATCATGAGCAGGTAGATATGATTTTTACATACTGCCGCGTGAATGGTAATGGAGGCGAGGTTGCATGGCTGTAGCAGATTGTGTTTCCAGACCAAAGGCAGCCGATTCATCCAACCTTTGCTGCCGTTTATCGTCGCATTGCTGAGACAAAATCCATGGTACCACAAACTATGGTAATAAGTATTTTTAGATTGTATCTTGGATTCTTCGTCTTCTCTGTGTGCTGTATCCCCTCAATGATTAGGCGATCATGGCTCTCCACAATTCCCTGTCCCTTGCAGCTCAAAATTAATTGTCTTGTCGTTATTTCTAAACAATGTTCCGACATCCAGTTAC
>OZ010614.1:24927041-25034541 GCA_963932145.1 Acanthosepion lycidas
CATTCTATAAGTAGAATGAGTTGTTGGTAGGTTTTAAGGTAATTAACCTCTCAGTGTTATATTTTTATACTAGCAGCATCACCCGGCGTTGCCCGTGCTTGATTTAAAAATCGTACCACTCATACAGCAATCGCTATCACTTAAAATATTTTTGCCCTTCCTTGCCCGTAAAGGAGTGCCCTTTGCCGTGCTGTTGTTGCTACATGCCTTAGTTCTTGCCTATCTCACACTGCGAATTTTTTCTAAGCTCTATACTAAACATTAAATCTGTACGAAAAAAGAACTAAACAAAATGAACACAAAACAATCAGCTTTAAAAAAAAAAGGACTCGTAACTGGAAAAACCGAATGAAAAAAGAATGTTAACAACAAATACTTTTTCACACCCAAACCCAGTTCTGCGGAATCAGAATCAACGTTGAGTTTAAGCAAGTGAATGAACCAATTGGAGTAAAGTGCCATGCAGATTTGAATTTTTCACACTTGTGACGAATGCAGCTATCGATTTTTTTGGCATGCTAGCATGCTAGTTAACATTCGTGTCAGTCAGCTGTTGGCTCTCACGCTGGAATCTTCCTGCCTATTCGTGGCAGCCAGCTATAGGCTCTCACTCTGGCCAGTAGAAAATGGCCACAAACTACATGAAAACTGCCGTAGAAGCATGAAAAAATCGATTATTTCCACTATGGATGGGATTTGGGAAATGCAAAGTCGGTCTTGGCCTTTCCGCTAACTTGGAGCATGTGCATGTAAATTTTGGTGCAAATCCGTCGAATATTGCGGTCGTGCATTCGTTACACACACACACACACACACACAGACATATCCTGCCTTTTATAAATAGAGATACTAGAATATTTTGCAACACGTTGACGTATGATGAAATCCTTGCAGTATTTAGTATTGATGAAGTTATCGCTAACATTTTTTGTTCAGATTTGCAAACTCTACGTTTCGTTCAACTTCGCAAATCAATCGATAAAATTTGAATCAACTGATTTCTTTGGAAAAAGACTTTGACAAAAATCCTACTTCGTGGTCTAATAATTTCTTTAATTTAAATTACTTTTATAGAACTTCCAGTTAAACGATATTTTTAAAGAAAATTTCTTTTTTTTTTGCTTTTCCTTTTTAACAGCGAAGAGTTAATTCTTAGAATTTTTACTCTTGAGCATGCAACATACAACTGGCCATGAGTAAATATTTCTTTCTGGAGTGAAATTCCAACATTTTGAAGCGTTTGGCCTTGTGATTTGTTTATAGTTCTCACAAACGTAGGGCGAACTGGAAACTGGATTTTTTTTGTATATAAAAACTTAACGAAAAAATATTCAAAAACAATATTGCATTTTTATTAAAAAATTAATTTAATAATTAATAATTTGTTATCTTAAACATTAAATTATGTTTAAAATAGTGGGAATATTTTTTACGCTGAATTGTAAAACTTTTAATTTTTCGAAAAAGTTAATGAACGTTTATTGTACTAAGCTACTCACCCTAGTAAAACTAAATGTAGATTATTACATTATTCGGACTATTTTCCTCATCTCTGTCGCCATATTTATTACAACATTTCGGCCGTTGTACGCTCCGGCCTTCTTCAGGTGGTTGGAATGTTGAACTGAACTCTTTATTTCGCTCACTGGGGTAGATTGTTCTAAACCCACGTGCCATGTTTAATGGATGTCAGTTATCAGTTATCTCCTGTTAATTCCCCTCTCCAAGTTCTCCACTATGGTACAGTGGATAAAGGCGTTAGTTAGATCCAGTGACGGGACACAAAGTGTGTGAGTTCAATACCCGGTTAAGGCAGTGGAGAACTTTCAGAGGGGAATTAACAGGAGATAACTGATAACTGACATCCATTAAACATGGCACAGTCTACCCCAGTGAGCGAAATAAAGGGTTCAGTTCAACATTCCAACCACCTGAAGAAGGCTGGAGCGTACAACGGCCGAAACGTTGTAATAAATATGGCAACAAAAATGAGGACAATAGTCCGAATAATGTAAATAGTGTACATAATACCTCATCTTAGAAATATAGACAGAAAACTAAATGTATTTTGCACACCCACTTACCTCTTTTGCACTTCTCTACCAAATTTAGTTTCGATTGTTCACTTTAAGGATATTTTAGAGGCTTTGACGGACTTACAGAAGTCACAGAACTTTATATATATATATAGATAGATAGAAGATGGAAATTGGTCCCGAGTGTTCATTATTTGCTGTACACCAGTGGTTTTCAACCTTTTTGCTGGAGCGGAACCACAAGGAGACATTCCAGTGGCTTGAGGAACCCCTACAATAAATTAATTGTCTTATGCAAAAAAAACTTTCAATTATTAAAATAAAATAAAAATACTCTTCAGATTTATTTACAAAAAAAATACAAAGACAAACTGTAAAATTTTTAAAAATAATTAAAAATTACTTTGATTTTTCCTCTTAATAAAAATATAAACATTTTGATGGAAAAAGTTTGTTTTATTAAATTTGGGACCTTTTTTTTTATTCATAATATGCTGTTTTGTTATTGATTTAGTGGAGGCATCTAAACACACCTATCTGCACAGGAGAATTAAAAATTACTGTCAATTATAGTACTTGTGTATCTTCTTGCGGAACCCCTGGGCTTTAATGGCGGAACGCTAGGGTTCCGTGGAACCCTGGTTGAAAACCACTGCTGTTCAAATTTTTTATTCGTTGATTGAAGTCGTTTGAGATAAGAAAGAAAAGTCAGTTCAGCTCTCTTTTTTCTTAAAAGATTTTCATTTCGATATTACCAAATTACGGTAATATGAGGATGGGATGGGTAAAAAATAACATTACCGTAAAGTGGTAAACTAAAGTAAGGGGTTAACAATATAAATGAATCAAAACTGACATGGTCTTGCGTTTCACTGCAGCAAAGATTAAACAATGAGTGCGTTATCGCCTCCCCTATCTGCCCTTGATTCCCTTTTTCTCTTTCACTTTCTTTCATTCTTATAATTTATGTTCCAATTCGCTTAATAAAACCGAACAATGAAAGTAATATATATTTTCCTTCTGTCTTTCCTTGCAATCAAAACGGAAAGATACATTTTGAGGACATGGTAGATATATATGATTAGACTGAGATAGATAGATAGATAGATAGATAGATAGATAGATAGATAGATAGATAGATAGATAGATAGATAATGAACTGATAGATAGATAGATAGATAGATAGATAGATAGATAGATAGATAGATAGATAGATATCAACAAACTGTGACAGTATTGTAGCATACCTACGGACGATAATGTGTATCCCCACACCATTCCCATAAATACAGTAGTGAATACTGTGCGTGTTGTTCTGCGGTCTGTGGTTGAAGGTCCAGTGTGGAATTCATTTGACTCACTCTACACGCCGCTGGTTAATCTTATATGTATTGTTCTGGTCCTAAGTATTATCGTTCATTACAAATCTTCGTGTGATTATTCTATTCAGTAACCTTCCCTAGGTTACAACAGATAGATAGATAGATAGATAGATAGATAGATAGATAATGAACCAATAGATAAGGAATAGATTGGCAGATATAGATAATGAAGAGATTGACATAGATAATGAACAGATAGATAGATAGATAGATAGATAGATAGATAGATAATGAACTGATAGATAGATAGATAGATAGATATGAACAGATTGAGATAGATAGATAGATAGATAGATAGATAGATAGATATTAGGTTGGTGCAAAAATAATGACGTAATAATGTCGTTTTTGACGTTAAAAAATACGTCAAAAAACGACATTATTACGTCATTACGTTATCTATAGATAGATAGATAAATGACTGTCAATGGTAATAGATAGATAGATAGATAGATAGATAGATAGATAGATAGATAGATAGATGTTTGAAGTAGATAACAGAGCAAATTTCTAACCATTGGCACTTTTGCAGACATTTTTATTGATTTGATCGACCGAAAGAATTTTGAAAGATTTTCATTTCTATTCCAAAGAAATAAACAAACCTGCATTTAATTATCTTGGATACATTTTTTTTTTCGCCTTTGCCCCGGGGATTCCAATCTCGCCTGGGCATGAGATCTCGACTTGTTCGCTATAGCACGAACCTGGTTTGCAGCAGAGTGCTCCTCCAACCCCCCAAGGACTTGATTTTTAAATCGGATTCTGAAGGAATCAAGAAAATTTTTTTTTTAAATTCAAATTTGTTTTATCTTCGATTTTTCTACGTCTAAAACGAATAGGCCAACTGGAGTTATTCACAGATTCTGGGTCTTCCTGGTCTGTGAGAGAAGAAAAAAAAGAAGAAAAAATCGATAAGCTCATTCGGAATGTTGACTTTTATCTCCGTAAATGTTTGTTTTAAGATTGAAAAATTGAACAAAATTAATGCGGTCTGCCTATTGTCAGAGATATATACTCGCGTAACATGCGACCTTTGAAGACCTAATTTTGAAGCTAATTTTAATCTCGTAAATATATAGTTTGGTGAACGGAGAATACATAGCCAGCAGTACATACGCTAATTTTATATTTCGTGTATACGACCCCCTTAAAATTAGCTTCAAAATTAGCTCGACAAAAGTCGTATGATACGTGAGTATATACGGTAGATTTGTTTCCTACACTGGTAGCACAATTCTGTGTTTTATATATATAGTTTGGTCAAAGCAATTGTTAAGGCCAGCAGTTCATACGCTAATTTTATACCTCATGTATGATGCTACCTCCTTAAAATTAGCTTCAAAATTAGGTCTTCAAAAGTTACATAATACGAGCTAATTTTAAGGGGGTCGTATAAATGAGATATAAAATTAGCGTATGTACTGCTGGCTCCGTATCCTCCGTTGACCAAACTATATATTTACGAGATTAAAATTAGCTCCAAAATTAGTATACGGTAGATTTGTTTCCCACACTCGTAGCACAATTCTGAGTTTTATATATATAGTTTGATCAAAGCAATAGTCAAGGCCAGCAGTTCATACGCTAATTTTATATCTCGTGTATACAACCCCCTTAAAATGAGCTACAAAATTAGGTCTTCAAAAGTCGCATGATACGCGAGTATATACGGTAGATATTTACCCACTGGTTAATGATACATATGGTTAATACATAAAAATCGTGTTTTTGAACTTTGATTTGCAACTTAGATAAACTACGCCTCCCCCTCCTCCTTCTCATTGCCTATTAAACGGCAAGATTCTGAACGTTCCACACGACTCCCAACAAAAGGTTAGGAAGGAAACTGCACATAACATTAAAAGATACCAAATCCGCTGTCACAGCAAATTATACAATGTTTGTATTTCTCTTTTCTAATCGACGATATAGATCGAGTCACGGTGGAGTAATGGTTAGCGGCTCGGATTGAGGAATCGGAGAGCCGAGTTCGAATTCCAGTCGAGCTCATTATGTACTTATACTCTATCTCTTCTCCTTCCAGCTATGTGTAAAAATAGCGACATCCTGTAGCTTTGCAACCAGGTTAGGAAAAATGAAGTTCTGCAGTCAAACCACCCGCTGCATTGTAGGTCCTGCCTCTTTAGGTAACTTCAGCTAACTTCCAAAATAAATCCACCTATGACAGTGTAACCTGAACGCCCCCGAATATCTCCTCTTGAATGTCACCATGGATCGCAGATGAAAGGAAGAGGCTACCACATAAAACTGAACGGAATAAAATGAAAGAATTATCGTTAAGATAATTAAAATTGCATTTCAGATAAATTGTCAATACGATAGTCCTCCCGTGTCTCTAATGTTGTCTATGGGATTATCACATCACCGTTTAGTGTGAAATATCTATCTTTAGACCTTTATTATCTCATGCAAATTCATTTATACGTCATTTTATTATCTTATAATACAAGTCGTTACATATGATATACGCTGACGGAATTTGCATGGTAAGCCATTTGGCTGAATTAGCCCAATGAATATTTCAGAGTTTAAGGAATCATTTTCTTTTATTATTTGGGCTTTATTAGAAAATATGCTTGATGCAGTGAATTTTAGACTCCGCTGTATAGATCCACAGCCTTGTCATACTAAATGTTTCTACTAGGGCTTCTATGTGACACTGTGGATAAGACTCCCTAGAAGGAAACGCTGTACGCTTTATTATCAAGTGTTTGGCGTTTTATGACCCGCAACAAAGTCTAAGAATTATAGCTCTCGATGTGGTTACCTACTTGACCGAAAGTGAATAAACGAATAAATAAATAAAACTTTAGGGGTAAAGTGACAATAAAACGGATATTGAGAATTTCCGGTTGCAGGGTTATATTAACAATCACGGAATTGAGCTCAATTCTGGACCGCCCTTAGCGGAAGAAAGACTGTTCCTCGAAGTAGTACCGGGGCTGCTGGTTACCGACTGAAGAGAAAACGGACCGTCGGCGTAATTACGACGCCGCCCGTTAGAGCTGCTGCAAACGCGACGTGATGATGAGGTGGGAAGAGAGTTGGTAGGAGGAAGAGTTCAGGGAAAACGTTAGTCTGTGGTGTCAGAAGTGGCAGAAGTTTTACCAAGTGCCACATACCTACCTCCCTACCCACCAAGACCGTGAAAGAAAATCCTTGAATTAAACATCTGAATATATTGGAAACAGGGCTTAAGCTTTCATTTCTCTTAATTTTACTATCAGCGTCCCATTTCTACAAGGTCCAAGAGCCACTCGTGGTACAGGGATAGTTTATAACGGATAGGAGGGAACGGTTAACTCTCATCAAGGACAGACTAAGATCGTAATGATCGGGGAACATCTTCTTAGAAGTCGGTTGCACAGGGCAGTGGTTTGCGGGAAGAAGCTGTTTGAGTTGAACTTACTTCTTACTGATGGAATACGGGAGAAATGTGGGTGGTTTGATACAATGTAAGTGGCATGGATGATACTAGTCGTGAAGTTTAGGCCTGGCGGAACCAAGGAATGCAGTTCGTCCGAGCTTTATCATGACAGGGAAGTGAGTAGATCGCCACACCCTGCCTGTGAGAGAGAGGTTGGAAGGTGGAAAATAATTCGTCACCCACAACGACACGAAGGCGCTTTTAAACGCTATCAAGACTTGTGAGTAAGGACAAGTTTGAACTTTCCTTTTCTTGTCTGATTACGAGGTTTTTTTCTTTGTTTTTTTTTTCCTTTTTTTTCTTTGTTTTTTTCTTTCCATTTTTGTTTCTTTTTTTTCTTTGCTCTTTTTCTTTGTTTTTTCTTTGTTCTTTTATCTTTGCTTTTTTTCTTTGCTTTTTTGTTTTTTGTCCTATTTTCTTTTTTTCTTTGCATTTTTTCTTTACTTTTTTCATTGTTTTTTTCTTTGTCCTTTTTCTTTGTTTCTTTCTTTGCTTTTTTTCTTTGTTCTTTTTCTTTGTTTTTTCTGTTTTTTCCTTGCTTTTTTCTTTGTTTTTTGTTTGCCTTTTTTCTTTGTTTTTTCTTTGCTCTTTTTCTTTGTTTTTTCTTTGTTCTTTTTTCTTTGTTTTTTCTCTGTTTTTTCTTTGTTCTGTTTTCTTTGTTTTTTCTTTCTTTTTTTCTTTGTTTTTTCTTTGCTTTTTTTCTTTACTTTTTCTTTGCTTTTTTTCTTTGTTTTTTCTTTGCTTTTTTCTTTGTTTTTTCTTTGTTCTTCTTTCTTTGTTTTTTCTTTGTTTTTTCTTTGTTCTTTCTTTGCTTTTTTCTTTGCTTTTTTTCTTTTTTCTTTGTTTCTTTCACTGCTTTTTTTGCTTTTTTTCTTTGTTCTTTTTTCTTTGTTCTTTCTTTGCTTTTTTCTTTGCTTTTTTTCTTTGTTTTCTTTTGTTCTTTTTTCTTTGTTTCTTTCGTTGCTTTTTTTTGCTTTTTTTCTTGCTTTTTTTCTTTCTTTTTTCTTTGTTTTTTCTTTGCTCTTTTTTCTTTGTTTTTTTCTTTGCTCTTTTTCTTTGTTTTTTTCTTTGCTTTTTCTTTGCTTTTTTCTTTGTTTTTTCTTTGCTCTTTTTTCTTTGCTTTTTCTTTGTTTTTTTCTTTGTTTTTTCTTTGCTTTTTTCTTTGTTTTTTTTCTTTTTTTTCTTTGTTTTTTTTCTTTGTATTTGTTTTTTACTGCATACCGACACGAACGTGGGTTTTTATGATTTCCGAACTATGAAAAGCTGCCTTAAATAGGTTTTTACGAAGCGGAGTTGTCACCCCACCACCGCTCCATTATCGATCGCATTTCAATTCACAGTCTTCTTTTTTAGAAATCCCAATCTTCCTTACTATTTAACCCATAGACAGAGTAAAATGGTAGGGTCGTGGTGATAACAGATGGATTAATAACATTGCCAAGAGTATTAGTGCGAAAGTGAACCTAACTATTTCGGTAGAAATTTGAACTCGGCACGTCGATTCCACTTTCTGCGACGATAACAAAAAAAAAGAACTTAAAATAGAACATTCTTATATACGTAACGATAAGGAATATAAAAGGTATTGTACAAAATTTGCTATACTTATAGTATTCTCAATATGGTGATATGGCGTTAATAGATGTAGGCAGTACAGACATAGATATCAATACAGCTGAGTTGATTCATATGTTCGAAATATCTATCTATCTATCTATCTATCTATCTATCTCAAGACGCACATCTATCTATCTATCTATCTATCTATCTATCTATCTATCTATCTATCTCTCTGTCTCATTCTGTTCATTTTCTATCTATCTATTTAACTATCCCATTCTGTTTATTATCTATCTATCTATCTATCTATCTATCTATCGATTACAGTCTGTTCATATCTATCTATCTATCTATCTATCTATCTATCTATCTATATATCTATCAAACTATCTATCTCTCTATCTATCTACCTATCTCATTCTGTTCGTTATCTATCTATCTATCTATCTATCTATCTGTCTCATTCTGTTCACTATCTACCTATCTATCTATCTTCAACATAAAGACACACACACGTGTATATCTTTAATAGGAGTAGAGAGGTTCTCCTATCGTTCGGTTTACACTCCTCCCTGGTCTTTTAAAGAGGAGGAAATGTTTATACCTTGCTCACTTGCGTGGGAGTGCTGAAATGTTATTAAACAGGCCCCACCTTCCCAAAACCTAACAAAATGACCGAGCAACATCCGCTCATCTCTCTCTCTCTCATATATATATATATATATATATATATATAATTATTTATTTAAAAAAAATTTATAACATAAATATGTTATAAGATCACTACAAAAATAGTCATTTTGTTTCAACACCCTCGTCTTATCAAGTGATGATGTTGAATGTTAAAAAAAAACTGCTCTTCTTTGTATTGAGCACTCTTTTAAGAATAGTAATTGTTGGTTATTGGAATTCATTCCATATACACCAATCATATACTTGTATATATATATATATATATATATATATATATATATATATATATATATATATATATATGAACTTAGGAAACCTACCGATTCCGCTACCTTGGTTTCCAATAAGTATTACAAATTAGAATTTCTATCGTTTATATAAGCGCAATCGTTCAAAACAAGCAAGTAACCGGCATTAAAAATAATAACAAAACAGCATTAAAAAATTAAAAAAGAATAATAATAAATTTACCTACCATAGTCTTACACGGACCCCATGTCATATAAGGTAATAAAAAAAAAACAAACGGATAGAAGGTGTGTAAACACATGTGCATATTATATGTGTGTGAGAGAAAACACTATTCCTTCAACAAAATAGACCAACGATCTATAAGTTGACACCGCCACTTGGAAAAAAAAGTCGCAACGCAATTTCAACATTGAATACAGCGACCAGTTGCGTTCGTATGGACATAACGACACACGGATGCGCATATACGCCCAGTCCCACACTGTTCATTTTTGTGTGAGCTGCAATGCGTGAATGGGCGCGAGGGCGTGTGTATGTCTGCGTACGAATGAGTGGGCGTTCCGATGACAATTTTTTCTTCCACTTGCATCAAAACACCGATATACCCAACCATAAAAAAATACAAAATTTCAAAATTAATAAGTTTGACTGACGATCGCAAAGTGCGTAAAATCAAGGGTCACAATCTCACATCAACGCAACTATATATATATATATATATATATATATATATACGTGTGGGTATGTGTGTGTGTAAAATCAGTGGTAAGTAATCCAAGTGGATTCTAGTAATATAAAATATTAAAACTGATCCATTTAAGAGATTTCAATATATTTATTATAGAGCAAATATATATTTTTTTTACCTAACTCCTTGGTGTTGACAAGCCCGTTATGGGCGAAATGACCATATATCATATGGAGTGTTGAATTCTATCCACTTGTAATTCAACATATATATAACAGCTTTATAATAAATAACTTTTGCTCTACTCTTTGTATTGAGCCCTCTTTTAAATTAATGCTATGAACGTTTGAATTTATATATATATATAAACCCATCGCTACATAGGTAGAACGACACAGCGTTTGGACGTTAGAATTAAACAACACGTACCTGCTATAATACTGAATAAAAAATTTTCGTTGGGCGATACCGTTCGTAACACGTATGGGTCTTCTATTGCGGATCAATTTATAAAGAATCCCACTTGTGCGATAGATTTCAGTGTGAACTGGTTTTCCGTTTTGGCCAGAGCACACTTATTATTCCATCTTAAGGTGTTGGAGACGTTGTACATCAGGTCCATGCGACGTGCTCTTTGTAAACAAAGAGATTGTTTGCTTGGACTTGCTGTGCTGCGTTTCTAGCATCTTTGTTGGTATAATTTTTATAATTATATTTTTCTTCTCACTGTCCAATCATTCCTGTCATCCATAACAGACTTTTTCTTTTTTTTTTCTTCATAATTTTAGTTCCCCGTTACCAGTTCTGATGAGAGGGGGACGAAACCGGTCGACTGGTGTGTGCGTTTTTGTTTTTATTTTAAATCTATCATGGCCTATAATATAAAATTTCTTGCTTTTTATACCATATATATATATATATATATATATATATATATATATATATATATATATATTATATATATATGTGTGTGTGTGTGTATGTGTGTGTGTATGTATGTGTGTGTATGAGTGTGTGTTTATATTTTTGAGAAATATATTTTTTTTACGAAACTGATCATATATCAAGGCATGTACGTCCCATATATCTATCCATTTATCTATCTATCTATCTATCTATCTATCTATCTATCTATCTATCTATCTATCTATCTATCTATATACGTGTGTGTATGTGTGTGTATGTGTGTGTGTGATATTTTATCTCCTTCTCACTTATTCCTTATCCAAATGCAACCTGTGTTAATTTTTTTTTTAATCATTTTCCTTTTTGCTTTCGTCTCGATTTTCCATACATTTTGTCCGCCTCCGTTCACCTCAGACATTCCCATGATTCCGCATGTTCTTTGGATAATGCCTCTTTGATTAGATCAACCAAGCTGTCTGTTCTTATTCCGACATTAATTCATCGATGCCAAAGGAAGCGAACTCGGCTTCTTTTACTCTGACTCTGGGCGTCATCGCTGCGCGCGCAGCATTTATCCACACCAGTTTCGTTTCTCACTTCCTGTGCGTCTCTCGCCTAACGTCACAAATCCATTTTACAGTCTTTCTTGTTCACTCCATTTCAATTCTTTTCATTTTTTTTCTTTTTTTTTTTTTTTTTGCAGCTTCTTCGTCTTTGCTTAGAAGCCGTCAAATTCTTAAATTCTTTTCTATTTCTTTCTCGTTATTTCTGGCATTTTATTTTTTAGTATTCTGCAGATTTCCTTTTTCGATATTTTCTGCCTTCACTTTTTGTTTCTTCAATGTGTCAGTTCTTTCTTTCTTTCTTTCTTTCTTTCTTTCTTTCTTTCACTTGCTGCCCCATTATTCTGCCACTCTTTCTTCTTTTCTTTCTTTCTTTCTTTCACTTATTTCCCTACATTCCACCTCTCTTTTTTTTTTGATCATCATCATCATCTTCTTCTTCTTCATCGTCATCATCATCATCGACATCATCATCTCCTTCATCTTCATCATCATCATCTTCTTCATCGCCATCATCATCATCATCTTCTTCATCATCATCTTTCTTTCATTTGCCTTCCCACATTCTGCCACTTTCTTTCTTTTTTCTTTCTTTCTTTCTTTCTTTCTTTCTTTCTTTCTTTCCGAAACTTTTTTCTTTCTTTCTTTTTTCTTTCTTTCTTTCTTTCTTTCTTTCCGCCACTGTTTGTTTTTTCTTTCTTTCTTTCTTTCTTTCTTTCTTTCTTTCTTTCCGAAACTTTTTTCTTTCTTTCTTTCTTTCTTTCTTTCTTTCTTTCTTTTCACCACTCTTTCTTCTTTCTTTCTTTCTTTCTTTCTTTCTTTCTTTCTTTCTTTTTTTCTTTCTTTCGTTTTCTTTCTTTCACTTATTTTCCGATATTCCGTCTCTCTTTCATTCTTCTATTTCCCATAATAATAACACTAATTTTTATTATTATGGCTACTACGACATCTACTACTACTAATAATAATAATATTAATAATAATAATAATAATAATAATGTACCATGCTAATAATGATAATTTTTTTTTTTAAATTAATTAAAAGTTTTAATTTGGAGATGCAACAAAAGAAAAGTTTTAAAACATTCAATATTCTATGATAAAGATTCAAAAAAACGGAAATCCCGAATCCTAAACTAAAAATGGTAGCCAATGAACTGTTTCATTAATCAGCCCCCTTAATCCAACAATCTCATTTGTTCAAGACGTTCTAGCAAATCTCTAAGACACCTTGATCTACTAAGGGATTGTCTTTGCTTCAACTTGCTCTTCTCGTCGCCATTTTTCTTTGAAGTGTTTCAACTTCGAGTCACTGTCATATGAAATACTTCAAATTTTTAACGTGAAAGGCTACTGAGGAAAAAACGATTTATATAATGTCAATTGTAATCAATGAATCACAGATAGGGTCTAAAAATATAAATATACATTCTAAACAAAAGAGGTACTATATACACAATGTGTACAATCATATAAAAAATGCTGGAAAAGTTCAATTTAAAATAAATACTAATATTTTTTGGTTAAAAAGTCAGAAGTTTTACAATTATGACTGTTAATAATTTGACACTATTTAGAAACTTCTAGAAAGGTGTAACACAAAAGACATACGTCTATGCAGGTTGCCCCACAAAAAAAACAAAAAAAAAACATGAAATTTTAGGTTTACACTACGATAAAAAATATTAACTAGAATATAAAAAAACATAGTTGTATATTTAACTATATGAATAAAGTAAAAAATTAACCAACGTATAACTTTTTTTAACTATTTCTTTTTCCAGGATACCGCAGTTATGACATTTTCAACACAAAGGGATTTTTCTCTTTAAAAAAGGACATCCAACTTGGAGACTAAAAACATGCCAAGAAATTTTGCCAGAGTTCGTGTTTTTTTTAATAGGTAACTCTGTATATATATATATCTATATATATATATATATATATATATATATATATATATATATATATATATATATATATAAGAGTTTTCATGTTTCAAAAAAAGGAGCCAAAAACTTCAATATAATTATTGAAATTAAATTGAAATTTAAACAAGCCCTGTTTCATCCTCAAGCGAAAATTCAGGAATAACCAATCTTCAAATTTACGCATCTTTATAGGCATGTTCATTCTCAAAATTAATTACTATAGAAATGGCTGCAGCGACCATTTTGATAAGGGCAGAAGTGTTAATTTGTATCCACATATCAGTCACCTTTTATATATATATATATATATATATATATATATATATATATATATATATATATATATATATATATATAGTGCATCTATTACGAAATGGACAAAGTCCGACAATTTATTTATTAAAGACATTTTTATGTTTAACGTTCTTTTTATAGATAAGTTAAACATAAAAATGTCTTTAATAAATAAATTGTCGGACTTTGTCCATTTCGTAATATATGACGTCATTTGTTTACATTCGATACACAATGAGCAGTTATGAATGTACGAGATTCATGGAAGATTGAAGTTTATAAACAGTAAATTCGACTTTCAAGGCACGTCAGCGGTTCCGTATAGGATGCTGGTTCGAATCCTGTCCAAGGACGAATATTTTCTATAAAAATTCCTCGGACATTCAGGGCGGTAAATGTTATTTAATACTGCTTATTATAAACAGAGTATTTACTTAAATACTTGTATCTGTAAAAAGAACGTTAAACATAAAAATGTCTTTAATAAATATAGTGCATCGACAGTGTGTGATTTAACCTCTCTTCTAATGTACTCATATATGATAGAATGGTAATTTGAGTGTTGATGATATACTTTGCACTATACACAAGTCATTAAAGGGCTTATAATATATTTGCTTCAATATAAATAAAAATATTTAAGTGCCTTATCATTGCTACGGCATTTAATGTCCTTTATTTAAAAGAAATCTCTTATTATACTATTGAAAGAAATATAAGCATTATTAATTTTGTATTATCTGACTGCATCGAGCGTGGCACGAAAGATATAAATAAATATAAAATACACAACGGTAATTATTACATAGTCTCCATTAATTGTATTGTATCTAATAACATAGACCGTTATATGAAAGATATAAATAAATAAATGTACGACGCTAATTATTATATAATGTTCATTATTATTAGCATTATTATTATATAATTCTGCTTTTTCTGTAGTTAACACGCACATTATGCTCTGCTGTTATCTCGAATAAACAATTCACTGTTCCTTTTTAATTGCGAGTATAGATAGGATATAGATCAAAAGCACTGTTTGATTTTAGGGAAAGAAAGGAAAATAGAAAGATGGAAAGAAAGAAAGATAGAAAGATTGAAAGAGGATAGCGCGTTCATGTGTTTAACGTCTACATCAATGAAATGGAAAACCATGTCAATTTTTATCGTTGCATTTGTACCCGCTTACTTCTTTAACCAATTGCACGTTTTAATATTTATGATTGTTATTGTAATATTTAGTAAAGAGTAATGCCCTGTTACGTGATATCTGTCCTGTATAGCAGAGAATGCCGGACAGTCTCCTCAGAGATGAAGAAGAGACTGGAAAAAACAGAAATGTGGTTCTATGAGGAAAGACGATGAGGATACCATTGACCGAACATGTGATCAACAACGAAGTTTTGGAGAAAATGGAAACAAAATGGAAACATAATTAAACATCAGAGAGAGACATTTGAAATCTCTGGGGCACGAAGGAGGGCTTGGAAAATTTGATACTCACAGGACAGATTCAGGGAAAAGGAGCCAGGGGATTGCAGTGCGTAACATATTTGATGAGCTTGAGCAAATGGTTTATAAAACAGGGTTTGGGGGAAATAACAAAAAGACAAAATTTATTAACAGCTACAAGGGACATTAAGATGAGGGGTTGCCCTGTTTTCCTGTTGTCCCGAAGTAGAATTGTAAAATGTTGTAGAAGTTGTTGAGCTCAAATGTTTAAAGATGCGATGCGATGATTTCTATGAGTATTTCATTATCGTTGAACATTCCAGGGGCTTATTCAAATCATTAACTCAAGAATTAAGATTCATCAGGAAATTCAAATAGGAAAACTGTGAAATTTTCTAATTATGATAACTCTCTCTTTCTTTCCTGTACTTTTCTTCTTCTTCTTCTTCTTCTTCTTCTTCTTCTTCTTCTTCTTCTTCTTCTTCTTCTTCTTCACCAACATTTTCTTCATCATCATCATCTTCTTCTGCATCAACATCATCTTCTACATCACCATCTCCTCCATCATCATCATAATCTCCTTCTTCATCATCTTCTTCATCTTCTTCATCATCATCATCTTCTTCATCATCTCCTTCATCTTCTTCATCATCATTATCTTCTTCTACTGCATCAACATCATCTTCTATATCACCATCTCCTTCATCATCATCTCCTTCTTCATCATCTTCTTCATCTTCTTCATCATCATCATCTTCTTCTTCATCATCATCATCATCTCCTTCATCATTATCATCTTCTTCATCGCCATTATCATCATCTTTTCTTCTTCATCTTCATCTTCTTCATCATCATTTCCTTCTTTTTCATCTTCATCATCATCATCATCTTCATCATCATGATCATCTTCTTCTTCTTCATCGTCATCATCATCATCGACATCATCATCTCCTTCATCTTCATCATCATCATCTTCTTCATCGCCATCATCATCATCATCTTCTTCATCATCATCAACTTTTCCATCGTCATCATCATCGTCTTCATCATTATCTTCTCCTTCTTCATCATCATCATCTCCTTCTTCTTCTACTTCTTACCCAGGATACGGATGTAGTTTATGGTTTTATGCAGCACAGGGTTTGGTTCGGTTTGGCCTATTATGCTTTACAGCATATCAACTTCTATGGGTTATTTAATGCCGATAATTGCTGGTAATAATGTTTTACAAAATATTTCTAGTATTACACTTTCATAGTGTTTTGACACTAGTTTGGGTTTAACTATTTGCCCATACCTGGGACCCTAGCAGATGCGACCACCCCGTGCCAGGATGAACTTGGGAACACCAGCAATTAAGAGGTCGTTCCACGCTCCTCAAAACCTCTTGATCAGAGGCCTTGCTATTGGATGTAGTTTATCGTCATACCCAGGACGGAACCAATTAGGTATTACATATTTTTCTCTACTTTGTATTGAGCACTTTTTTTTAAAAGTATATGCATGTGTTAAGTATCAGGCATGTGTTTTTTTCCTTATAAAATCAAAAACTTGAAGCCGAAATACTTGTTTGTCGACCGAAAGATGTTTTTTTGAATGCCTGCTATTAATGGCGGTTATGAACAATTTCCGAACGTGCAAAGACGCAACGCTAAGTTTTTCAAAATTTTAAGTGAGAATTTTATTTAAACTTTTCTTGTGATGTGTTAAATCCACGTATTCTATTTTTGATTTTATAAGGAAAAAAACACATGCCTGATGATGAATAGAAGACTATTCGTAAATACTAGCATTTTAACATCAAATAAACTGAAAACTACAGGCATCAATGGTTTCGACGAGGATCACTTCACTCTATGGATTAACAGTATTTTAATCCATATATTATGTTTCTAGTGACTGATGTCACTATTAATCTCATAAATATTTCTGATTGATTCTATGTGTGATTATTGCTTTGTATGTAAATTATATGCTGCCTAATGTTTTATGTTTATATATATATATATATATATATATATATATATATATATATATATATATATATATATATATAATGGAATGTTCTTGGTCGGAACAAGTTGGAATGAAAAATATGGCTGCCATTCACGCAGGTATAGACACACGTACGGGTAGGCAGAGAGACACGTAAAGAAAGGAGAAAAAAAAACAGGCGTCTTTATCAGTGAATATTTTGTCATGTCAGCAAATGTCTTTGAACATCAATCATTTTGTGCCTCAAATGTTCGAATTTAAAAGTCATCCATTTTTTTTTATATCTTAATACTGGCCCTAACCTTAATCCAATCTTTTAATATAAAAAAATGTCTTTCTTTATCTTCTTTTTTTCTTTTTTTTAAGCATTTCATTCCAAGCAAGGCGGGGGTGCCACTAGCATTCAGGGGGTCACAGAGAGTGAAAGTGACTAGACTAGATAGAGTAGAGGATAAAAGAAGAACAGAGATCAAAGCGTCAGAAGATGATTGACGCTACATTTAAATTTTTGAAGATTGTAGTTATCAGGGAAGCAAGTAAGTGGAAGGGAGTTCCACTGTTGGGAAGTGCAAGAAAAGAAACTGCTGATGTAGAAGTGACGGTTGCATTTAAATATTTCAACAATATAAAAGCGGAAACTAGATGCCAATCTAGTAGCACGCTTAAATTCATGTAGTCGATGCATCAGGGAAGACAGCTCGCCAGAGGAGCTGCCATGAAAATATTTATAGAAAAGACAGAGGGAAGCCATATCGCGAAAGAGAAAGTGACTGATGTCGAGACGACAAGTCAGGATCGATTACATTGCAGAACCTTCTTTTGATTTTATCGAGAACTTCAAGACGAACGGCAGGAGCACCAGACCAGATGTGGCAACTATATTCAATGCATGGACAAATGCTATATTTGTAGATGTGTATGATGGACTCTGACTTTTAGCACGGCACAGTGAAACGACTTTCCTTGCAGTAGATGCAGCTCTTGATTATTTTGATTATTATGCAGTCTCAAATATATAAAAAAGGATTGGTGTCGTGATAACTAGATAAACCTTTCTCCTTCTCGAATGGGTCTGGTTTTGCAAATCTAGGGAAATAATCGGAAAGACTAGTTCAAAGAAATCGGCTTGCTTGTTTGTTATTGCTAGCTTTAATCAATTTCATTTCCATACCCAGAAGTAAAACAAAATTCTTATAATTGTTACGGACACATCAAAAAATCCATAAAAAGAAAGGATGTAGAAATGTGTCCGTAACAATTATTTTCCTGTTTTGCATATATCCATGACTTTAACGTCGTCAGTGTTTCCACAACATAAAAAAAAATATACATAGTGTATATTATGTAAGTTGTTATTTTATTATAGATTGATAGATTGATAGATAGATAGAGTCGGGGGCAAGGAGCGAAGACACAGACATACACACGCGTGCGCACACACACACACACACACACATATATATATATATATATATATATATATATATATATATATATATATATATATTTATATAATTATTTTTAAAAAATTGAGTGAATATAGGATTCTGAAAGAAAAGAAAATATATCAAACAAAGTCCGAAACATGCCCTTAAGATTCTTGTATTAAATTCCTCGAAATTTTTATATCTCCTCAGTTTCGTATCCAAACGTAAACAAAGTAGTTTTCTAAGGTAAGAGATTTTTATTTATCATTCCAACAGATTTTTATCACTTTAAATGATATTTTTAGTGGTTGCTAACATTCGAGTCGTGCCAGAGGGACGCGGGTTCGAGTCCTGCTGGTATACGAATATTTTTCTGTAATGAGATTTAGAGACAAATGAATAAATATATTGTTTGCTCAATAATCAATAAATAAATAGAACGTCTACTAAAATATGATTATCCACTAAAATGATGTGATATAAATATACATATATCTATATCTGTATTTATATATATATATATATATATATATATATATATATATATATATATATAGTTAAATTCCCAGATCAATTCTGTGGACAAGACAGATTGGTATAAAACGACAATTGGAAAAAAGCCAATTAAACAGAAAAAAAAAATGCTTAGACAGAAGCGTCTATCTTTTTAAATTTGGATTTTTTAATGTAACCATAACAAAAAGAACATTTCGATTTCATTTTTGCCTTGAAAAAATCGGAAGACGAAACGCGTCAGCAAAATCTAAGATCTTTTTTCCAATTGTCGTTTTATACCATATATATATATATATATATATATATATATATATATATATATAAATGCGAATATCAGTGTGTCACTGTGTCACGCTTTTATAACTTTACTTTTCGAGGCCGTAGCCCAACATATACCATTTTGGAACCCAGGCCGACTCTGCGAACAAATTAAAAACATCCCGGGTCCGCACTCCTGGAATTTTGGATTCTCAAGTTTTCATTATTACGATTTTTTGGTACGGTAACAATTTTTATAACTTGGGAATAAATTTGGGAATAATCGAAATTATTTGCGAAATCCGGCGAAAGTCACCCCTGAAACGTAAATAAGTGTTTGTATGGAAAGTAAGGACCTACGCACATCAAATTGTCTTTAGATTAATCGGCGGCAGAAGAATTATCGTTGAACTTTTAAAAGTAAAGCTTGAATATTAATGCAATACTTACATTCAGCAAACAATTTTGAGGCCCAATGAAGAGCCTTACGCAGGAGCTAGATTAAATGACACCCGATAGGGCAGCTTTTAAGCCAGTATATATATATATATATATATATATATATATATATAGAGAGAGAGAGAGAGAGAGAGAGAGAAGAGGATTCGCACCTTTCCCAAGAGTATTAGCACGTAAGATTTGATATGGGTAAATAGCAAGACAGACTGGGTTCTATAGCCTTGGATGGCAACTGGTCTAGGAGAAGGACAACTCTGAATTCAAAACCTGCGAAGGGTCGTTTGGGGACCTTGTGGCACTTAGTGCACCAGGTCTCTACATTCGGGCCTTCAAAAAGTGTGGATGGTCCTGCACGAAACCTTCACCACTATAATGAATTCTCATGTGCTGTTGTCGGGTTGTCTGCTTGACCCTCATACGTCGAATTCGACTATATATATATATATATATATATAGAGAGAGAGAGAGAGAACATATATATATATATATATATATATATATATATATATATATATATATATATACACACACATTAAGAAATGTCCGACAATTTATTTATTAAAGACATTTTTTAAACATAAAAATGTCATATATATATATATATATATATAGTGGAGAGGAACATGTATATATAGAGAAAGACAGAGATAGTGGAGAAATATGCATATATACATTATGTGTTTGTAAAAAGGAAAAAACACAATATAGAAACTAGTTTTAGCCGACGCGTTTCAACCATTGTTGACTTTTTCAAGTCAAAAAACGGAATGAATTCATTGAAACAAAATATCTATAAACAAAGAAAATTTTATTACTAACTACAAGAATTTAGAAACGCTATTTTATATTTATATATTTTGGGCAACTGAAAAATTACGTCATATACTTTTTATGTTTCAAGAGAATATTTTCACATGTAGAAACATTGCTTGTATTGTTGTGTTAATAAAATCAACCATTTTCTTTCTTTTTTTTTCTTTTTTTTTTTTCTTTTTTTTTTTTTTTTTTTTGATATATCTGTTGTGTACGTTTGCTTGGGAAAGTAGGGATTCTGTTAGGAAAGGTGAGATTGGAAAAAAACCGAGGCGTAGATTAATATTTGGATAATATCCAATGGCGACACTCGCGAGGATTTTCCTTCTGAGTATATTACTTTCTTTTTTTTTATGAGTAGCATTTTTTAAATCGAAATTTTTGCTGACTTTATTTCTATGCATGACTAGCGCATATGTGAAATTGTTAGTTATGAAGTCACATTTGTGGCCGTAGATACGTTTTTGTAAATTTCTGCATGTTTCTCCAATGTATTGTGAGGAACAGTTTTAGCAATTTATTTCATATATTCCGTTATATTATTTTTATAGGTATTTGCAGATCTGATTATATCCATAATAGTTTTGGAAGTGTTTTTCATTATTTGGATGTTGTTTAAATAAGATAGGTTGTTCTTGATAGTGTATGTTACATAGTTTTTTTTTTCTACAGATTAATTCTGATAATTTATATATATATACATATATATATATATATATATATATATATATATATATATATATATATATACATACATATATATATATATATATGTAGAGAGAGAGAGAGAGGGGGAGAGAGGGAGTGGGAGAGAGAGGGAGAGAGAGGAGAGAGAGAGAGTCAATAGGACGCGCCGAAACGTTCTCAACCAGACCAACGGATAAAAATTTGAATTATTCAGGCTGAAATATTTTTAATCTTTCTGTGTATATATAAAATGAACTCTCTC
Source organism: Acanthosepion lycidas (assembly GCA_963932145.1). Taxonomy (NCBI): domain Eukaryota; kingdom Metazoa; phylum Mollusca; class Cephalopoda; order Sepiida; family Sepiidae; genus Acanthosepion; species Acanthosepion lycidas. The sequence continues at coordinate 24,948,670 of OZ010614.1, forward strand.
CTTATCTATCTATCTATCTATCTATCTCTCTCTCTCTCTCTCTCTCTCTCTCTATATATATATATATATATATATATATATATATATATATATATATATATATGAATGTATATATATATGTATCTATCTATCTATCTCTATCTATATATGTATGTATATATATATATATATATATATAGATAGATAGATAGATAGATAGATAGATAGATAGATAGATAGATAGATAGATTATATAATGACCAGTATCTATCTATCCGAAACCAGCGACGGGGTTTGGCGCATACCCCTCATTAGAGCCTCTGTTCTAGGTCTGGGTACTCCACATGAGTCGACTGTTGAGTTAGTTAAGATTTTCCGAGCAAAGCCTTCAACCTTATCTACTGATATCAAGACTTGAAATTGATTTAATAAAGGGCGGATTGAAGAATCTTGAAGAATCTGTAGAACCGAACTTGCGAAATGCTATATATTGTTTCATTCTATCAGAAAGCAATGGCTTTGCTTCATTGAGGACACGATGGCACTCGTAACGAGCAGAGACAAAGAGACGTCTGTTGCAATCAAACGTGTCGTTCTGGTACGGACGGAAGAAGTGATTTCTATGGGCTATAGCAGCCGAGAATGCAGTTAAGAGCCATGGGATGAACGCGGTTTAACTTGCGATTTCCTTGTTGGAAGGAAAGCATCGATACCGGCTTTCACCCAGTAAGAGACCCCAGACGCATATTTTTTAAACCGGATGATTAAAACATCATTGTAAGGTACGTTACGAAGAAAATCACGGAACGAATGCCAAACTGCTCGTTAATAACAGAAAGATATTCTGTTGGCAGGAAGTTTTTAGCGGGTGAGAGAGCGGAAGGAGATGTTTACAGACAGACACTACCGCATGACCAAAATGGCAGAGCTGCGTACTACGGGGATGGAGGTAGAAAAAAGAAAAGCGCTTTCTTCAGAGTTACTGGGAAAACGCATGTGGAAGTCAGCCACTTGCATGAGAGATTGAGTAATTTAAAAGGTAAAGGTTTGGATGCCATCGAGGTCAGTGACAGTGCTTAAGCTACCTGATATGATGGACATTAAAGTCCCCGGACACGAATATATTTGCAAACGGGTGCAGGGAGATAGACTTGTTTAGCTTATCAGAAATACTATCTAGTACGCAACAGTCTAAAGAGGAAGTAAGTAAAGTAGAGAGATACAGAGACACATGTAAGTATAGTCTGGAGATTCAAGAGAAAGTTTCCTAGCCAGTGAGTGATCTTCGTCGCCATAAACTCCCAGGCCATACATGTGGACATTAGATTCGTTTCTAAGGAGAGGTATTTCTAGCTTATTGGGCGTTCTTATCTGTAGTCATTGTCTCTAAGATCTCTAGAGAACATTCTGGCTCCGCTATCACCTTGTCAGTCACCTACCGCTTTTCGGCAAAGCATTCGAGGCTTTAATCAATGCTGAAGTGCTGTATCATCTTGCCTCTCGTGACTTACTCCCCGACAAACAATAAAGGCGAAGGTCGAACAGTGGCTCTAGATACCGCGAAGGCGTTTGACAAGGTTTGGCTATCTGGACTTCTACGTAATCATCGGGGATACGGTATTAGAGGACGATTATTTGATTTAATCCAATTATTCCTGGCGTCCTGGGTATGATAGATAGATAGATAGATAGATAGATAGATAGATAGATAGATAGATGAGGAAGAAACATAGATAGATAGATAGATAGATAGATAGATAGATATGAACAGAATGTAATCGATAGATAGATAGATAGATAGATCGATAGATAGATAGATAAACAGATTACAATAGATAGATAGATAGATAGATATGAACAGAATGTAATCGATAGATAGATAGATAGATAGATAGATAGATCGATAGATAGATAGATCGATAGATAGATAGATAGATAGATAAACAGATTACAATAGATAGATAGATAGATAGATAGATAGATAGATAGATAATAAACATATTACAATAGATAGATAGATAGATAGATAGATAGATAGATAGATAGATAGATAGATAGAAACAGAATTGATGGTGGGCTAGAGATAAAAATATACAACAATCAAATAATCAGACAGAAATAAAATTTAAATGAAACAGTAAACCAAACAATAGTCAGATATATAGATAGATGATATCAAGAGACTGAGATAGATAGATAGATAGATAGATAGATAGATAGATAGATAGATAGATAGATATAAAAAGACTGAGATAGATATAAACAGACATTGATAGTTACGTAGATAGAGATGAACAATACTGTGATATTTAAAAAATATGAACAGATTTATAGATAAATAGATATGAACAGTACTGAGGCAGACAGAAAATTAGTGATAGATTTTAACAGACTGTGATAGAGCGACAAAAGACAGGAAATTGTGGAGTGCCATGTTCGCCAACGTCCTGAATTAACGGAGAACAACGATGCTTGGTTTGTTTTGGTTTCTTTTACGACACATCAATCTGAATGGGTTATTTAATGCCGGCAAAAGTTTCCTTCGTTTGTGATATATTTTGAAAAAAATGTATTGCTAGTAATGTTTTTTTTTTCATAACTGTATAGCTGGTAATATTTGTTTTTCAAAACAGTATCGTCCTGGGTACGATGATAAACTCCATCCGCGTCCTGGGTAAGACGATAGACTACGTCCAGCAGCAAGCCTCTGATCATGAGGTTTTTATGGAGCGTGGAACCACCTCTTAATTGCTGATGTTCCCAGGTCCGCCCTAACCTGGGGTAGTATCACCTGTTAGGGTCCCTGCTACGGGCAAATAGTTAACCCCGAAACTGAGGTAAAAAGCATTATAAAAGTGTAAAATAGGTTTTAATAGCAGAAATACTTTGTAAAAAATTATTACAAGCAATACATTTTTGAAAAAAAATTATTACCAGCAATACATTTTTGAAGGAAAAATATTATCAGAAATAGATTTTTGACAAAATAAAATATTACCAGCAATAAAAATTTTGTCGGCATTAAATAACCCATTGAGGTTGATATGCCGTAAAACAAACCAAACTAAACCAATTATTCGTGTTAAATCGTAAAACGAAGGTCGTTCTGAACGGGCTCGCTTCCAGATTTTTTCACACGAATGAGGCTCTATTCTGAGTACGGTACTGTTTTTGATCTTCATCAATGATATTTCTGATGTCCCAAGTAGGCATCTATGCAGATTACGCCACCATTAACTTCTGTCTCAATAGCAAATCCGTCTGATCTGACAAAGTTAACCTGGCCGCTGTTGTCGAAAAGGACCTCCAATCAGTGGTTAACTAGGAAAAGAAAGGGCTTGTCAATTTTAATACCTCCAAAAAATAAACTTCTCTTATTTAGCCATTATAGAGAAATTTCCCTGACTGATGCACGACCCCTGGAGAGCGTGTTATTGTGCCTTCATGGCCCACATTGAATCAATAGCTTCATCTACTTAAAGGAAAGTTCTTTCATTGTGTCATGCCAGATGTTTTTTTCTCGTCAGAGTCCATCTTGTACATTTATAAATCTGCAGTTCGGCTATGCATTAAATACTGTTGCCATATCTGGTCTGGTGCTCCTGCTATTCATGTCGAATAATCTGCAGTGTAATTCATCCTGACTTGGCATCTCGATTTCAGTCATTTTCTCACAGACTTAGTGTGGCTTCCCTCTGTCTTTTCTACAAATATTTTCATGACAACTGCTCTGCCGAGGTTTTTTTTCCCTAGTGCTCCGACTATATGAATTAAAGCGTGCTACTAGATTGGCATCTAGGTCCCACCCTTTTACTGTTGAAATAGTTAAATGCAACCGCCACTTCTACTCCAAGAGTTTCTTTTCTCGCACTTACCGATAGTCGAACTTCCTTCCTCTTACTTGCATCCCTGGGAACTAGAACTACCGTCTTCAAAATTTAAAGGCAACGTCAATCGCCATCTTCTGTCGTCTTGAACCCCGTTCATTTTTTTTATCCAATTATTTTTTGTTTCATTTTTTTATCCAATTATTCCTATCAAATCGCGAAATGAAGCTGATTCTAAACAGGTTCACTTCCAGAACCTTTCATACGAACAGTGGTGTCCCCAAGTCTCTATCTTGGGTCCTATGTTGTTTCTGGTCTTCTTCAATAATCTTCTTGATGTCATCTGTTCCCAAATGGGCATTTATGCAGATGACACTACCATTTACTCTTGTCTCAATAGCAAATCCGTCAGAGCTGATAAACTTAACCTGGCTGCTGCTGGCGAAAAGGACCTCCAATCAGTGGTCAACTGAGGAAAGAAATAACTTATAAATTTGAATGCCTCCAAAACTAAACTGCGCTAATTTTTTAAAAATCGCCGCCCGTCATCAGCATCGCTGATGCTCGACTCCTGGAGAGCGTCTAACTGCGCTTTCTTAGCCTCACATTTTCGACTGACTTTCAAGTCAGTCGAAACAACTACATTGAATCAATAGCTACATCTATTGCAAGGAGATTTGGTTTATACGTACCTACCTACCTACTTACTTACCTACCTACCTATCTATCTATCTGTCTATCTATCTATAGCTGCATCTATTGCAAGGAGATTTGGTTTATTGTATCGTGCTAGAAGATTTTTTTTCTTTCATTTATTCGGAGTACTTTCAACATTAGCTCAATGTCAACATCAGGATTTTGTTTTATTTTCTATGACAAAATTGCTATGTTCATCTGAAAATTAAACTTTTTTAACTGTTAACTGAAAAACGCGAAGGTTATGTACTGTACGAATTAACTTTAACAATGTAAAAATTAGGGGAGGTAACTAGGTTTTGAAATGTCTGATAATGAGAAGGTTGTCCGAGAATATGAGAGGCTCCTTTTGAAAATATGTAAACAAATCTTGTTTAAAATATTCAATGAGACATGCTTTAATGAAAACATGCTGCCAAAATATACTCAATATATATATATATATATATATATATATATATATATATATATATATATATATATGTGTTTGTGCTTTGTTGGATTGACGTGTATATCAAAATATCTTTTCTTCTTCTTCCTCTTCTTCTTTCCCTCTCCTCCTCCGTGAGATTTTTTTGTCTTGAAAATCTTTAATCGAAAAACAAACGTGAAGTAAAACAAATTGTCGGCAAATGTCTGTATTTAATTATCTCCCCTGGTCACACGGGAACGTGACCTCCACCAAGTCGCCATTGTGATGCCAACAAATTTTATGTTATCACAAACCTTCCGGGTATAGCGTGCTGAAATATTGTGTGTGATTCAATTGAACGTTTATGGGATGGAAAATGAAATGTAATCCAATGAGTATGAAGAAACGCAAAATGAATTGTAGAGAGAGACATTCCTGATTGGGCCAATTAATTGGTGCATATACAGAGAGATGACGTAATACTGATGTGGCGAGAGATATTGATAGAAATAAATTGATTCTTTTACATAGATAGATAGATAGATAGATAGATAGATAGATAGATAGATAGTATTTTTTTAATCGATATCACCCCATCAAGGAAGGAGCAACGAATCACTGTCTTGGATTTATCGAAGCCTATTACGAAAATGGACGTTCAATTTTAAAAATATACGGCCCAATAGATAGATAGATAGATAGATAGATAGATAGATATTAGGTTGTCCCAAAAGTTCGTAAACACTTGCGAAAAATTGAATTTTTATGCAACACAATCCAGCACAATCGAGGCAAGCGATGGGTTCAGAAAGGGCAAGAGACACCGTCGGTTCCAAAACAAGATCGATTCGGCAAGAAAGTCATGCTGTGCGTTTGGTGGAACTTTGAAGGAATCGTGCATTTTGAGTTGGTTCCGAATTGTCGTGCCATCAGTGCTGTACTTTACTGTCAGCAACTGTAGTGGATCTACGAAAAGTTGAAGCAAAAGTACCTGGCTCTGATCAACCGAAAGCGCGCTTTGATGCAGCAGGACAATGCTAAGCCACACACCACCAGGAAGACCAAAGACAAGTTTGAAGAGCTGGACGGCATTGAGGTTCTGCCACATCCAGCCTACAGTCCTGACTGTGCTCCATCAGATTACGGCCTTTTCCGCTCAATGCAACACTTTCTGAAGGGCCGCCGATTTGACTCGTTTGATGAAGTTGAGGAACCGTGTCAAGAATTCTTTGATTCGAAGTCGGCTGAATGGTACTTTCACCAGATCCGAAAGCTTGCAGATGGATGGCAGAAAGTCTTGGAAAATGAAGATCTTTATTTTGAGGAATAATTTTTGTTGTTTTTGTTATTACTTGGCGAGTAAAATTTCCATTTTTTGCAAGTGTTTACGAACTTTTGGGACAACCTAATAGATAGATAATGTTTAGACTGTGAGAGATAGATAGATAGATAGATAGATAGATAGATAGATAGATAGATAATGTTTCGACTATGATAGATAGATAGATAGATAGATAGATAGATAGATCGGAAGAGGAGATTAATAAAAAAAAAAAATGAAAAATTCTGCAAAAGACTATTTTCCACTAAAGAAATCTCTGTCACACACGACTTGTGAACTTACGAAAGCCGACGACAGTCGAAAGTCAAGAAACTCCATCTTTGCTTTACCTTGAAATCGAACCCCGATTGCATACATTGGAATCATGAACACAGTCAATTCCGAAATACAAACGACCCTTCGATCCATTCGATTGAATAGCGCACCTCTTGACGATCTTATCGTGACACTCGTTTCCTTCAAAGGATTATTTGCGTAGGCACGCCTCAGTTATCTGCATTCTTTGAAACGAGGATTTGTTTTTTTATTCTTTTAAGATTCGAATCTTTCAAATCATTTAAAAGGACGAAAATATATTAAATTGCGGATTTCACCCGCTGCTTTTCACGCGTTTCGAGCAAATCTCGTTGCAGGTGAAGTCTCGTTGAAAATCAAAACATTGTGAAAAATACTCAAAGTACTTGCTCCTGTTAAATTTATTAAAATCTTTGAAATTATAATAATTGTCCTTATTTGTGAATGTAACTTTTAAACTGAGAACTTACTGTTTAATATATAAACATTGCGTGTACTCAATTATGGCTATCGAGTAAAAATAACGTTTATGTAAAAAAAAATCTTTTGAATGAATAAACAAATGAATTACATCTTCATAATGCATTTTAAAAATAAAATTAAATTGTAAATTATATAATATTTGTAATTATAAATTAAATCAGTTTCTAAAGAGTTATTCTTATCATCGCTTTATAATAGAACGGAACTTTGTATTTTAAGTTTAATTTTTATCATTGATTTTGAGTTGATGTTTCACTTTTGAAACATGGGAATTGCGATGTTTCGATGATTATATATTAAAAAAAAACAATTATAATATTATGCTAATAATAAAAATAGTAATAATAATAAATGCTAAGAACTCTTTATCTGTCTATCTTTCTGAGACGAGGTATTATGTACACTATTTACATTATTCGGACTATTGTCCTCATCTTTGTCGCCATATTTATTTCAACGTTTAGGCCTTTTAGTATCTGTCTATATTTCTAAGATAAGGTATTATGTACACTATTTACATTATTCGGACTATTGTCCTCATCTTTGTCGCCATATTTATTACAACGTTTCGGCCTTTCAGTATCTGTCTATATTTCTAAGATAAGGTATTATGTACACTATTTACATTATTCGGACTATTGTCCTCATCTTTGTCGCCATATTTATTACAACGTTTCAGCCTTTCAGTATCTGTCTATATTTCTGAGATAAGGTATTATGTACACTATTTACATTATTCGGACTATCGTCCAAATCTTTGTCGCCATATTTATTACAACGTTTCGGCCTTTCAATATCTGTCTATATTTCTGAGATGAGGTTTTATGTACAGTATTTACATTATTCGGACTATTGTCCTCATCTTTGTCGCCATATTTATTACAACGTTTCGGCCGTTGTATGCTCCGGCCTTCTTCTTTATAAAGGGTTAGGTTCGACATTCCAACCACCTGAAGAAAGCTGGAGCGTACAATGGCTGAAACGTTGTAATAAATATGGCGACAAAGATGAGGACAATAGTCCAAATAATGTAAATACTGTACATAAAGTACAGATACGGAAGGATCGATACGGACCCGATAGACCAAAAATATGGAGACAAATTGAAAAATCCAACTAGAAACTGGCACGAATATCGAACCATTCTACACCGATGCAGAGATCTACAACTCATCCTATCAGGCTTGGCACCAAAACTTTATTTTATTTGGAATAACTTATTTCTGAAATTTACGAGTTTTAATAGTATATTCAGAATTGAAGCCAAAATTTCCATGGTAACATCAAGGGCGGATTGTTTAGAATAGGCAGGGTGGGGTGTTAGATTTTTAAATAAATAATTATATTTGTGCTCTACTTTCGTATCGAGCACTATTTTTTTAAAATAATAACAAAAATACTAAGGAACTTTGCATTATTTACCAAACCAGTTTCTTTCCTATTTTCTATAATATTTTCACATATATATATATATATATATATATATATATATATATATATATATATGAAGAAAGGAATGATTTTTTTCTTTCTTAATCCGAATGATTTTTATTACTGAAAGCGTGATGTTTAGTCAATACTCGTATTTGTCAATACTAGTTTATTTATTAACCAACATATTTATTTATTGTCATCTACTGGCCTCACTGTTAGAGAGATCTTGTTAGAGAAATATTTCAGCAGGATTCGAACCTGCGTTCCCCAAGGGGAAACTGTCATTAGATCTAACGTATTTTGACATCTCGTCTGCAGAGAAAAATAACTTGGATGAATAAGTAAGAATATCTATTACTAATTATATTATATAATTCCATATAATTTGTTCTCCCTTCATTTCTTTCCTCTTTTTTTTTTTTTTTTTTTTTTGGTTTTGTTTTGTTTTGTTTTGTTGCGGAGGCACGGTGGAGTAATGGATAATGGCTTGGATTGAGGAATCGAAGAGCCACGTTCGAATTCCAGTATGTATCCTCTTCTACTCACCCACCCCCAGCTATACGTGAATAGCAGCACAGACTTTCTATAGCGTTGAGATAGATAGATAGATAGATAGATAGATTTTAACAGAATGTGATAGATAGATAGATAGATTTGAACAGACTGTGATAGATAGATAGATAGATAGATAGATTTGAACAGACTGTGATAGATAGATAGATAGATAGATAGATAGATAGATAGATAGATAGATAGATAGATTTGAACAGACTGTGATAGATAGATAGATAGATAGATAGATAGATAGATAGATAGATAGATAGATAGATAGATAGATAGATAGATAGGCAACTGGTCTAGGAGAAGAACGACTCTGAATTCAAAACTTGCAGAGGTCTTGTGCATCAGGTCTCTGTATTCGGCCCTTCAAAAAGTGTGGATGGTTCTGTACAAAACCTTCACCGCTATAATCAAATCTCATGTGCTGGTGTCTGGCTGTCTGTTCCTATGTTTCTCGCACAAAAATAAAACGGTCAGATATTGACCTCGAATTGTCCCAATGGGAGATGTGCATTTTGTTAAGTAGATAATTAAGACATACCTTATAATTATTTATTCCTGTGGTCTAAAACACACTTCAGAAAAAAATTATTTTCTTGATGGAAAAAGAGAATGCATTTTAGATAGATAGACAGATAATAAACAAACTGAGATAGATAGATAGATAGATAGATAGATAGATAGATAGATTTGAACAGACTGTGATAGATAGATAGATAGATAGATAGATAGATAGATTTGAACAGACTGTGATAGATAGATAGATAGATAGATAGATAGATAGATAGATAGATAATAAACTTGCACAAGATAATAAACAGACTAGATAGATAATGGACAAATCTTTCTTTCTCCCTAGCTCTATATCTATACACACACACACACACACACACATATATATATATATATATATATATATATATATATATATCGCATGTATATGCAGTTGCTAATATCTCAATATTTAATTTATATCCACACTAGATAGATAAATTATAATGATAGATAGATAATAAACAGACTAGATAGATAATGAACAAATCTTTCTTTCTCTCTATCTCTATATATACACACACACACACACACATATATATATATATATATATATATATATATATATATATATATATATATAGCTTTTATATACAGTTGCTAATATCTCAATATTTAATTTATACCCACACTAGATAGATAGAAAAATAGATAGATAGATAGATAGATATGAACAGATTGTAATAAATGATTGTAATAGATAGATAGATAGATAGATAGATAGATAGATAGATAGATAGATAGATATGAACAGACTGTAATAGATAGATAGATAGATAGATAGATAGATAGATAGATAGATAGATAGATAGATAGATAGATAGATAGATATGAACAGACTGTAATAGATAGATAGATAGATAGATAGATAGATAGATAGATAGATAATGAACACACATACACAACATACCTACAACTATGTCAGTAACAATTCCTGACTAATGCATTCTCGAGTCTGGCACACGAAACGAAACCCTCTCCAGGACAATAAATAAAGAATCTTAAATGACCCACTACCCGAAGGTCGCTTCTTTTATAGCTTCGAAATTCAAATTGAATGTCACCTACCCCCGCATAAACGCAACACCTCCTCACCTACACAATTCTGCTAATAATGGCCCTGAAATGTTTCAGCGTTGTTCGATATCCTGAATAAAACGGAGTGAATTACCTTCTCAGAATTCGTTATCCTTAAATTCTTTTTTTTTTTTTTTTTTTTTAATGCCGGTTCCAACGCCAGCAAAAGTCGAAATCATTCACTCCAGTTCCCCGAGAGCTCATTACGAAGGCTACAGTGGTTTAAAGAATTATTTAAATCAACAAATCGGTTCTCTGCTAACTTCATGCAGTATTCATCGTAGCCACGTTTTAATAAAAAAAAATAAAATAAAATAAAAACATTTAAAGAAATAAACGACGCATTAAACCTTTTTGTAAACTTTTCTTTTTTAAATTTACGATGATTCAGTTACCATCAATCGACTTAATAAACAATGCTTTACTTAATGACGGTCCAAAAGCGGAGAAGTAGCGATGTTGGCAATTCAAATACATCCTTTAACTGAAGTGGTGGAACTTTCAAACTTAATAAGTAATGGAAAAAGTGAATTAAACTTTTATTACGTTATATTGCTATAATCATTCTATTTTATTATATTAATAGCTTTTTGTGCCCAATAAGATCTACAGCAATAACAACTCTTTTTTCCGTTACATTGCTTTTATTACAGTCTATATTGTTATAATTGTTCTATTTTGTTATTAGTTATTATTGTTAATCTCTTATTGTTGTTAATCTCTTATTGTGCCTAATAAGATCTACGGTAAGATCTTTTATCCGTGACATAAATCTGATTAAGGTTTTCTGTCATAATTGTTTCATTTTATTAATAGTTTTGTTAATCTTTTATTGCATCTAATAAGATCTACAATAAGAACTAATCTTCTATTGGTCACATCATTTTTATTCCAATATATTTTTTATTATAGTTTAGTTTTATTATTAGTTATTGTTGTTGCCTCTTATTGGGCCTAATAAGATTTACAGTAAAGAAGGAATCTTTTATCCGTTACATTACTTTTATTACAGTATATTGATTTTCTAAGCGTAGCTTAGATGTGGCATCGGGCCGAAGCTATAGGTACCCAATGAGGATCGACCTCACTACTCAGCCGTAATTGTTCTAGCGAGAAAAGCTTGCTAATCACTATTTCATGTTGTTCTGTCTACTGAATGGAAGAGCGTGATGGCAAATAATTTAATTATAAGAACTAAGCCAAGTATTTCATAATATAAATAGGAAACTATTTCTTGTTGTACGGCGAAAGAGCATGATCGCAAATAATGTCATTAACAGAACCAAATATTAATAACGCAAATGTAGGAAATTATTTATTTATTGTAGTACAGTGTACGGAATGAAAGAGATGATCGCAAATTAGTTCGGAAGAATAAAAACCTGAAGGCAACAATAAAAATAACGCCATATTTTACTATTTCTTGTATTACAATATATATATATACATATATATATATATATATATATATATATATATATATATATATATATATATAAATTATATACTGAATAGAAGAAAAGCACAGTCCTCCGGAATAATTTCCTCATACAAATAAAAATAAGAAGCAAGTCGTAACAGTTACAATATCGAAATATCATTTCGTATTTTACAGTACACTGTGTGGATGGAAAATATGATAGTGAAGAAGCATTTTATTTAAAGTATACAATAAAGTTTAACTGGCAATATCCATAAAGCGTTTGCAATAATTCAGTGTGTAGTGTGTTACTCGCCATGAAGTGTGCTTTCTTTTTCTTTCGTTTATCACGTATACCGAGAGCTGATCTACCCTTACTGCTTGGGCATTTATATAGTCTACGCCTTAGCTATGCTAATTAGACAGTCATTTACATATCACTATATGACGTGCTGTTTAGTCAGCACACTGAAGTTCTTAAGAAAGGTAGTGTTCTTGGTAGTGATTAGTTTTAGTAATTATGAATTAATTAATTATTAATTAATTAGTGTGAGGATTAATTACGCTAAACGTATTTTACAAATCAACGTCTCCAATTGGACATTTTTTTCTTTCTTTCAGTACAAGAGTTTAGAATGTTCTTGTTAGACTCTTTCTGTTAGTAAAGAACTACTTTGGAATTCCGGTCTTCGGAGATGTTTACCACTTAATAACGTAAGAATTTTCACAGGCTGTTGTAGTAAATAAAATTGTAGAAATTAAATTTAAAGACGTTTTAGAGATTTTTACCAAAATTTAAAACAGTGTTTAAAGTTACTTAAGAAATATTTCTTATTGGCCATTTGTCAGAAGCCAAATCGAAATATTGGCAAATTCATGGGAATTTTAATTACGGCTGCAGAAACGCAAAACAATGCTTTCGAAGAAAAACATTTTTCGATTGCTTTCTGCAATATTCTTAACTGAAGCACAAAAAGATGTGATATAAAAAAAAATTTTAAAAATAAATGTAGCACAGGTAACAATTTTCGTTTTGTATTTGTCTATATTTCTGAGATGAGGTATTATGTACAGTATTTACATTATTCGGACTATTGTCCTCATCTTTGTCACCATATTTATTACAACGTTTCGGCCTTTCAGTATCTGTCTATATTTCTGAGATGAGGTATTATGTACACTATTTACATTATTCGGACTATTGTCCTCATCTTTGTCGCCATATTTATTACAACGTTTCGGACCTTCAGTATCTGTCTATATTTCTGAGATGAGGTATTATGTACACTATTTACATTATTCGGACTATTGTCCTCATCTTTGTCGCCATATTTATTACAACGTTTCGGCCCTTCAGTATCTGTCTATATTTCTGAGATGAGGTATTATGTACACTAATTACATTATTCGGACTATTGTCCTCATCTTTGTGGCCATATTTATTACAAAGTTTCGGCCCTTCAGTATCTGTCTATATTTCTGAGATGAGGTATTATGTACACTATTTACATTATTCCGACTATTGCCCTCATCTTTGTCACCATATTTATTACAACGTTTCGCCCTTTCAGTATCTGTCTATATTTCTGAGTTGAGGTATTATGTACAGTATTTACATTATTCGGACTATTGCCCTCATCTTTGTCGCCATATTTATTACAACGTTTCGGCCCTTCAGTATCTGTCTATATTTCTGAGATGAGGTATTATGTACACTATTTACATTATTCGGACTATTGTCCTCATCTTTGTCGCCATATTTATTACAACGTTTCGGCCCTTCAGTATCTGTCTATATTTCTGAGATGAGGTATTATGTACACTATTTATATTATTCGGACTATTGTCCTCATCTTTGTCACCACATTTATTACAACGTTTCGGCCCTTCAGTATCTGTCTATATTTCTGAGATGAGGTATTATGTACAGTAATTACATTATTCGGACTATTGTCCTCATCTTTGTCGCCATATTTATTACAACGTTTCGGCCCTTCAGTATCTGTCTATATTTCTGAGATGAGGTATTATGTACACTATTTACATTATTCGGACTATTGCCCTCATCTTTGTCGCCATATTTATTACAACGTTTCGGCCCTTCAGTATCTGTCTATATTTCTGAGATGAGGTATTATGTACACTATTTACATTATTCGGACTATTGTCCTCATCTTTGTCGCCATATTTATTACAACGTTTCGGACCTTCAGTATCTGTCTATATTTCTGAGATGAGGTATTATGTACATTAATTACATTATTCGGACTATTGTCCTCATCTTTGTGGCCATATTTATTACAACGTTTCGGCCCTTCAGTATCTGTCTATATTTCTGAGATGAGGTATTATGTACACTATTTACATTATTCGGACTATTGCCCTCATCTTTGTCACCATATTTATTACAACGTTTCGCCCTTTCAGTATCTGTCTATATTTCTGAGTTGAGGTATTATGTACAGTATTTACATTATTCGGACTATTGCCCTCATCTTTGTCGCCATATTTATTACAACGTTTCGGCCCTTCAGTATCTGTCTATATTTCTGAGATGAGGTATTATGTACAATATTTACATTATTCGGACTATTTCCTCATCTTTGTCGTCATATTTATTACAACGTTTCGGCCCTTCAGTATCTGTCTATATTTCTGAGATGAGGTATTATGTACACTATTTACTTTATTCGGACTATTGCCCTCATCTTTGTCACAATATTTATTACAACGTTTCGGTCTTTCAGTATCTGTCTATATTTCTGAGATGAGGTATTATGTACACTATTTACATTATTCGGACTATTGCCCTCATCTTTGTCGCCATATTTATTACAACGTTTCGGAACTTCAGTATCTGTCTATATTTCTGAGATGAGGTATTATGTACACTATTTACATTATTCGGACTATTGTCCTCATCTTTGTCGCCATATTTATTACAACGTTTCGGCCCTTCAGTATCTGTCTATATTTCTGAGATGAGGTATTATGTACACTATTTACATTATTTGGACTATTGTCCTCATCTTTGTCGCCATATTTATTACAACGTTTCGGCCCTTCAGTATCTGTCTATATTTCTGAGATGAGGTATTATGTACACTATTTACATTCTTCGGACTATTGCCCTCATCTTTGTCGCCATATTTATTACAACGATTCGGCCCTTCAGTATCTATCTACATTTCTGAGATGAAGTATTATGTACACTATTTACATTATTCGGACTATTGCCCTCATCTTTGTCGCCATATTTATTACAACGTTTCGGCCCTTCAGTATCTGTCTATATTTCTGAGATGAGGTATTCTGTAAACTATTTACATTATTCGGACTATTGTCCTCATCTTTGTCGCCATATTTATTACAACGTTTCGGACCTTCAGTATCTGTCTATATTTCTGAAATGAGGTATTATGTACACTATTTACATTATTCGGACTATTGCCCTCATCTTTGTCGCCATATTTATTACAACGTTTCGGACCTTCAGTATCTGTCTATATTTCTGAGATGAGGTATTATGCACACTATTTACATTATTTGGACTATTGTCCTCATCTTTGTCGCCATATTTATTACAACGTTTCGGCCCTTCAGTATCTGTCTATATTTCTGAGATGAGGTATTATGTACACTATTTACATTATTCGGACTATTGCCCTCATCTTTGTCGCCATATTTATTACAACGTTTCGGCCCTTCAGTATCTGTCTACATTTCTGAGATGAGGTATTATGTACACTATTTACATTATTCGGACTATTGCCCTCATCTTTGTCGCCATATTTATTACAACGTTTCGGCCCTTCAGTATCTGTCTATATTTCTGAGATGAGGTATTATGTACACTATTTACATTATTCGGACTATTGTCCTCATCTTTGTCGCCATATTTATTACAACGATTCGGCCCTTCAGTATCTGTCTATATTTCTGAGATGAGGTATTATGTACACTATTTACATTATTCGGACTATTGCCCTCATCTTTGTCGCCATATTTATTACAACGTTTCGGCCCTTCAGTATCTGTCTACATTTCTGAGATGAGGTATTATGTACACTATTTACATTATTCGGACTATTGCCCTCATCTTTTTCGCCATATTTATTACAACGTTTCGGCCCTTCAGTATCTGTCTATATTTCTGAGATGAGGTATTCTGTACACTATTTACATTATTCGGACTATTGTCCTCATCTTTGTCGCCATATTTATTACAACGTTTCGGACCTTCAGTATCTGTCTATATTTCTGAGATGAGGTATTATGTACAGTATTTACATTATTCGGACTATTGCCCTCATCTTTGTTGCCATATTTATTACAACGTTTCGGCCTTTCAGTATCTGTCTATATTTCTGAGATGAGGTATTATGTACAGTATTTACATTATTCGGACTATTGCCCTCATCTTTGTCGCCATATTTATTACAACGTTTCGGCCCTTCAGTATCTGTCTATATTTCTGAAATGAGGTATTATGTACACTATTTACATTATTCGGACTATTGTCCTCATCTTTGTCGCCATATTTATTACAACGTTTCGGCCCTTCAGTATCTGTCTATATTTCTGAGATGAGGTATTATGTACACTATTTACATTATTCGGACTATTGCCCTCATCTTTGTCGCCATATTTATTACAACGTTTCGGCCCTTCAGTATCTGTCTACATTTCTGAGATGAGGTATTATGTACACTATTTACATTATTCGGACTATTGCCCTCATCTTTGTCGCCATATTTATTACAACGTTTCGGCCCTTCAGTATCTGTCTATATTTCTGAGATGAGGTATTATGTACACTATTTACATTATTCGGACTATTGTCCTCATCTTTGTCGCCATATTTATTACAACGTTTCGGCCCTTCAGTATCTGTCTATATTTCTAAGATGAGGTATTATGTACACTATTTAAATTATTCGGACTATTGCCCGCATCTTTGTCGCCATATTTATTACAACGTTTCGGCCCTTCAGTATCTGTCTATATTTCTGAGATGAGGTATTCTGTACACTATTTACATTATTCGGACTATTGTCCTCATCTTTGTCGCCATATTTATTACAACGTTTCGGACCTTCAGTATCTGTCTATATTTCTGAGATGAGGTATTATGTACAGTATTTACATTATTCGGACTATTGCCCTCATCTTTGTCGCCATATTTATTACAACGTTTCGGCCCTTCAGTATCTGTCTATATTTCTGAAATGAGGTATTATGTACACTATTTACATTATTCGGACTATTGTCCTCATCTTTGTCGCCATATTTATTACAACGTTTCGGCCCTTCAGTATCTGTCTATATTTCTGAGATGAGGTATTATGTACACTATTTACATTATTCGGACTATTGCCCTCATCTTTGTTGCCATATTTATTACAAAGTTTCGGCCTTTCAGTATCTGTCTATATTTCTGAGATGAGGTATTATGTACAGTATTTACATTATTCGGACTATTGCCCTCATCTTTGTCGCCATATTTATTACAACGTTTCGGCCTTTCAGTATCTGTCTATATTTCTGAAATGAGGTATTATGTACACTATTTACATTATTCGGACTATTTCCTCATCTTTGTCGCCATATTTATTACAACGTTTCGGCCCTTCAGTATCTGTCTACATTTCTGAGATGAGGTATTATGTACACTATTTACATTATTCGGACTATTGCCCTCATCTTTGTCGCCATATTTATTACAACGTTTCGGCCCTTCAGTATCTGTCTACATTTCTGAGATGAGGTATTATGTACAGTATTTACATTATTCGGACTATTGCCCTCATCTTTGTCGCCATATTTATTACAACGTTTCGGCCCTTCAGTATCTGTCTATATTTCTGAAATGAGGTATTATGTACACTATTTACATTATTCGGCCTATTGTCCTCATCTTTGTCGCCATATTTATTACAACGTTTCGGCCCTTCAGTATCTGTCTATATTTCTGAGATGAGGTATTATGTACACTATTTACATTATTCGGACTATTGCCCTCATCTTTGTCGCCATATTTATTACAACGTTTCGGCCCTTCAGTATCTGTCTACATTTCTGAGATGAGGTATTATGTACACTATTTACATTATTCGGACTATTGCCCTCATCTTTGTCGCCATATTTATTACAACGTTTCGGCCCTTCAGTATCTGTCTATATTTCTGAGATGAGGTATTATGTACACTATTTACATTATTCGGACTATTGTCCTCATCTTTGTCGCCATATTTATTACAACGTTTCGGCCCTTCAGTATCTGTCTATATTTCTAAGATGAGGTATTATGTACACTATTTAAATTATTCGGACTATTGCCCGCATCTTTGTCGCCATATTTATTACAACGTTTCGGCCCTTCAGTATCTGTCTATATTTCTGAGATGAGGTATTCTGTACACTATTTACATTATTCGGACTATTGTCCTCATCTTTGTCGCCATATTTATTACAACGTTTCGGACCTTCAGTATCTGTCTATATTTCTGAGATGAGGTATTATGTACAGTATTTACATTATTCGGACTATTGCCCTCATCTTTGTCGCCATATTTATTACAACGTTTCGGCCCTTCAGTATCTGTCTATATTTCTGAAATGAGGTATTATGTACACTATTTACATTATTCGGACTATTGTCCTCATCTTTGTCGCCATATTTATTACAACGTTTCGGCCCTTCAGTATCTGTCTATATTTCTGAGATGAGGTATTATGTACACTATTTACATTATTCGGACTATTGCCCTCATCTTTGTTGCCATATTTATTACAAAGTTTCGGCCTTTCAGTATCTGTCTATATTTCTGAGATGAGGTATTATGTACAGTATTTACATTATTCGGACTATTGCCCTCATCTTTGTCGCCATATTTATTACAACGTTTCGGCCTTTCAGTATCTGTCTATATTTCTGAAATGAGGTATTATGTACACTATTTACATTATTCGGACTATTTCCTCATCTTTGTCGCCATATTTATTACAACGTTTCGGCCCTTCAGTATCTGTCTACATTTCTGAGATGAGGTATTATGTACACTATTTACATTATTCGGACTATTGCCCTCATCTTTGTCGCCATATTTATTACAACGTTTCGGCCCTTCAGTATCTGTCTATATTTCTGAGATGAGGTATTATGTACACTATTTACATTATTCGGACTATTGCCCGCATCTTTGTCGCCATATTTATTACAACGTTTCGGCCCTTCAGTATCTATCTATATTTCTGAGATGAGGTATTCTGTACACTATTTACATTATTCGGACTATTGCCCTCATCTTTGTCGCCATATTTATTACAACGTTTCGGCCTTTCAGTATCTGTCTATATTTCTGAGATGAGGTATTATGTACAGTATTTACATTATTCGGACTATTGCCCTCATCTTTGTCGCCATATTTATTACAACGTTTCGGCCCTTCAGTATCTGTCTATATTTCTGAAATGAGGTATTATGTACACTATTTACATTATTCGGACTATTGTCCTCATCTTTGTCGCCATATTTATTACAACGTTTCGGCCCTTCAGTATCTGTCTATATTTCTGAGATGAGGTATTATGTACACTATTTACATTATTCGGACTATTGCCCTCATCTTTGTCGCCATATTTATTACAACGTTTCGGCCTTTCAGTATCTGTCTATATTTCTGAAATGAGGTATTATGTACACTATTTACATTATTCGGACTATTTCCTCATCTTTGTCGCCATATTTATTACAACGTTTCGGCCCTTCAGTATCTGTCTACATTTCTGAGATGAGGTATTATGTACACTAATTACATTATTCGGACTATTGCCCTCATCTTTGTCGCCATATTTATTACAACGTTTCGGCCCTTCAGTATCTGTCTATATTTCTGAGATGAGGTATTATGTACACTATTTACATTGTTCGGGCTATTGTCCTCATCTTTGTCGCCATATTTATTACAACGTTTCGGCCCTTCAGTATCTGTCTATATTTCTAAGATGAGGTATTATGTACACTATTTAAATTATTCGGACTATTGCCCGCATCTTTGTCGCCATATTTATTACAACGTTTCGGCCCTTCAGTATCTGTCTATATTTCTGAGATGAGGTATTCTGTACACTATTTACATTATTCGGACTATTGTCCTCATCTTTGTCGCCATATTTATTACAACGTTTCGGACCTTCAGCATCTGTCTATATTTCTGAGATGAGGTATTATGTACACTATTTACATTATTCGGACTATTGCCCTCATCTTTGTCGCCATATTTATTACAACGTTTCGGCCTTTCAGTATCTGTCTATATTTCTGAGATGAGGTATTATGTACAGTATTTACATTATTCGGACTATTGCCCTCATCTTTGTCGCCATATTTATTACAACGTTTCGGCCCTTCAGTATCTGTCTATATTTCTGAAATGAGGTATTATGTACAGTATTTACATTATTCGGACTATTGTCCTCATCTTTGTCGCCATATTTATTACAACGTTTCGGCCCTTCAGTATCTGTCTATATTTCTGAGATGAGGTATTATGTACACTATTTACATTATTCGGACTATTGCCCTCATCTTTGTCGCCATATTTATTACAACGTTTCGGCCTTTCAGTATCTGTCTATATTTCTGAGATAATGTATTATGTACACTATTTACATTATTCGGACTATTGTCCTCATCTTTGTCGCCAAATTTATTGCAACGTTTCGGCCCTTCAGTATCTGTCTATATTTCTGAGATGAGGTATTATGTACACTATTTACATTATTCGGACTATTGCCCTCATCTTTGTCGCCATATTTATTACAACGTTTCGGCCTTTCAGTATCTGTCTATATTTCTGAGATGAGGTATTATGTACAGTATTTACATTATTCGGACTATTGCCCTCATCTTTGTCGCCACATTTATTACAACGTCTCGGCCCTTCAGTATCTGTCTATATTTCTGAGATGAGGTATTATGTACACTATTTACTTATTCGGACTATTGTCCTCATCTTTGTCGCCATATTTATTACAACGTTTCGGCCCTTCAGTATCTGTCTATATTTCTGAGATGAGGTATTATGTACGCTATTTACATTATTCGGACTATTGCCCGCATCTTTGTCGCCATATTTATTACAACGTTTCGGCCTTTCAATATCTGTCTATATTTCTGAGATGAGGTATTATGTACACTATTTACATTATTCGGACTATTGTCCTCATCTTTGTCGCCATATTTATTACAACGTTTCGGCCCTTCAGTATCTGTCTATATTTCTGAGATGAGGTATTATGTACACTATTTACATTATTCGGACTATTGCCCTCATCTTTGTCGCCATATTTATTACAACGTTTCGGCCTTTCAGTATCTGTCTATATTTCTGAGATGAGGTATTATGTACACTATTTACATTATTTGGACTATTGCCCTCATCTTCGTCGCCATATTTATTACAACGTTTCGGCCCTTCAGTATCTGTCTATATTTCTGAGATGAGGTATTATGTACACTATTTACATTATTCGGACTATTGTCCTCATCTTTGTCGCCATATTTATTACAACGTTTCGGCCCTTCAGTATCTGTCTATATTTCTGAGATGAGGTATTATGTACACTATTTACATTATTCGGACTATTGTCCTCATCTTTGTCGCCATATTTATTACAACGTTTCGGCCCTTCAGTATCTGTCTATATTTCTAAGATGAGGTATTATGTACACTATTTAAATTATTCGGACTATTGCCCGCATCTTTGTCGCCATATTTATTACAACGTTTCGGCCCTTCAGTATCTGTCTATATTTCTGAGATGAGGTATTCTGTACACTATTTACATTATTCGGACTATTGTCCTCATCTTTGTCGACATATTTATTACAACGTTTCGGACCTTCAGTATCTGTCTATATTTCTGAGATGAGGTATTATGTACACTATTTACATTATTCGGACTATTGCCCTCATCTTTGTCGCCATATTTATTACAACGTTTCGGCCTTTCAGTATCTGTCTATATTTCTGAGATGAGGTATTATGTACACTATTTACATTATTTGGACTATTGCCCTCATCTTCGTCGCCATATTTATTACAACGTTTCGGCCCTTCAGTATCTGTCTATATTTCTGAGATGAGGTATTATGTACACTATTTACATTATTCGGACTATTGTCCTCATCTTTGTCGCCATATTTATTACAACGTTTCGGCCCTTCAGTATCTGTCTATATTTCTGAGATGAGGTATTATGTACACTATTTACATTATTCGGACTATTGTCCTCATCTTTGTCGCCATATTTATTACAACGTTTCGGACCTTCAGTATCTGTCTATATTTCTGAGATGAGGTATTATGTACACTATTTACATTATTCGGACTATTGCACTCATCTTTGTCGCCATATTTATTACAACGTTTCGGCCTTTCAGTATCTGTCTATATTTCTGAGATGAGGTATTATGTACAGTATTTACATTATTCGGACTATTGCCCTCATCTTTGTCGCCATATTTATTACAACGTTTCGGCCCTTCAGTATCTGTCTATATTTCTGAAATGAGGTATTATGTACACTATTTACATTATTCGGACTATTGTCCTCATCTTTGTCGCCATATTTATTACAACGTTTCGGCCCTTCAGTATCTGTCTATATTTCTGAGATGAGGTATTATGTACACTATTTACATTATTCGGACTATTGCCCTCATCTTTGTCGCCATATTTATTACAACGTTTCGGCCCTTCAGTATCTGTCTATATTTCTGAATTGATGTATTATGTACACTATTTACATTATTCGGACTATTGTCCTCATCTTTGTCGCAAAATTTATTGCAACGTTTCGGCCCTTCAGTATCTGTCTATATTTCTGAGATGAGGTATTATGTACACTATTTACATTATTCGGACTATTGCCCTCATCTTTGTCGCCATATTTATTACAACGTTTCGGCCTTTCAGTATCTGTCTATATTTCTGAGATGAGGTATTATGTACACTATTTACATTATTCGAACTATTGCCCTCATCTTTGTCGCCACAATTATTACAACGTCTCGGCCCTTCAGTATCTGTCTATATTTCTGAGATTAGGTATTATGTACACTATTTACATTATTCGGACTATTGCCCTCATCTTTTTCGCCATATTTATTACAACGTTTCGGCCCTTCAGTATCTGTCTATATTTCTGAAATGAGGTATTATGTACACTATTTACATTATTCGGACTATTGTCCTCATCTTTGTCGCCATATTTATTACAACGTTTCGGCCCTTCAGTATCTGTCTATATTTCTGAGATGAGGTATTATGTACACTATTTACATTATTCGGACTATTGCCCTCATCTTTGTCGCCATATTTATTACAACGTTTCGGCCCTTCAGTATCTGTCTATATTTCTGAGATGATGTATTATGTACACTATTTACATTATTCGGACTATTGTCCTCATCTTTGTCGCAAAATTTATTGCAACGTTTCGGCCCTTCAGTATCTGTCTATATTTCTGAGATGAGGTATTATGTACACTATTTACATTATTCGGACTATTGCCCTCATCTTTGTCGCCATATTTATTACAACGTTTCGGCCTTTCAGTATCTGTCTATATTTCTGAGATGAGGTATTATGTACAGTATTTACATTATTCGGACTATTGCCCTCATCTTTGTTGCCACATTTATTACAACGTCTCGGCGCTTCAGTATCTGTCTATATTTCTGAGATGAGGTATTATGTACACTATTTACTTATTCGGACTATTGTCCTCATCTTTGTCGCCATATTTATTACAACGTTTCGGCCCTTCAGTATCTGTCTATATTTCTGAGATGAGGTATTATGTACGCTATTTACATTATTCGGACTATTGCCCGCATCTTTGTCGCCATATTTATTACAACGTTTCGGCCTTTCAATATCTGTCTATATTTCTGAGATGAGGTATTATGTACACTATTTACATTATTCGGACTATTGTCCTCATCTTTGTCGCCATATTTATTACAACGTTTCGGCCCTTCAGTATCTGTCTATATTTCTGAGATGAGGTATTATGTACACTATTTACATTATTCGGACTATTGCCCTCATCTTTGTCGCCATATTTATTACAACGTTTCGGCCTTTCAGTATCTGTCTATATTTCTGAGATGAGGTATTATGTACACTATTTACATTATTTGGACTATTGCCCTCATCTTCGTCGCCATATTTATTACAACGTTTCGGCCCTTCAGTATCTGTCTATATTTCTGAGATGAGGTATTATGTACACTATTTACATTATTCGGACTATTGTCCTCATCTTTGTCGCCATATTTATTACAACGTTTCGGCCCTTCAGTATCTGTCTACATTTCTGAGATGAGGTATTATGTACACTATTTACATTATTCGGACTATTGTCCTCATCTTTGTCGCCATATTTATTACAACGTTTCGGACCTTCAGTATCTGTCTATATTTCTGAGATGAGGTATTATGTACACTATTTACATTATTCGGACTATTGCACTCATCTTTGTCGCCATATTTATTACAACGTTTCGGCCTTTCAGTATCTGTCTATATTTCTGAGATGAGGTTTTATGTACACTATTTACATTATTCGGACTATTGCACTCATCTTTGTCGCCATATTTATTACAACGTTTCGGCCCTTCAGTATCTGTCTATATTTCTGAGATGATGTATTATGTACACTATTTACATTATTCGGACTATTGTCCTCATCTTTGTCGCAAAATGTATTGCAACGTTTCGGCCCTTCAGTATCTGTCTATATTTCTGAGATGAGGTATTATGTACACTATTTACATTATTCGGACTATTGCCCTCATCTTTGTCGCCATATTTATTACAACGTTTCGGCCTTTCAGTATCTGTCTATATTTCTGAGATGAGGTATTATGTACACTATTTACATTATTCGGACTATTGCCCTCATCTTTGTCGCCACAATTATTACAACGTCTCGGCCCTTCAGTATCTGTCTATATTTCTGAGATTAGGTATTATGTACACTATTTACATTATTCGGACTATTGTCCTCATCTTTGTCGCCATATTTATTACAACGTTTCGGCCCTTCAGTATCTGTCTATATATCTGAGATGAGGTATTATGTACGCTATTTACATTATTCGGACTATTGCCCTCATCTTTGTCGCCATATTTATTACAACGTTTCGGCCTTTCAATATCTGTCTATATTTCTGAGATGAGGTATTATGTACACTATTTACGTTATTCAGACTATTGTCCTCATCTTTGTCGCCATATTTATCACAACATTTCAGCCGTTGTACGCTCCAGCCTTCTTTAGGTGGTTGGAATGTCCTCAAGGACACATGGCACAGTGGATAAAGACGTTTGTTAGATCCAGTGACAGGACCCAAAGAGTGTGAGTTCAATACCCGGTTAAGGCAGTGGAGAACTTGGAGAGGGGAATTAACAGGAGATAACTGATAACTGACATCCATTAAACATAGCACGTGGAACTAGAACAGTCTACCCCAGTGAGCGAAATAAAGGGTTCAGTTCGACATTCCAACCACCTGAAGAAGACCGTAGCGTACAACGGCCGAAATGTTGTAATAAATATGGCGACAAAGATGAGGACAATAGTCCGAATAATGTTTCCTTTAGTTTTCTTGATTTTTGGTTTAGAGTTGTATATATTTCGTTTGTTGTCGCCATTTTGTATTTTTTAAATTGGCTAACAAGTTACGCTACATCTTGTTTTGTTTTTTTATTTTAATTTTTATTATTTATCTTATTTTTGTAAATTGTTGGAAAAGATAAATAATAACAGAAAAGATTCAAAAAAGAGTTTTTTTTTTTTTATCTTTTCACCCGAACAGTTTCCTTTTTTTTCGTTTCCCAACCTGCTTTTTCGTTGGATAAGCGCTCCCATCATGGTATTCTCAACATCCTTCTGCAGAACCACATTTTTATTGCTTTTCTGTTTTCTCTTCGCCTGTGAGGAGCTTGTTCAGCATTCACTGCCACATATGAGGACTGATATTATACAGATTCCGTATCGGAGGATTCATATTGCTTAACAGGTCAGCACACTTTTTTGTTGCTTCTAACGAAATTTTCTTCTTTCTTCATACGTTGCTTTCAGAAGGTATCTTTGGCTAAGAACTTCTGATTGCGGTGTCACTTCCCAGATATTTAAATCCCCATACTTGCTGATAATCATACATTCGGTTTTCTAAGTGTTAATTGTCCGTTCTCACTCTTTGTTACTAACTTGTCTAAGAGTCTGGGTAGCTTATGGGTCTATATAGTTTATGTGTCTATGTAGCTTATCGGTTTATGTAGCTTATGTGTCTATGTAGATTATCGGTTTATGTAGCTTATGTGTCTATGTAGCTTATCGGTTTATGTAGCTTATGTGTCTATGTAGCTTATCAGTTTATGTAGCTTATGTGTCTATGTAGCTTATCGGTTTATGTAGCTTATGTGTCGATGTAGCTTATGGGTCTATATAGTTTATGTGTCTATGTAGCTTATCGGTTTATGTAGCTTATGTGTCTATGTAGCTTATCGGTTTATGTAGCTTATGTGTCGATGTAGCTTATCGGTTTATGTAGCTTATGTGTCGATGTAGCTTATCGGTTTATGTAGCTTATGTGTCGATGTAGCTTATCGGTTTATGTAGCTTATGTGTCGATGTAGCTTATCGGTTTATGTAGCTTATGTGTCTATGTAGCTTATCGGTTTATGTAGCTTATGTGTCTATGTAGCTTATCGGTTTATGTAGCTTATGTGTCTATGTAGCTTATCGGTTTATGTAGCTTATGTGTCGATGTAGCTTATCGGTTTATGTAGCTTATGTGTCCATGTAGCTTATCGGTTTATGTAGCTTATGTGTCCATGTAGCTTATCGGTTTATGTAGCTTATGTGTCTATGTAGCTTATCGGTTTATGTAGCTTATGTGTCTATGTAGCTTATCGGTTTATGTAGCTTATGTGTCGATGTAGCTTATCGGTTTATGTAGCTTATGTGTCTATGTAGCTTATCGGTTTATGTAGCTTATGTGTCTATGTAGCTTATCGGTTCATGTAGCTTATGTGTCGATGTAGCTTATCGGTTTATGTAGCTTATGTGTCGATGTAGCTTATCGGTTTATGTAGCTTATGTGTCGATGTAGCTTATCGGTTTATGTAGCTTATGTGTCTATGTAGCTTATCGGTTTATGTAGCTTATGTGTCTATGTAGCTTATCGGTTCATGTAGCTTATGTGTCGATGTAGCTTATCGGTTTATGTAGCTTATGTGTCGATGTAGCTTATCGGTTTATGTAGCTTATGTGTCTATGTAGCTTATCGGTTTATGTAGCTTATGTGTCTATGTAGCTTATCGGTTCATGTAGCTTATGTGTCGATGTAGCTTATCGGTTTATGTAGCTTATGTGTCTATGTAGCTTATCGGTTTATGTAGCTTATGTGTCTATGTAGCTTATCGGTTTATGTAGCTTATGTGTCGATGTAGCTTATCGGTTTATGTAGCTTATGTGTCTATGTAGCTTATCGGTTTATGTAGCTTATGTGTCTATGTAGCTTATCGGTTCATGTAGCTTATGTGTCGATGTAGCTTATCGGTTTATGTAGCTTATGTGTCTATGTAGCTTATCGGTTTATGTAGCTTATGTGTCGATGTAGCTTATCGGTTTATGTAGCTTATGTGTCTATGTAGCTTATCGGTTTATGTAGCTTATGTGTCTATGTAGCTTATCGGTTTATGTAGCTTATGTGTCGATGTAGCTTATCGGTTTATGTAGCTTATGTGTCTATGTAGCTTATCGGTTTATGTAGCTTATGTGTCGATGTAGCTTATCGGTTTATGTAGCTTATGTGTCTATGTAGCTTATCGGTTTATGTAGCTTATGTGTCGATGTAGCTTATCGGTTTATGTAGCTTATGTGTCCATGTAGCTTATCGGTTTATGTAGCTTATGTGTCCATGTAGCTTATCGGTTTATGTAGCTTATGTGTCCATGTAGCTTATCGGTTTATGTAGCTTATGTGTCCATGTAGCTTATCGGTTTATGTAGCTTATGTGTCCATGTAGCTTATCGGTTTATGTAGCTTATGTGTCCATGTAGCTTATCGGTTTATGTAGCTTATGTGTCTATGTAGCTTATCAGTTTATGTAGCTTATGTGTCCATGTAGCTTATCGGTTTATGTAGCTTATGTGTCCATGTAGCTTATCGGTTTATGTAGCTTATGTGTCGATGTAGCTTATCGGTTTATGTAGCTTATGTGTCTATGTAGCTTATCGGTTTATGTAGCCTATTTTGCTGCATCTACATCTCCAAATTTAGTATACAAATGCCATCAAATAAAATAGCAGTGTTTAATCTGAAAAATAAGGTAATCAATCTCATACTTTTCTGTATATATATATATAGATAGATACACACACACATATATATATGTGTGTGTGTGTGTGTGTGAGAGAGAGAGAAAGAGTGTGTAAAAACATATAGAAAATTGGAAAGAACTCGTTAAGTAAATAATCCAAAGTTCTTTAGTATTTTTGTTATTATTTTTAAAAAATAGTGCTCGATACAAAAGAGCATAAATATAATTATTTATTTAAAAATATGATCCCAACACGCTACATAAGAGTTCTCATGTTTCAAAACAAGAGCCGAAAACTTCAATATAATTATTTGAGTCAAATTGAATTAAAGTGCCAAGCTCTGTTACTTTAATTCAATTTAATTCAAATAATTATATTGAAGTTTTCGGCTCTTGTTTTGAAACATGAGAACTCTTATGTAGCGTGTTGGGATCATATTTTTAAATATACATATATATATATATATATATATATATATATATATATATATATAATAAAAAGGCTTAAACACTAATATTCCATGGTTATAATTTATTCCATTGGAATCATAAATACGATCCAATTCATCAGACCGACAAATTCAAAAAGAAAACAGAAAAACCCACTCCGGGAATAAAAAAATAAAATTTAGAGAGAATGTATGTATGAGAGTAGGGGACGAATTTTAGAGTAAAGGAAAGCGATAGGGAGGGGTAACCACCCTAAATCTGTGATAGCTCACTTCCCCAAAACTGTGAATACGAGAATAAATAGGCTAGCCCAAAAATCTTTAGCGATAATAAATTTATATACAAGCAGGCCCTCAAAAATCATAAATTATGACCATAGAATATTAGTCTTTAAGGCTTTTTATTATATCCTTACTCTGTCCCGGACATTGAGTTCTACCTCGATTCTATCCTCTTGGATTTATTTTTTATACATATATATATATATATATATATATATATATATATATGTGTGTGTGTGTGTGTGTATATATTTATATACTTTAGATATATGATTGCATATGTATATGTATATTTACCACTAATATTATCAATATCTATCTATCTATCTATATCTTCTTTTTTTTTTTAAGCTTAGCGCCCCGAGCAAGGCATGAAGCCACTAGGATGGAGGGGGGTTGCAGAAGATTTGTAGCAAGAGCAGATAGGAGTGATAGAAGAAAGGATGAAGGGAAGGTTAGTGTGTAGATCAAGGTAACTGGAGATGTCGATTGACATTACATTTGAATAGTTGGAGATTATAGCTATCAAGGAAACAGTAATTGGGAAGGGTGTTCCACAGGCGAGAGGTGCGAGGTATGAAGCTACTGGAGTAGAAGAGACGGCTACATTTTAAAGTTTCTACAGTGTAAGGGTGAGAGCGGGATGCCAGCCTTGTAAGGCACTTGTATTCATGGAGACTGAGGACCAGGGAAAGCAGCTCATCGGAGCAATTGCCATGAAAGTATTTGTAGAAGAGACAGAGAGAGGCGACGGCGCGTCTGTGAGATAGTGGCTGCAGGCGAGACGCCAGATCATATATATATATATATATATATATATATATATATATATATATACTGCGTGGAACAACATAATTGTCCATGCCACAAAATGTTTAATGTCTAAAACAAAACACTAAACTGTGTTTCTTTTTTACAGGCTTTCAGTTAAGACGTTTAGACATATTGATACCATTTACTGCAACAATCAATAAAAAAACAACTTCAGTTATTCAACTAGAAAAAGAACAGGTTAAAATCGTTTTGTACCAGCCCCTCTCTCTTCCCAAATGAGCAATGGTGTGAGGAAAAAGATCGTTCAAGCATTTAGTAATGTTACCAACTCCCACTTCCACCATTCAAGAACCAACAAGAGGACAGTGAATAAGTTCAAGAGAGAGAGAGAGAGAGAGAACAGTAGAAATAAAAACTGGATCAGTTGATTAAAACAGGATTAGAGATCATCATTTCAACGTAGATCTAAAAAGATCAATTAGAAAAGATCCAACTCAATCCATAAAACGTTTAGCATGTGAGATATATATATATATATATATATATATATATATATACGTATGTGTGTGTGTGTGCATGTATGCATGTATTTAAATACTAATGGAGATATACTAACGTCTATCACATACATACACTAGAGTTCAAAAGTCTGAATCCACGGCTGGTAATTTTTTAAATTGACCTAAAAAGTAGTTGTTTTGTACTTTAAATAAGAGAAAATTATTATAAGTGGTTAAAAAAAAATGAGACATAATTTTCTATTAAAAATTTTATTATGTCAAAAAGAAGAAGAAAAGCATTTTATAATTAAATTTTGCTCTCGTCAAAATATCCTCCTTCAGCTTTGATTACTGCAGCAAACTATAAGCTGTATAATGTATTTCTTAAAGACACGGAAGCTACCTGAATTTTACCAAAAAGAAAATAATTTCTAAACCTGAAGATAACTGTATGTACAGTCGAAAGAACTTAGGTATTTAAAGAAGACCTAATACAGTTTATAATTTTAAAAAACAAGGATCATAACATTCATAGAGTGATTAGTGGGTTAATACATATTTAAATTTTGTTAGGGAAGAAATTTCACCATTTTATATCATTAACTTTACTAATTTACTTTTTGCATAAATGATTCATTGTAATATAAATTGAACTGCACCACACACACACACATATATATATATATATATATATATATATATATATATATTTATATATATACATACATACATATATATATATATATATGTGTGTGTGTGTGTGTGTGTGTGTATATTAGGTTGGTGCAAAAATAATGACGTAATAATGTCGTTTATTGACGTTAAAAAATACGTCAAAAAACGACATTATTACGTCATTATTTTTGCACCAACCTAATATATATATATATATATATATATATATATATATATATATATATATATATAACAAAACTATTAATTTGACGCAGAACTGATCGGTTGGAACAAACTTCCAAAAAGATGCTTCTCCGACCCCTAAAATCTTAACCTTGACAGAGTTCACAAGCATCTTCGCAGTCTCGGGTGTGATTAATTATTTTCCTCTCTGGACATCACATCCCACAGACGAAGAACCACCATGCCAAGTACAAAGAGTCGAATCATCCGGATTCCCTTCGTATTCCATTTTTTAAGAAGGAACTTTCGTTTGGAGAGCTTCTTCACCCGAATCGCTACTTTGTGGAACAGACTCCCGAGAGGATGCTTCCCGATCTGAATTCCTTCAGGTCTCGACTTAGCCGCCTATATTTCTTACATATCCTGATAACCGGGTAGTTTCTCACTCCTCTTCTAACACATCTTTGGGTCAACAACAGTACGATATATATATATATATATATATATATATATATATATATATATATATATATATATATTGATAAATATTGATATATATATATATATATTTCTGTAGTTTACTGCTACCAGCAAGCAGAAGTATTTCTTCTCCCGATGATGGCCATTTTGCAGTGGAATCATCCTAAGGCCTATTTTGACTCACCTAACTCAATAATCTATCTATCTATCTATCTATCTATCTATCTATCTATATATATATATGTGTGTGTGTGTGTGTGTGTGTGTGCGCGCGCGCACGAGTGTGTTTGCGTGTATGTGTTTGTGTGTGTGTGTGTCTGTGTGTGACAGTGTGTGTGAGTGCGTGAAATAATAAAAATCTTAAGACCTACCTATGCAGTGGAATGACCCTGTAGGTCTTTTGACAAACTTAATTCAATAAATAATCTCTCTCCCTCTCTCTCTCTCCCTCTCTCTCTCTCTCTCTCTCTCTATATATATATATATATATATATATATATATATATATATATATGTGTGTGTGTGTGTGTGTGTGTGTGCGTGTGTGTGCAAGTGCATAAAAAAATGGAAATTGTACGACCTAACTATGCAGTGGAATTATCCTAAGCTAACTCAATAATCTATTTCTTTCCCATTCTCCAATACCGAAGGATATCGATCCATTGATCTTTCAACTTGATGATCAGTTCCCTAATGATATTTCATTGATTAGCTACCATTTCGCATCAAAATGACACTGAAGACGGTTCATTTCATGTCATGCTTGACTTTCTTTTCTTTTTTCTTTCTTTCTTTCAGAGATTTTTTCATTCATTCATTCATTCAATCATTCGCTCATTTTGTCTTTGGCCTTTCCTTCTGTTTTTCATTCTTATTTATTCATTCACATCGTTACTTATTCGAAACCATTTTTTCTTTCTTAATTTCATTTATATTTACATCTTTTTTTCTTTATTATTTACGCTTCCAAAAATAGAGTTTTTTTATTTTATTTCTGAATCTATTTTCTTTTCATCCTGATTGGTTGCAATTCTTCTTCTTCTTCTTTTTCTTTACTTCACACCTTTCTGATCCGTCTCCTTCTTTTTTTTCTTTTTCTTCTCACCCTTCCTCTTCTTCACCTCACTCTTCTTTTTTCTTCTTTTCTTCTTCCTCTTCTTCTTCTTCTTTTCTCATCCTCATCCTCTTCCCCTTTCTTCTTCTTCTTCTTCTCACGCTTCTTCTTCGTCACCTCACCCTCTTTTTTCTCTTCTTTTTTCTTTTCTTCTTCTCACCCTCCTTTTTCTCACCCTCCTCCTCCTTCTTCTTCTTCTCAGCCTTCTTCTTCTTCGTCACCTCACCCTTATTTTTCTCTTCTCTTCTTCTTCTTCTTCTTCTTCACCTACTGCCAGTTCTTCTTTCTGTATATTCTGTATTGAATATGTAATTTTTGTTCAGTTAAAAATTAAAATAAAAACATCCTTAATAATAATTAGTTATAACATTTCCTGACCAAAAAAAAAAAACAAAAAAAAACCCCAAAATCTTTTGAATGAGAGATCTGAAAAGATGACTCGTTCCTTCTGAGTTCATATGAAGCGGGAGAAGAATATATGTCATTTAACCTCGCCACCGATACATTTCCATTACACTTGCTTTTGCTTGAAACGTCTCAACTTTGATCTGAAAACCTGGGAAGCCCAAGCATCAAACCGAAAGGAGTAGCGTAAGACATGTTTCATTAAGTTAAAGGGTTTAGAATACAGAAGACTAAAGCACCGTGGTAAGCTTTGTCAAGCTCTGAAGCAGAGAAATCATCAAAATCCTGCTTTAACAAATTTCATCCGTCAGTGTGGTTTTGTCGCCTACAGCAAGGCTGAGCTAGTATCACACTTAAGAAAGCACAAATGAAATATGTCTTTCCCTTACCTGATTTTCTCCACAATAGCCCTTGCTAGCATGCCTAAGTGTAAAACAAAAGGCACCATCCAATACTGACCATCATTTATCTTTCACGATAGGAGAGTCCACCATATATATATATATATATATATATTAGGTTGGTGCAAAAATGATGCCGGTTGTTGACGTTAAAAATATACGTCAAAAACCGACGTTATTTTTATATATATATATAGGTAGCATATCTTCAAGCAAGTTTGGTTGAATAAAATAAACTAGACATATGTCTATTTATTTTTATTTTAATCCTCTCAGGTTCACGGATCAATTTCTTAGTTTCTGTACAATACTAAGAAAAACGTAATTTTTTTTATAGATTTTATTCTTCTCAAGTCCTTTCAATCTCATCTTAGATCATCTTCAGGGCTAAATTGCTAAGTCAAAGAATTAATGTAAATTATGAATATGTGTGAGCATGAACACTGTAAAATTCGGAAAACTTAAAGCTATGTAAGGGAGGTAACTTGATTTATGTAGATTCTTATTAAAATTGTAATTACGTGTTTTAAATTATTGTTTTAATTATAGTTTTTAACAAATACAATTTAGATATTTTAAAAAATAATTGTTATAATATGTTTGAATAATGATCTGCTGCTCCAATACACTACATAAATATATGTATATATATATATATATATATGTGTGTGTGTGTGTGTGTGTGTGTGTGTGTGTGTGTGTGTGTGTGTACAGGCAGTAT
The DNA here is from genome assembly GCA_963932145.1 of Acanthosepion lycidas. Classification (NCBI taxonomy): domain Eukaryota; kingdom Metazoa; phylum Mollusca; class Cephalopoda; order Sepiida; family Sepiidae; genus Acanthosepion; species Acanthosepion lycidas. The sequence goes on from OZ010614.1 coordinate 24,983,133, forward strand.
ATCTTCATTCAAACATATCTGGTTGAATAATCTAGGCATATTTTGTCTTTTTATTTTTATTTTAATCCTCTCAAGTTCACGGATTAATTTCTTAGGGTTGATGCAAAATTGATTAAGAAAGACACCGCAGCTGTTCTTATAATTTTTATTTTCCCAGACCTTTCGATCATATTCAATATCACCTTCAGGGGTTAATTGCTAAGACAAAGAAGTAATGCAACTGGTAGTTATGAATGCTATCCGTTCGATTAATGTAAAAATTTACCGGTATGTAAAGGAAGGTAACTTAATTTATATTGTAAAATTCTTCGTTTAAAATTGTAATTTTGTGTTTTAAAACATTCTGTTACAATTGTAGTTTTTTTTTCTAACAATTACAATTTAGACACTTTAAAACTTTGATGTCATAAACGTTATAGAATTTTGTTAGTATTCTCCTAATTAATTTTATTTATTTTGGGCTGTAATTTTTTAATATAAAGGTATTCCAGTATTTGAAGTTTTTGTTTTTTGTATTTTCCTGGTGAAGTATACTAGTACATATATATATATATATATATATATATATATATATATATATATATGGGGGGGCAGTAATTCTTTTATATATATATATATATATATATATATATATATATATATATATATATATATATTATAAACTGTTACATTGGAACATGCAAGTTACTACTACAAAATTGCATATTACCTGATGAGACGTGTTTATTCGTAGTAGTAACTTGTATGTAACGGTTTATAATAAATATTTATTCCTGTACTCTTGTATAGAGGCCATTTTTTTTTAAATTAATGTTATGAACATTTGAATTTTATTCCATTCATTTTGACTTTTGTATATATATATATATATATATATATATATATATATATAAATGAACATTGAAGTCAACACTAAGAGGCGACAGACTGTTTCATGCTAAACGTATGTGGCCTAAAAGATCATCTGCATTTCGTTGTGATGGTGAGTTTAAAAAAACACGCGTGAACTGTTATAATTATTTTTAAATTCATCAGTTCTAGCTGTGGATTGTTTTTAGGAAAACAAGCGTCCTAATACAAGGGGGCTTACTGGAAATTAGTACAAATGCAAAATGATATTAATGCTTGTTAAATGCATTTCAGCACATTGCTGCTACACTCGTGATAAAACTTGTTGAGTGTTGGTTGCTTGCTTTTTATAGAGAGGGACACAAGAATTTGAAGTTTTCGTTTATTATCCTGATGTTTTATATTGATGTTGTCAACAAGTATTTTCCTGTATTGTGAAGTTGGGCAGGAATGTGTTTTTAAATGTTGTGCAATAGAACTTGTATGCGGCAAGAACTTGTATCTACCTAGCTATCTCTCTCTCTCTCTATATATATATATATATATATATATAGTAAGACATTTTTATGTGTATACATTCTTTTTATAGATACAAATATTTAAGTAAATGCCTCTTTATAATAAACAGTATTAAACAACATTTACCGGCCTGAATGTCCGGGAAATTTTCACAGAAAATATTCGTCCTCCGCTTTGAGCAGATATGAATGTACATGAGAGATTCATGGAAAATTGAAGTAAATTCGACTTTGCTAACCGAACACTCCTCTGTGTTAAAGGCACGTCAAGCTAAATGACGGTTCCGTATAGGATACAGGTTCGAATCCTGTTTTAGGCGGAGGCAAAACTTGAAAAAGGCCCGATGTACGTTTAAACAAAGAACTGAAGACGGTACACTGTCGTCTCAGAGATGAGAATAAATTTGTTGGTTCCGCTAAACAGGATTCTTTATTCATCAATCAGCTCACCTGCCACTGTCTACTGGTAAGTAAATGACACTTAGTACATATAGCTACCGTCTGTCTTCTCTCACGGCAGACTAACGAACGGGATCTTCCCTTCGACCAGTAAGAATTCTGTCTTCCTCCGCCTCTTCTTACTCTAACCTTAACTCTGACTGCTCCTTTGACTATATAAACCCATAACTGGAATTCCGTACCTTCCGGCCAAGTGTCACTTGATTCTGACTGTTTTTATTTATTCAAATTATTTCTTTCTCCTTATTTCTGAGGACGAATAGATGTTTTGAATCTATCACGATTCTTCTGTTGGTTATTATAAAGCTAGATTTCGCGCTCAACCTTGATAAATCATTTAAAAATCGTTTGATTACTTGGACTGGGAGAAATTTGGGGAAATTTGAAATTTACGGTGTCACATGTTAAATAAATACATATTTTTTTCAAAACCTTACCATTTTTCTTTTTTGAGGAAACCAGTTTAAAGATTAAATTTAGGTTCAAAATCGTAACGTTACAATTTAATTCCGATCAGTGAAAGCCTTGCAGAACAACATTATAAAATGTATAATTTCCAGAAATTTTATAAATTTTATATGGATAAGATGCAAGGCACACGCACATTATTACTAAATCATCGTGGCATAAAATATGATCTTCATTTACTTAAAAAAAGAAATTATATTATGATGTATTAAGGTGCAGTAGTTTTAGGGAGATTTTCAATAAACAATTCAAATTTAAAACATTTTGTCTTATAATTTGTATCAAGCAGTATTATGGTGTTATATAAACTTTTATCTATTTTTCGTTTTTACTAATTATGATCTAACAAATCTTATTCATTGAGTAGCACTGTTCGAATATTTTAAAATTTTTTTTAGTTTTTACTGATCGAATACAATAAAAAAAATTGCGTATTGTTCTTGTGATGATTCATAATTAGAATTTTGGTTTTAATATATTTTCCATTCAATGCATCTAATGCAAAAGATATCAACTTTATTTGGATTTATTCTTGAAATAGGAGAATTTTGGCATCAGTTTGTAGGCAAAAACCTGCAGAAACCAGGTACTTTTCTACAGTTCTCAGACGATCAAAATACACAAAAATTTTTGGTAAAATCTATGAATATGATCTTTGGCTTCACTACTTAACACATCAAACCTTAGCTTTCACACAGAGTGCAATGTCGATTTTTTTCTAAAAAGCGAAAATCAAACAGCTCTACTGAGACAAAAAAATTTCACTTAGAGGTGTTGTGGGGATGTCGTCACCCATAGTGGTCACTCTTGAGAGTCGGTCATGTATATAATATCATTTATTTTGAATAGAAACGAACTGTATACAAGAAAAAAAAACATAAAATCTTTATTATGAACATTATTATATTTTGATCATCTGTGTTATATTCTATGCTAATAGGAATATATACTTGAAAAACAAGGTGGATAGAATAAGTAAAGGTTTATTGTAAAAAGCCAGTACAATAAGAATAAAGGTTATTCAATAAGAATAGTTATGCACAAGGTCGTCGCAAGTCAACCCAGTAGTGAGTGCTACTATTGGAAGGTCGGTAGTTCTCACGTAAGTCTGAGTCGTACTTAACAGATCCTAGCTAGAAATATTTACCAACCTTCCCACGGAGTAGGATGTGGCACAAGGACGAATTTAATATGGGGCAATCTGAGCCCATAGGCTCGGACAAAAATTCCCCGTAGACCCCGCATAGACGGATTCGGGTCTGTCTCCCACCCCGGATGAGACTCCGCCCTTCGGCATAGCCTCGTCTGGGTTCCTCTCTGCCCGACAACAGCTAAGAGCTGAGTAACAGATCCCAGCTAGTTGATATTTACCAACCACCCCGCGATGTATTGTGTAGCACAAGGCCGAGTTTAACGTGGGACATCCGAACCCGTAGGCCCGGCCCAAAATTCCCCGTAGAACCGGCATGAACAGATTCGGGTCTGTCTACCTCCCCGGACGAGACTCTGCCTAGTCTCGTTCGGGTTCCTCTCTGTCCGAAGGCAGAGAGTTCGACAACACAGCTTCAACAGATTCCAGCTAGTATATTTACTAACCTCCCCACGCGATCAGATGTGGCACAGGGCCAAGTTTAATGTGGGTATATCCGAACACGTAGGCTCAACCAAAAGCTCCTATAGACCCTGCATAAAAGAGTCGGGTAGCTGTTTACCGATAGAAGACTCTGTCCTTCGCCACAGCCTCGTTTGGGGATCCTCACTGCTCGGAGGCAGAGAGTTTGACCAGAAAAGCTGGAAAAGATGCCATCTAGTGTATCTAGCAACTGCCCCACGCTGTCACATTTGGCACAAGGCCGAATTTAATGTGGGGTTCCCGAGCCAAAAAATCCCCGTAGACCCCGCATAAACGGGATCGGGTCTGGCTACCTCCCCGAACGAGACTCTGCCCTTCGCTATAGCCTCATCCGGGTTCCTCTCTGCCCGAAGGCAGTGAGTTCGACAGTACAGCTGAAAAGATCCCAGCTAGTATAAATTCCAACCACCCCACGCGGTCGGATGTGGCACAAGGCTGAATTTAACAGGGGTTATTCGAGCCCGTAGGCTCGGGAAAAACATCCCCGTAAACAGGATCGGGTTGGTCTACCTCCCGGAACGGGACTCTGCCCTTCGGCATAGCCTCGTCCGGGTTCCTCTCTGCTCAGATGCAGGGACTTCAACCTGCAAGCCGAAAAAGATTTCGGTTAGTCGTTATTTGCTAGCTCCCCCCACGAGGGTAGATGTGGCACAAGGCCGAGTTTAACGTGTGCCTTCCGAGACCGTAGGCTTTGCTAAAAAGTTCCCGTAGAACCCGCATAAACGGGATCGGGTTAGTCAAACCCCGAACGTGACTCTGCCCTTCGGCAGAGCCTCGTCTAGGTTCCTGTCTGCCCGAAGGCAGAGAGTTCGACTGTATAGCCGAAATAGATTTCGGCTAGTATATTTAGCCACCCCCACGAGGGTTGCATGTGGCACAAGGCCGGGTTTAACGTGGGTTCTCCGAGCCCGTAGTATCGGCCAAAAAATGCCCGTAGAACCCGTATAAACGGTATCGGGCTGGTCAAACTCCCCGAACGGGACTTTGCCCTTTGGCTGAGCCTCGTCTGGGTTCCTCTCTGATCAGAGGCAGAGAGTTCGACTGTCTAGCCGAAAAGATTTCGGGTAGACTCTGTAGTCCGTTGACTTAAAGATACTTATATGTAGTTACTACCTATAGTGTAGTCACTCGTGGGGATGACAGGTTATTCCTTTACATCAATTTGAATATTTAAACTTGATTAAGTGAAAACAAGCTTCTTTAAATATAATGTTTCTTTCTAAGGATTTTGGCCTCTCACTGCAGCTCCATATTCTGATATGTCCTCAAATCACTATCTCGATTTCAGTGGCTTGACCAAAGTCCCAACTGTGCTAGTGTTTTAAACATCGAGTTTAGCTATCATATTTCTTTTTTTTCTCCCTCTTTCATCAATCATTTCACCACAAGCAAGGCAATAAAGTCACCAAGGTGCAACAGGTGTGGATTACTGAGCGTGAGATAATACATAAGAAAAGGAAAACATTATTAAAGAGAGAGAATATTAAAAGAACAGTATTTAAAAAGACAGAAGAAAACGAGTCACATTGCTTTTCAATTTTTGAAGATCAAAGTTGACTGGAAATAATCCGGTTTATTTAACTAACGTGTTCTTTCCTATTTTTCTACATATTTGCACTTATATATCGGCTCCTAAATTAAGGTCGAGTACTCTGAACCTTTATTTTCAAAATAAGAACTTATATATATATATATATATATATATATATATATATATATATATATATATATGTATATATATGAAGAAAAATATATGGAAAAACAAAAATCCGAATATGTTAGTATGCTGTTTTAATGCTGTTTCAATGTCGACGTCAGACGTTTCGGTCTAGTAGACCTTCTTCAGGACATAGTTATTAAAACATAATTAACATTAGACGATATTCAAGTCAACATAAAAAGCCGATAGACATAAGAGTAAGACTAATCAAAACAGAATAACTGATTTTTTTTAAAGATCAGCCTTCCGTTTCACAATATGATCACGTCTATTTTAATCAAATTCTGTTGATCAAATATGGCCTCTCAGTTTTAGAATATATGCTCCGAATCATAAAATAAAAAAAAGATACAATAAAACTAAGAGATTATTTAAAATGAAATGCTTTTAACTGTCTTTTAAGAATCAAATATATTATGGACACTACTCTCTTAAGAAAAAAAATCAATAAATAAAGAATTTTTTTGTTTCCATTTTTTTCTTATTATAATTAGAATAATTTATAAACTTTAAAATCATTTAAATTCCTGCATTAATTTGTAGCGGTCAAGTGATATTGTTAATAAATTTAGTCAACATAAATGCAAAAGCCCATTTAATTTTTTAAATGTTTTTTCAAATTTTAAATGCTTTTTAAAGATGATTTTTAAGACATAGAGGTATCCTGTTTTTGGGGCGGTCAGTTTACATCTATAACAGAAACATATTGTCTGAGGCATAATATTTATCCTAATTAAAATCTGATAGCAATTTCTTTTGAGAGAGTCAGGTTTAATTTGATAGATATGTTAACAAATAAATTTATTGCACTAAAAGTGTTATTCACCTTATTTATAAATAAATACAAAAGACAGTATACACAGAAACATATATTTAATTGACACATGATCTCATATACCTGAATAAATTATTATTCTGGCATAATAACGTTGTAATCATGTTAATATGGAGCCTTTGATATTCTACAACATCAGCGTTTTAACCATTGGCTTCGGTAGCGTTTCTACTGTTTTGGCTATAACATTACTTGCCACAGTTTTTATTACACCTCATAGATATTCTTTGCTTGAATATTGCTCTTCATTTTTCATTTTGACCGAAAGTCTCTGTCGGATTCTTATCTGAAGAGGCTGTGTGCCATTCGATTAAATTTGTGTTTTTGGTAAAAGTTTTAAATGCCGTAGGGACCTACTGTTGAGAGAGAGACATAGTCCTCTTGAAATAAATGTAAGATAATTTTCTTTTTGGGCCCCAAATGAGTCGGCGAGGGTACAGACTACAAAACGCACAAATCAATGGTTGAGAAATATGTATACGAACATCAAAACTTATGAATATAATTTATATATATATATATATATATATATATATATATATATGCACATATATATATATATATATATATATATATATATATATATATATTAAGACATTTTTTTATGTTTATACGTTCTTTTTTATATATACAAGTATTTAAGTCAATGTTCTGTTTATAATAAAAAGTATTAGCATTTACCAGCCTGAATGTTCCAAAACTTTTCATAGAATATATGCGTCCTCTGACAGAGAAGATTTATATATATATATATATATATATATATATATATATATATATATATATATATATATATATATATATATATATATATCAATTTTATATATATTCTATTTTATATGCGCATTACTTGGTGAAAAGCGCGCGCAAACACATAGCCATACAACTGAATATATATATATATATATATATATATATATATATAGATAGATAGATAGATAGATAGATAGATAGAAAGATAGATAGAAAGAAAGAAAGAAAGAAACTACGAAAGGAACTTTATAAAAATATAAACTACAAAGGGTGAGAATTATGACCATAAAATCTACCAACAATTGCATTGATCACAAACCAGATTTTTTGGTTGAACAGAAATCAGAAATCATTAAGATCTTGTCAGGTGAATGGTCCTAAATTCTTTTTCAATGGAAAAAAAAGAGTCCATTGATTCGAAATAGTGTCAGTTTTTCTTTTGTCTTAAACAAAAGCCAAATATTCTATCCTACTGAGGGAGAACGTTGTATTTGATTTTATTCGCCATTTTTCAATATTAACCTTTCCACGGTTGTAAACACACACACATATGTGTGTGTATACACGTGCCTCGCATATATATATATATATATATATATATATATATATATATATGGAAAGAGAGAGATAGTGTGGACCTAGGAATCAACATTGAACAGTGACTGTCTGTTTGACGCATAAATACGATCTTCAGACCAAGTGCCACTACTAAGTGTATCATATTTCTAGTGTGTTTATGCGGGATTCCGATGATAATATATATTCGCGCACACGTAGTAGTAATAGTAGTAGTAGTAGTAGTAGTAGTAGTAATAGTAGTAGTAGTAATAATAGTCGTAGTAATAATAGTAGTAGTAATAGTAGTAGTAGTAGTAGTAATAGTAGTAGTAATAATAGTCGTATTAATAGTAGTAGTAGTAATAGTAGTAGTAATAATAATAGTATTAATAGTAGTAGTAATAGTAATAGTAGTAGTAATAGTAGTAGTAGTAATAATAGTCGTAGTAATAACTGTAGTTGTAATAGTAGTAGTAGTAATAGTAGTAGTAATAATAGTAGTAATAGTAGAAGTAGTAGTAATAATAGTCGTATTAATAGTAGTAGTAGTAATAGTAGTAGTAATAATAATAGTATTATAGTAGTAGTAGTAATAGTAGTAGTAGTAATAATAGTCGTATTAATAGTAGTAATAGTAATAGTAGTAGTAGTAATAGTAGTAGTAATAATAGTAGTAATAGAAGTAGTAACAATAGTAGTAATTATAATAATAGTAGTAGGCATATTTAATTATGTTTGGTGGTTGTTCGCGTGTTGAATAGAATTATGGTAAGCGTACATGAATTATAGACGTGAACGCATCTTGACGAGTCTAATGGCCGTCGTGTATGCTTAAACATTGAAAAAACAAGCAACAAAAGCATAATAAATACTAGATTTTTTTTGTTTCTTTCTTTTTCTCCATATCTCATTCTCTGATAAAGCTTTAATAAACGCGAAACATGCTAGGTTTATAAACGCCTCCTATTTGTTCCATTCACACACACACACACATATAACTTATTACATGGAACCTGAAAGTGGTCTGTCTTTATTCAAATTTATTTGCTCTGAATTTACATTGAGCTCTCTGGATATCATCCTCCCTGGGTCTACCAATACGGATTACCTAGTCTTGCATAAACTATATATATATATATATATATATATATATATATATATATATATATATATATATATATATATTCCTCGTATATATACAGTGCTGTTCAATAAAAGTGACTCAACTGATTTTTTTATTTAAAAATTTTTCGCCTATTGTTTTTGGGGTCAAACTAATTTTTAATCTTACTAATATAAAGACCCCTTCCCGACCACCTAGTAAAAAAGTTTACTCATCCTAAGGTATTCTATTGATAATTATAATTTTTGATATAAATGAGATTTAGGGGAAAACTCTGTGCAAAAAAAGTGACTCACTTATTTCCTGCAACTAGTAATCAAGAGAAACATAACAGAACAGCTTTAAATAAAGAATAATCGAGGTATAATTTAATTATAATAGGGAAAATAGTTCGAAATATTTAATAATCTATGGGTCCTCTTTTATTATGAATAACCTTTTCAACCCTTTTTGGCATTGACTTGATTAGGTTCCGGCATATCTCATCTCCAAGCATTGAATTCCATTTGGATATGAAATTGACAATCAAAACCTCTTTGTTGCTCAACGGCTTTCTCGAGAGCCTGTACTTTATAATGTTCCATGAATTTTCTATGGGGTTGAGGTCAGGAGATTGAGGCGGCCACGTCATAACACTCACCTGCTTCTCATCAAAGTATTCCTTCATCAATTTTGATTTGTGACAGGGAGCATTATCCCGCATAAACATGAGCTTGGTGGGGTCGATTTTCACCCTTTCAGCAGAAGAGAGCAGACAAGACTCTAAAATTCTCTTGTACTGCTCGCTCCTGAGGGTCTTTTCAATAGGTTTTAAGAAACAAGTTCAATGAAAAGAAAAGCATCCACAGAACATTATACTGAACGGATTTTTGACAGTACTTATTGCTAAATTCAAAGAGCTTTCAAAGCTTCTTCTTCGCTTATCCTTTGAATTTAGCTCAACTTACATTTCATCGGAGAAGAGAACATTTAGTAAAAAATATCAGGTGAGTCACATTTATCGAACAGCACTGTATATATATATATATATATATATATATATATATATTTTTAATATATATATTTATATATATATGTACATATATACATATATAGTCATCTTTCAGACAGACGGTTTCGCAGCTCCTCAGTGTGGCTAGACGTCCGATTACTTCAAGCCGGATCGAAACACGGCCGATTTGATATCAGTCAGAGATTCTACATCTAGGCTATGGTTGTCGCACGTCAGAGAGGATAGGGAATTTTAACGTTTTCTATGCGAATATATATATATATATATATATATATATATATATATATATCCGCTTTTTGATCATGAGACCCAGGTTCGAATCTCACCATGGTGGATTAGTCAGGAAGACGACTTCCTGATAACAACGGACTGGATCGAGGTCGTTCCAAGCGTGCGACACCTTTGGAAGGTGCCTAAAAAATATACCACAGGTTGACTCAAGCCTTGTGACTGAAATTGGGTAGATGGAAAACTTTGGGTGCTGTCGATAGCTGTGCTAGAACACAGTCACAAGTCATCATGGCTGAGGGCTTGAGCCTGCTGGCCTTGTTGAAATTGTTGATCATGCTAGATAACACGCTCTCTCCCAGAAACTGCAAGTAAGGACTGCTCAGCATAGTTGCAGTATAAACCAAAGGTGAGTTGTGTGAGTGTTGAGCAAACACAAATGTGCCTGAGCGAGCGTCTGCTATAGGGATTGTCTAGCCGCCCTAGTAGACGGATATCCTCGAATACGAGTGGTCAGGTATTATTTATATATATATATATATATGTGTGTGTGTGTGTAATATATATATGTTGTTTTTTTTTCCGTATATTTTTCTTCGTATATATATGTCTATATATATTAGGAACTTGAATAAGTTCTCGCTAGTAATGTTTTATTTTGCAAAAAATAGACAGAAACATGTCACTGAAAGTATTGCCCATCGCTAGCGACTATTTTTTCCCCTCTTTCTGGCAGCATTTGAATTCCACGTCGGAAAAACGAGTTCTTTGACGACTATGAGTCAACCCATTTTTTTGGCATCTTCATAAGAATGAAAACGCTGCTCAGCCAGGCCATGTGCCATCGATCGGAACAAGTGATAATCGGACGGGTCAATGTCTGGAGAATATGGGTGGCGGTAGGACTTGCCATTTAAGCGTTTCCAAGTAGGTTTTCACCCGTGTGGCCTAGCGTTACAAAATCACTTTGTCGTGTCTCTGCTCGTATAGCGGCCGTTTTTTCTTCAAATATTCGGCACAAACGCATCTATTGTAGTCGACAGCGTTCCTCTGTGATAGTTTCGATCGGTTTGAGCAGCTCATAATAAACTACACCCACTTGATGCATGGCCGGCTTACCCCACGGTCTTATACGCTAAGTTTTATCGTAGTGTATCAACGTTTCATCGTCGGTCACGATACGATGCAAAAAAAAACCTTTCTTTTTCTGCCGATGAAGCAGGGTTCACACGTGACAAGATGCTCTTCAACGTCTCTCAGCTTTAACTTGTACGACACCAAATGTCCTTGTTTTTGAATCATTCCTAATGTCTTGAAACGTTTCGAAGCTGTTGTGGGATCAATTCCTAATGATTCTGCAAGTTCAGCTCACGCCTGACATGAGTCTTCATGTTGTAATGCCTCCAATTCTTCGTCTTCAAGCTGTTTCGTTCTTTATTAATAATAAATACCGAAATCAAACGTCCCTATCTAAATATTTCTGGCACTTAAAGAAACCAATAAAATAGCAACAGTAAAATGGAAATTAATTAGAAAGGCTAAAGCTAGAGCTTGGAGGTCATTAAATGACCCATGTCCTTTGTGCATACATGAAAAATGATACATTATTAAGTTTCTGAAAAATAAAAATTTACTAAATCAAAGAAATGAAATAGCAATTTTTTGCAGGCACTGTCAAATATTTTCCTTAAGTAATAATTAATTTTGGAAAAAAATTAAAAAATTAAAAAGAAGAGAGATGAAACATACATATTTATACTTGATCATTAATTTGTAAATAAATTATATTATATTTATTTTTAAAAATACCGTATAGTCTATTAGTTATTAGAAGGAGGAATGCTACTTTAAATCTGTAGGAATAAAATCTAAATATTAAAAGTATTACTTACTCATGTTTAAATGATCCTTTTAGAAAATCTCTCTGAATAAAAATATGAATTAAGCGGATAAATAAAATGCCAAATATTTTGTCGTTGAAAACCCAGACGACACGCTGAATAACGGATGTCTATGTTTGTGAGCAGGCACCCTCGCCCCATCTAAACTAAACCTAACATTGTAAGTAACATATATATGATACATAAGTTGTTTAGGAAAATTAAAACCCAACTACCCCTAATCAAAATGGAGTGAATTTTCCTTAACCTTAACAACTCAAAATATTAAAATTGTCTGTGCTTATAAATTAAGTAATATTTCTTAGAAATTTATTCCTAACATCGCTTGACAATGGAACGAAACGCTGGATCTTAAGTTTAATTTTTATAAATAAATTTGCAACTTTAGTTTCAGTTTTGAAACAGAACTTTCTGTATCGCAATGGAATCATATTCTTAAAAAAGAAAATATTTCTAATATTATGCTCTAATGCTTGTACTGAGCAGAGTTTTTTTTTTAAATAAAAGTAATTGCTAAGAACACCAGATTATAAATCTTACTGTTCTTTCATATTATTTAAATATTAGATAGTATCGCCTGACGAAGTACAAAGTTTTTATTGTAATTTAATACAATAAAAATATTAGAATAATATTTTGCTCTACTTTGTATTCAGCACTGTTTTAAAAGAAAATGCTACGAACTGTGGCTTTTTACTCCATCTTTTCTTTCTATCACCTGGATATACATATTTCTTCAAAATCCCCTACCTTTCACAGAAAAACAAAAAAGACTAATGCGTTCACCCCGATCACTCTCAAAACGAGTTTCGCACGCTAGGAATCAAGCAAGGATCGGATTTTTACTGATAATACCATCTACAACAGGATTCACAGCAGCCACAAGAACCACCGTCGGTGAGGCTTCCCCGTTTCTCTGTTTATTTCTCGCTCCGCTGATGAAGGACACAGGGGTGCCCCCAAATTCCGGACATATGACCTTAATCTCCGTGTTTCATTTCTGTCTTGTGGTTAGTAATTAATATTTAATAAATGTTTTACGTACTGATCACATTGGCACCTTTCCGTTTTCCCTTGTTTTATTAACCAACGTATCTGTTTTACATACCATAAGAAGCACACGTGGACACTTTCTTCTAATTACATATATATATATATATATATATATATATATATATATATATATATATATATAATACTAATAACCTTATAAATATAAACAGCTATACTGGTCCGGCAAAAACCTTAGGTGTTTTAGCATGTAAATGAACAAACCAATACGCAAGGTAAAAAGGGGGGAAAGAAAGTACTAAGAACATGCACTCCCGGCGAAAATAATCGTCTAGAATCTAAGTTCAGAGTTCATACATATATATATATATATATATATATATATATATATATATATATATATATATATATTAAAATAAAGAGAAAGAACAGTAAGATCGATAATCCGGTATTCTTATTAATTATTTTGGTTTTTAAAAAATAGTGCTCAATACAATTCTGCAGAGCATAAATATTTATTTAACACACACACACACACACACACACACACATATATATATATATATATATATATATATATATATATATATATATATATATATAAAATATTTGGTGTAGTTCAATTTATATTACAATGAATCATTCATACAAAAAGTAGAGTATTAAAATAAATCTTAAAGTTTCATTAAAATGCGACTTTAAAATTTTGATAGCGAAATGATTTCCCCATTTTATATCATTAACTTTACTAATCTACTTTTTGCATGAATGATTCATTGTAATATATATATATATATATATATATATATATATATGATTACTATAAACATTATATACTGTCCGAAATAATTTCCCTTGAAATCACGACGCTCATTTGAGCCTGACGCGCATGCGCAGTTTGTAGGTAGTTTTCATTCCAGGCATGACGTTTGTTCTCCTCTCGACTGTAACCCCGCTGCAAGCTTTCTATCATCCTCATTTTCTCTCATCAGTCATTTTATATTCCTCTCCTTTCTATTGTTCCTTTGTTTTTGTTTTTGTTTTTTTTAGGGGGGGGTGTTAGACACTATTGAGCTTTTTCTGCCGTACCCCTTTTCTCTTCCTTCAGCCAATCTATCTGTTTCTCTCTCAGACGCACACTCGCAGATAAATAGAAAGACACCAAGTTGATTAAATTTTCTCCTATGCACCTTTCTCTCAGTGATCTATGCATTTATTTATTTAATCTTTTCTGTCTCTTCTTCTGTTCGGCAGACGCCATACTAATAAGCAGCAACCATTTACTAGGTCATTTAATTTGTTATATGACCCTACCTCGTTAGCGATTCAAAAAGTAAAATAGATAAAACACATTTCAGTGTTTTGGCCACGACCCAAGTAAGACACGTTATTCAGAACAATGACACGGACCTACTCCAAACTCATGTCCTCCTCACTTGCTTAACCCTTCTGGTTATATATATATATATATATATATATATATATATTAGGTTGGTGCAAAAATAATTTCGTTTTCTAACATATGTTACTATGTGATAAAACGAAATTATTTTTGCCCCAACTTAATATATATATATATATATATATATATATATATATATATATATATATATATATATATATATATATATAGAGAGAGAGAGAGAGAGAGAGATAGTAAGGTAAGAAATATGTTGGTATATAATCTAAGTTGGTCCTAGTAATACAAAAATATTAAAACTGACCCACAAAAAGGAGCTCGATGTATTCTATTTATACAGAACAATATAATTAATAATCAAACATATAATTCTTAACCTCATATCGAGGTTGAAATGGCATATATATATATATATATATATATATATATATGTTGTCCGAGTCCCTTTCCCCCTCCCCATTTTTTGTTTCGTTTTGTTGTTTTATCTCGATTTGAATAAATGGTTCACCCCCAGCCCCTGATGTTTGAGCTTCCCCACGACCTATTTTTTGGTCACGTGGTTATGATTTTTTCTTTATAGTCTATAAATATTCCGTTCTTTTATTAACTTTTTAGCCAGACTTCTCTGACGATCCGCGTAGGTGAAACCTTGGTAGGTTTGTCTTGCTCTCAAGGTTTATATATATATATATATATTATATATATGTAGGGATATCTATCTATCCATATATAAATATATATATATGTATTTAATATATGTAGTTATATATATATATATATATATATATATATATATATATATATATATATATATATATATACATATTATATATATGTAGGGATATCTATCTATCCATATATAAATATATATATATATGTATTTAATATATGTAGTTATATATATATATATATATATATATATATATATATATATATATATATTTCTTAAGAAAGAGAAAAAACGGATCGAGTGTGAACCCATAGTTCTTAGCATTAATTTTTAATTCGGTTAGGCACGCCCAGACGAATATTTTCTATGAAATTTTCTCGGACATTCAGGCCGGTAAATGTTATTTAATACTGTTTATTATAAACAGAGCATTTACTTAAATACTTGTATCTATAAAAAAAAAAGAACGTTAAACATAAAAAATGTCTTTAATAAATAAATTGTCGGACTTTGTCCATTTCTTAATGTATGACGTCATTTGTTTACATTTGATAGGCCATGAGCAGTTATGAATGTACGAGATTCATGGAAGATTGAAGTTTATAAGCAGTAAATTCGACCTTGCCAATCGAACGATCCTTTGTGGCCGAATCGGTTAGGCACGCCGGGATAAATGGCGGTTCCGTATAGGATGCAGGTTAGAATCCTGTCAAAGGACGAATATTTTCTATGAAAATTTCTCGGACATTCAGGCCGGTAAATGTTATTTAATACTGTTTATTATAAACAGAGCATTTACTTAAATACTTGTATCTATAAAAAGAACGTTAAACATAAAAAAATGTCTTTAATAAATATATATATATATATACATGCCGCGTGTAACAGCAAAATTGTCCAGATCGTATTACACCATAATTATCATCCCATGGTTAATATCTAAAAAAAAAAAAGAAAAGAAATGGTTAATATCTAAAATGAATAAAAAAAAGAAAACCACTAAACTCTTTCTTTTTTACAAGTTTTCAGATAAGAAGTTTAGTCATCTTGTTACTATATTTCATAAGAATCATTGAAAGGCCCATTGAGTTATTCAGCTAAAAATAGAACAGATTAATATCGTTTTGTGTCAAAAAATTGAGCAATGGTGAGAGGAAAAAGATCATTCAGGCTTTCAGTAATGTTACAGACATTCATACTCTGGCTTCTATCTTCAAATTTCATTCAAGATGAAGAACGGTGAATAAATTTAAAAAAAAAAGGGAACAGTAGAGGGAAAATGAATAAGGAAGTCACAACAGGAAGAGGGATCATCATTTTTGATGAATGCCCTGCGTTGAAGGCTAGGGACTCAGAGGACTGGCTGTTAACAGCTACATTCAGGGACCTACTCATTAGGAAAGACTTCATCATGGCGATGACTTTTCCAGTGATTCCAAAGCTACAGTAACCCTTTATGCCACACCTTGCCTCACTGATTCCGTGGGAAATAGCAGTTAAGATATCTGCAGCCGATCGAATAAATAAGCGACAAAACACACAGATCAATATTCACTAACAGCAACATTTATTCACTTTGGTTTATTAAATAATACATTATATCACTTAGCGCCCTCCATAGTTTTCCTTTCTTTCCACAACAAGCTTCAATTAAAAATTAAAAACTTAGATTCCACGTTGCAAAATAATCTTTACACATTTACCTTAATAAAATTTTACAGATGACGAAACGCGTTGGAAAAGAAAAGTGTGTTGTATATATATATATATATATATATATATATATATATATATATATATATATATATATATATATATTTGTGTTGTGTATATATATATATATATATATTTATGTTGTATATATATATATGTGTGTGTGTTGTATATATATATATATATATAATATATATATATATATATATATATATATATATATATATATATGTATATATATATGTGTGTGTGTGTGTTGTATATCTATATATTTCTGTGTGTGTTGTATATATGTGCGTATGTTGTATATATATATATATATTTGTGTATGTGTTGTATATATATATATATGTGTGTATGTGTGTGTTGTATATATATATAATAAAAAATCTTAAACAATAATATTCCATGGTCATAATTTGTGTATGTTGTATATATATATATGTGTGTGTGTGTGTGTTGTGTGTCTATATATATATATATATGTGTGTGTGTGTGTGTGTGTGTGTGTGTGTGTTTTGTATATATATATATATATATATATATATATATGTAGTGTGTGTGTGTGTCTGTGTTTGTGTAAGTGAGGTTATAACAAAGATATTGTTTGTATATTTTCTTCATAATTCAGTTGACATGTCGGAGCACAATAAATTTTTTGGCGGAAAAAATAATTCGCTCCTGCTGAAGCCTTTGTCTGTGAATAGTGTTTCTTTTTCTTTTTTTCTTTTTTTAAACTGGGCTACATTTTGAATCCAAAGAATGTTAATGACCTCAAAGCAAGAATCTTTGATCGCGGCGACTGATTTTCTTTCCAGTGTTCGTAACTCGACAGGACCTGATGATGTTTTTATATACGTGCGGCACCCCGCTAAAAAAAAAAAAAAAATTATAAAAAAATTCAATAGATTTCAGTAATATCACTAAAGCCCAAAATTTGACTCATTTTTGCGAGCAAAACAAGCCCCAATTTGAATTTCAACATTCGCATTTATTAACCAATCAGCGACGTTATCACAACATTGCTGAGGACCTTTGAAATTTCAGACGACTATACATGTTGTTCGCTACGAAATTTGAGAGATCGCTCCAGAAAATGATCAATAATATTTTGCCACCTAAAAATAGATATTTAAAATCTGGGAAAAATATTTATTAATCAATAAATTTCTGACTGTAGTAAGCTACTTTTTACGAAAATGTGTTACGGGTATCAAAACCTATTTTTACACTTTCATATTGTTTTAACCCCAGTTTGATTGGGGGTCAACCATTTTTCTATAATATATTGCTGGTAATAGTTTTTTTTTTCAAAAATTTATTTCAGGTAACAATTCTTTTACAAAGTATCTCTGGTATTAAAACCGACTTTTACGCTTTTATAATGCTTTTTACCGCAGTTTCGGGGTTAACTGTTTTCCCATAACTGGGACCCTAACAGGTGCTACCACCCCAGGTCAGGGCGGCATTTAAGCTAGCTCTTCATTGAGCCTTCATCTTGTTCAGGAGTTTGAGAGTCCATAAGTCTTTGTATATTCTCAGAAAGAGAAGCTCTCTGGCTGCCATTTGATCTGGGTTTTCATTTGCACGGAACTTTCTTTTCTTCGCTGGAGCCTTGTCTATTTTGATTGCAATCTGGTCTGCTGTTGGCGGAAATTTCTTTTTACGGGGCATATTGTTGCTGTATGCAATAGGCATCAATAAACTAAAAATAAAATCAAAATTGATCGCAGTATTTACGTATTGTATTAATATTTAAGCTTACCTTTTAAAAGTTCAACGACAATTCTTCTGCCGCCACTTAATTTAAAGACAATTTGTTGTACGTAGGTCCTTACTTTCTGTACAAACAATTATTTTTATTTCATGGGTGACATTCGATGGATTTCGCAATTAATTTCGAATATTTTCAAATTTATTTCCAAGTCATAAAAATTGTTATTATACAAAAAAATTCATCCCTAAAAATTCATCCCTAAAAATTCATCCCTAAAAATTCACGTAAAATTTCATTGAAAACAATCTTAATAATGGTACATTTCTGCATCCAGAATTGCTGTATAATGATCTGTTAAAAGTTAGAGAGTTGTGTCCCTTTAATTGAAAAAGCGTGACACAGTGAGACGCTGATATTCGCTTCTGTTATATAGATAATGTACTGGAGTAATGGTTTAAGTTCATAGAAAGGCATTGGACAAAGCTTCGGTGACTGGATAATGATGGAATGAATTTAGAGGAATAAAGATTTTATCAAAATGGTGCTGGAGACATACGCTTCAGTCTAATACGTTAAAGTTGGGCTATGGTATAGGCCCTGAAAGATGTTGGCCATTCAATAAGTAATGCCTATACTGATGGTCAGAATAATATATCAAGCAATTATACTTACTCGGAATTTACACGTTGGCAAAAGTTCCATTTTATGTCAAGGAAACTTTATCGTGAACAGATTCGAGTAAGTCTTTAGTTTTTACACACACACGCACACGCATATATATACATATATATATATATATATATATATATATATGACAAAATGTAAAAAGTTTCGGCCTTTAGGACTTCATCATATATATTCCCCAATATATATATATATATATATATATATATATATATATATATATATATATATATATATGTAGCCGCTGTCCATTACTCTACTGTGTGTATATATATATATATATATATATATATATATATATATATATATATATAAGATATAAAATATTGGAAACACCGATCTTTATGCCCATGTATATATGCGTACAAATACACAGATACTAAAACATGTATATAACGCTATATATATATATATATATATATATATATATATATATATATATATATAACGCTATATATACATATATATATATATATTTGTGTATGTATGTATGTATGTATGTATGTATGTATATATATAATGTGTATATTTTGAACAATAAAAAAATATAAAAAAGTTAAAATCTTCAGACACATTGGTTTGTAGATAAATATTCTTTCGTTTTTTTATTATTATTTCATTTAGATTCCTCGACTAGTTTCGGCCAAAATGGCTATCATCGGGAGAATAAATATTTCTGCTTGCCATAATGTGTGTGTGTGTATATATATATATATATATATATATATATATATGCAATTTATATATATATATATATATATATATATATATATATATATATATATATATATGTGTGTGTGTGTATATTATTTATTATTATTTATATATATATATTAATTATGAAAAAAGCCTTAAAGATAATGGACACAAAAGCAAATTAATATATGTTGATACGCATAATTCCCCTAAAATGCAAGGCAAACACAAAAATAGAGGTTGGAAGATACTATGGTTTAACCCCCCCCCCCCCATATAATCTAGCAGTTAAAACTAAAACAGGAAAAATGTTTCTTTAAGTTATTAAAAAATAATTTTCCCCCTGACTAATGTATTGTATAAAATTTTCAATAAAAACAACGTTAAATTAAGTTATAGTTGAATGCCAAATATGACTAACTTAATTAGTAAATACAACAGGAAGAAATTCATAAACAAATCACACCCCAACCCCACTAAGTGTAACTGTAGAAATAAAGACGTTTGCCCACTTGAGGGCAGGTGCCAACAGAAGGGTTTGATTTACAAAATCGAGATATAAAGAGGTAAACCGAATAACACTGACAATAACCCTAAGATTTACATAGGATCTACCCAAGGTAGCTTCAAAAAACCTTATTATAATCATCTAACTAGTTTTAATCACGAAACCTATAGACATAGGACCAGCTTGTCTACTTCCATATGGGATATAAAGCAAGAAGATAATAGTGACGCCATTTTGAAATGGGAAATGTTAGAAAAATGCCATAAATATAATGCAGGCGACAAGTTTTGTTTGTTATGTACGGAAGAAAAATTAGCAATTGTCACCTATAAGAAATTTAAGAATTTATTAAATAAAAGATCCGAGATACTTAATAAGTATAGGAGTGAGAGAGCCTGGTTATTAGAATAGTGCGTTGGTTTTTTTTGTTTTGTTTTGTCACGTGGTTTTATGTTTTAATAGTTTTATCAATACTGTTCCACCATTTACTTTTTTAGCCAGTCTACCCTGAAGATCCGTTTAGGTGAAACCTAGGTAGGTTTGCCTGGTTCCTTAGGATTATTCTAGGATATATATATATATATATATATATATATATATATATATATATATATATATATATATATATATGTGTGTGTTACCCTGAAGATCCGTTTATGTGAAACCTAGGTAGGTTTGACTGTCTCCTTAGCATTATTCTAGGATATATATATATATATATATATATATATATATATATATATATATATATATATATATATTACCTTGAAGATCCGTTTATGTGAAACCTAGGTAGGTTTGACTGGCTCCTTAGCATTATTCTAGGTATATATATATATATATATATATATATATATATATATATATATATATATATATATATGTATATATATATATATATATATATATGTATATATATATATATATATATATATTACCCTGAAGATCCGTTTATGTGAAACCTAGGTAGGTTTGACTGACTCCTTAGGATTTATTCTGATTCACCGCTCTACTCAGTGTATTGAGCACTAGCAGTGTTTGTTTTCCTTTGGACACTTGACGATTTTTCTCGCCTTGTTTTAATGCTTTTAGTTCTTTCTCTTTTTACTTATATATATATATATATATATACATATATATATATATATATATATATATATATATATATATATATATATATATATATATATATCCATATGCGCGGTAGTTTTGGAAAGCGCTAAATATTATTAATTAGTGTGTCTGACGATCGTAGAGGCCGTGAAACCCAGGGTCACAAACTGACATCAATCCAACTACATATATATATATATATATATATATATATATATATATATATATATATAGATAGATAGATAGATAGATATATTAGATAATATTAGTGGTAAATATACATATATATGCAAAATCCACAGGTGCATATACACACATGTATATTTTTTGAAAAAAAATAAAAAATTCCGAGAGGATAGAATCCAGGTAGAACTAAATGTCCAGGACAGAGTAAGGATATAATAAAAAGGCTTAAACACTAATATTCCATGGTCATAATTTATTCCATTTGAATCGTAAATACGATCCAATTCATCAGACCTACAAATTCAAAAAGAAAACGGAAAAGAACAACTCCGGAAATAAAAATAGAATTTAGAGAGAGTGAATATGAGAGTGTGGGACGAATATTAGTTCTAAAGGGAGAGGTAACATTTGGGAGATTCAAATTTATCAGAGAGGGATTTTTTACATCTAGGTGTGAGTGGAAGGGGGAAAATTAATGTTGTCGGATGTCAAATACATTAAAGATACATTTCGTGGTGACATACACACACCATGGACGATCTAATGTTAAAGATCAGAATAAGAAGGAAAAAGAGGTAAGGAAAGAAGTGGTGGGGAAGAAAGATGGGGCGAGTGAAATTAAAATTGAAAGGAACGCTGTGTAATTGAGAAAATTTGGCAAAAATAATATCGACTGCAGGTTACAAATCAAATATAAACATATAAAGAATAAATACGACGATTATCTAATCTAGCAAAGACCTATATTTTTATGTTCAAAACACATTCAAATACACACATACACAATAAACGTATATACATACACATAGGCGTGTACCTACATACACACATACATATACTCATGTACACATATACACATATATCCACATATCCACACAAATACACACATGCATAAACATGCACACATATACACATATACATATATCTGATTCAATATCTAGGTCTATATCTGGTCTGATGAATTGGATCGTATTTACGATTCCAATGGAATAAATTATGACCATGGAATATTAGTGTTTAAGCCTTTTTATTATATATATATATATATATATATATATATATATATATATATATATATATATATATATTGTGTATATTTTGGCAGCATGTTTTCATTAAGACATGTCTCATTGAATCATTTAGAAAATACACATGGTTTGCCTACTTATTTTTAATAGGATCTTCTAGTAATTGCGGACAATTTTCTTAGTTTCCTTGTCAGTCGGTATTAATGATACACGCAGACACACACGCACATACACACAAACACACACACAAACACACATACACATGTGTGTCTGTGTGTGTGTGCACGTATGTGTGTGAGAGATTAAGTTAGGATGGAAATCCAACAAAATGATAGGATAAAGAACGAGTAGGGAACAGATCTTAATCTAATCTGTTTCAATTTATTATGGTTTTGTCAAAGAGCAAGATAGAAAATTCTTCGTGCCTTGATTTATGGACTCACGCATCACACAGGCAAGCACGCAATCACAGACTTTTTGTATTATTAGGTTGGTGGAAAAACAATGACGTAATAATGTCGTTTTTGACGTTAAAAAATATGTCAAAAAACGACATTATTACGTCATTATTTTTGCACCAACCTAATAGATAGATAGATAGATAGATATGAATAGACTGAAATACATTTGAACCGACTGACATATATATATATATATATATATATATATATATATATATATATATATATATATATATATATGCTTGTGTGTGTATATATATATATATGTATATATGTGAAAATATATAGAAAATAGGAAAGAACTGGTTAGGTAAATAATCCAAAGTTCTTTAGTATTTTTGTTATTATTTTTTTAAAAATAGTGCTCGATACAAAAGTAGAGTATAAATATAATTATTTATTTTAAAAATTTGATTCCAACACGCTACATAAGAGTTCCCATGTTTCAAAACAAGAGCCGAAAACTTAAATATAATTATTTGAATTAAATTGAATTTAAGTAAGCTCTGTTCCATCTTCAAGCGAATTTTTTTTTGGAATAACTTATTTCTGAAATTTACGTGTTTTAATAGCAGATTCATTATTGAAATCTAAATTTCCATGGTAACGGCCAGCGCGATTGTTCATATAAAGAGGGGCGCAGGGTGTTAATAATTTGTATCAGTATAGAGTTACATTCATAGGTGTCAAGTCAGGGTAAGGTTAGGGTGTCTAAATTTAAAACGGAAGATGATTACGTCTAGTCTGCTTTACGTGTCTATGGAGATTTATTTATTTTTTATTTTATTTTTTCTGAAAGGGTTTTGTGTATATAAAAAAAAAACTGCCGTAACATTTGTTTTTTGACGACTTCATAAAGGGTTATCTTTTTTTGTAGGGTATTTAAGCTATTTATTAGGACTATGGATTTTTAAAAAAATATATGCTAATTATTCAATGCAAAGATTTGATCATGTCGGCAAAAAACCGTTAACTCATGTCTATTGTTTAATAGATTTTTATTATTTAGAAACTTAATAATGTGTAGTTTCTCATGTAGGCATAAAAGGCATGGGTCATCCCAAGTTCTAGTTTGGTTTATAATTTTCCATTTTACTTTTGGTGTTTTATTCATTTCCTTCAAATGCCAAAAATATTTAGATAGAGATGTCTGATTTCTTTTATTTATATTGTTCAAAGAGCACTTATGCTTCCTCCATCTGGCTTTAAATTCATTCTTCGTAGACCCAATGTATATCATATTAGTATTAGGACTCTCAATGGATGAGATAGTACATTGGTGTACCACAGATTTCACGCAGCATTTATTTTCCAATGGGCAGTCTTCTGGGTTTCTACAATTACATAATTTTTCACTGTTTTTGTCTAATTTAAGTGTAGGGTTTTTATTAATACTATTCAGGCATGGGGGTTTGTTCAGGATTTTATTATTGTTTTTTTTTTTTATTATACTTTCTAGATTTTCAGTGCAGCTGTAACTCAATTTTAGGGTGTTCTTATTAAATATTAGGTTGGTGCAAAAATAATTTCGTTTTCTAACATATGTTACTATGTGAGAAAACGAAATTATTTTTGCACCAACCTAATATATTACTAAGCCTATTATTGGTAGAAACAATTGCACTAACCAGAAGAAGAAGAAAAAAAACAGGAAAAGAAAAATCATTTGGTATACCCCTCCGTTCAACCAAATGGTTAGTATTAAACCAGGACAGAAATTCCTAGCTTTAATTGAAAAACACTTCCCTACCGGTTAGACCGGGCAAAAAGGAATCCATATATCCATATTATTTGTTAGGGAGTAGGTCGTGAGAGGTAAGATGCTTAACCACTACCGCATTGATTAAAACCTCAAACACATTGCCCAAAAGTAGTTGGAGACTAATAGGGCGATAGAGGTTGTCAAAAGATTCTCCAGAGTTCTTAAAAACAGGGACTACAGAGGAGAAATTCTGGAAAGCAGGAAGCAGCGAGGCAATAATTGTGGAGTTTGGAGAGAAGTGAAGCCTGCTCGAGAGCACATTTCTTTAGGATGACGGCTGGGATCCCGCCGTCTCCATTTGCCTTATGGGAGTCTAATTTAGAAATTATGTCCGAGATCAGTGACGGGGTTATATGCATATCACTCAGTAAAACCTCTGTTCTAGTGGGGAAAAAAGATATGGGTACTCCAAATGAGAGAGTGTTGAGTTGGAAGAGAATTACCGAGCAAATCATTCAAACTTTTTTCACCATAGTCTATGAATATAGAATACAGCGCAGTACGTAATCTGTTCAATGAAACAACGTTAAAGATTAACACTCATGAGTCAGACACTCTACTGAATCTGACTATATCGCCAATACCAGCAGCAACTGTTCCGTAATTCTTCAGTCTTCGATATCAAAGGCTGGCAGTGAATATTCGGGAAAAACATGGCTGCCTTTATACATGTCGCATTGAATATTTTGAGCCTTCTGATAGGTTAACCCTTCTATTGGTGAACTATAAAATGTGTCAGCTCATTTTGGTTGGCTCACTAGTACACTAGGGTACCCAAAAATTCCAACAAACTTATCTGCTGTAGAAGTCAGGATTTCCAGTCGATTGAATAGAAGAAGTATTGAGAATTTCCTCTTGTTCCATACACTCTTGCAGAGCTATCAATAATCTCTAGAACCGAACTTGCAAGATGCTGTACATTGTTTCATTCTCTCGGCAAGCAGTAACTTCGCCTCATTGAGGACACACTTGTACTCATTATGAGCAGAGACAAAGAGACCTCTGTTGCAATTAGACGTGTCGCTCTGGTACAATCGGAAGAAGTGATTCCTGTGGGCTATAGCAACCGAGCATGCAGTTGAGAATCAAAGAGATGTACACGGTTTAACTTGGTATTTCCTTGCTGGGATGAAAGCATTTATGTCGGCTTTCACCTAGTAGGAGACATCAGACGCGCATTTTTGAACAGGATGATTAAAAAATTCATTCCAAGATACATCACGAAGGAAATCACGGAACGATTCCCAATCTTCTCGTTGACAAAGGAAAGATATTCAGTTGGTAGGAGGTTCTTGGCTGGTAGGGGAGCGGACAGAGATGTTTACAAACACTACCGCATGATCAGAGTTGCCAAGAGGGCAGAGCTGTGTAGTACGACAAAAGTCAGGGATGGAGGCAAAAATAAAGAGATCGAGAAGAGAGAAGTGTTCGTTAGGGTTACTGGAAGAACGCCTGGGGAAATCAACCACTTGCGTAAGAGATTGCGTGATTGAAATGTTAGGTGTTTGGATGCTAACGAGGTCAGTGGCAGAGTGTATAAGCCACCTGGTATGGTGGTCACCGAATATAAATATATTTGCAAATGGGTGTAGATGAACTTGCCTATATCATTGGAAATACTATCTAGCATACAACAGTCTTGAGAGGAAGAGGAATGGTAGAGAAGGAATGAAAGATGACTGAGTTAAGTAGAGAGAGACGGAGACACATGTAAGAATGTTCTGGAGATTCAAGAGAGAGAGTTCCCTAGCCAGCGGGAGATGTTCGGCATTAACGCCCAGACCATGTATGTAGACATTAGAGTCCTTTCAGCCAGGAATCGAGAAATCAGAGGAGGGCATTGAAGAGTTGTTAGTTTCGCAGAGAGCTAGGATGCCCGGAGACTTTTGGAAGAGAAACGATTCCACACTGTAGAGGTTGGTACGAATACCACGAATGTTGGAGAAAGAAAAGTTTTTTTTTAAGTTACTTTAGGTTTATATCTTTGGTTGTTTATAGTCATGATGCGCTATTTTGGTAAGGAAAATGGTAGATAATGGTAGCAGACAATCATTTAATGTAACATGTGCAAGAAGTAGTGTGGCCTCGGTGTTGCCCAGTGGAGGTGCTTCCATGCGTGATAAGGCACTGCAAGTTCACCGATATTATACTATTGTTGATCAGCGCACACTCACAAGACGCTATGCCAGAGTTAGGGCTCTTAACTACCAGTTGGGAACAGCAACCAGAAAACTGTCAATCCGGTACCCTCATACAACTGTTGATCAGAGTGGCCGCTCAAGACGCTGCGCAAGATTTAGGGCTCTTAACTACCTGTCGGGAACAGCAACCAGAAAACTGCCAACCCGATACCCTCAGTATGAAGAGACGTAGCCACCATCCTTGCATGTATAATAAATAAATGTCACCACTACTATTAAGATCAGAGAAAAGGAAATGAGCCGGGAACCTCTTCCTAAAGAGGAAACAAGAGATGAGCCTCTACTCTTGTTCAATTATTAAATAGGAGAGCCTTATCTACCTTTATTAAATAGGAGAGTTTATTTACTCCTATTAAATAGGAGAGCTTATCTACTCATATTAAATAGGAGAGCCTATCTACTCCTATTAAATAAGAGAGCTTATCTACCTCTATTAAATAGGAGAGTTTATTTACTCCTATTAAATAGGAGAGCTTATCTACTCCTATTAAATAGGAGAGCCTATATACTCATATTAAATAGGAGAGCCTATTTACTCCTATTAAATAGGAGAGCTTATCTACTCCTATTAAATAAGAGAGCCTATCTGCTCCTATTAAATAGGAGAGCTATCTACTCCTATTGAATAGCAGAGCTTCTGTACCTCTATTAAATAGGAGAGTTTATCTACTCCTGTTAAATAGGAGAGCCTATCTACCCATATTAAATAGGAGAGTTTATTTACTCCTATTAAATAGGAGAGCCTATCTACTCCTATTAAATAAGAGAACCTATCTACTCTTATTAAATAGGAAAGCCTATCTACTCCTATTAAAAAACAAAAACAAAAAAAGCAAAAAAACAATCCTGGGTTTGAATTTCAGATGAATCATTTCACAGAATAAGCTGTCAGATAACTTAATTGGAAAGTCGAACTGCGGCCTACAGATGCCTCAGTAGAAATATATATATATACCTGTGCACGCTCAAGCAAAATTAAAACATTACGGATAATCAAGAGAAAAAAATTAGATCAAAAATTTTATATATATATATATATATATATATATATATATATATATATATATATATATATATATATATATATATATCAGTGTATACATATCAATCTATTTTTTAGTCTATTAACATCTATCTGAATATATTATCTATCTATCTATCTATCTATCTATCTATCTATCTATCTATATGTCTGAGTCTGTTCATATCAATCTCATTCTATTCATATATATATATATATATATATATATATATATATATATATGGGTGTTTTACGTATGTAATATCTTATAATAATATGTAATATTATAATATATATATATGTAATATTATATATGTAATATTATATATATGTAATATCTTATAATAAAGAATAAAGATATATATATATCAGTTTATTTATATCTATTTCTCAATCTATTCTTATTTATCTATATATCTATCTCATTCTATTCATATATGTATATATATATATACATATATATATATATATATATATATCAGTCTATTCATATCTATTTATATCTAAGTCTGTTCTTTTCTATCTATCTATCTATCTATCCCATTCTCCTTATATCTATCTATCCCATTCTATTCATATCTATCTATCTATCTATCTATCTATCTATCCCATTCTCCTTATATCTATCTCTCCCATTCTATTCATATCTATCTATCTATCTATCCCATTCTCCTTATATCTATCTCTCCCATTCTATTCATATCTATCTATCTATCTATCCCATTCTCCTTATATCTATCTCTCCCATTCTATTCATATCTATCTATCTATCTATCCCATTCTCCTTATATCTATCTATCCCATTCTATTCATATCTATCTATCTATCTATCTCAGACTGTTCATATCTATTTCATCGTCAACGTAGAAGAAACGCATGCACCATTTAAAAAAGTATTTTTACTCTCTAATTCTTCTTGTTCTTCATTTTCTTATTTTCTTTTTTGTTCTCAAATTGCTACACTGTTTTTCTCTTTCCTTTTTCTAATATTATTATTATTATTATTATTATTATTATTATTATTATTATTATTATTATTACTTCCCTCCTAGACAGTCTAGTGCCTACTGCTGGGACCAAGTGGTGCCAAGTCACCTCTTCAACGTTTCAGACATCTTCTTAATTAACTCGCCAAGATCGGTAATCATTTCTTGGATTTCCTCTCCTTTCAGTGTCCAATTATTATTATTATTATTATTATTATTATTATTAAGAGTTTTGTTGAGGTCAGTGAAAAGCACTTTTTCATCCACTCAAACTTCCGTTTTCATTCCACCCGATCACTCTCAAACAATCTCGTCTCTGACATTGCGATGACGTCATGAACTCCATGGCCGACTTCAATTAACTTCGAACATGGCGACCACTAACGAAGCGTAACACGTTACAAGACCTTTGTGATAGTTTGCCCTTCCTTGTTGGTTTTGCGATGTCGTACGGATGAGTAGTTCGAAGATTACGCTGTAGCAACGGGTGGGGTTGGGCGCGAGCAAAGTGGCATGGTGGGGGATGTTATTGAGCGGGGAGCGGAGCGGAGCGAAAAGCATTTTTCTTTTTATGATTTGTATGTACTTTTTTTTATTTATTTTTAATCAAATTTATAAGTGAGTATTCCTTGCAGCCGACAGATCTCAAAGATTTCTTTTTAAACCTGTGTCGGAAATACCAGTTCATTTGATCGCCTATTTTTCAAAAGACGTTTTTCTTTTTTGCTGTCTTTGATTCTAAGATGAAGATTGTCCATTATCTCACGAATGTTTCGGACAATTATCCTGATCTTTGTTGTTTTGATTTCTACGATTTCCGAGCCCTGCGTTTGGAGTTTTCAGAAAAAGCCTTTGTATGATTTCTTGAATAAAAAAGACTAGAATTTTCGTCGGTTTTGTCTGCGATCATCCCGAAGATTTTAGGTGCCATTTCGTTCATAAGCCTTCCCGTTGTCGTCTAAATTAGTTTTCTTGGTGATACTAAAATCAAACAAGTACAAAAATTTAAATATCTGAAAAGTATTTTAACAGAGGACGGAAAAAGCGACAGTAAAATCCGAAGGCGTATTGGAATAGTGAAAGTGAAATATGCCTTCCAAAAATTAAGCAACGTATTAAGAAAAGGAAAAATTTCGCTAGAAACAAAGAATAGTACTGAACGCTTACGTGAATGCTAAACAATCCATTCAAAGATAAAAAAGATACTCAAAGCAACAGAAATCTTGTTCTACAGGAGTAGAATATGGACCGAATATGTGAACAACGACGAACTTTTCGAGAAAGTGGAAACAAAAATGAAACTTATACTTAACACCAGGAAGAGAGAGTTGAAGTTTCTAAGGTACATAATGAGGAAATACCGCTTGGAAAATCTGATACGCACAGGACAGATTGGAGGAAGGAGACACAAAGAAAAACAACGCATAACATACTTAGTGAGCTCCAGTAAATGGATGGCGGAATAAAGTTTAGGAGAAATAACAAAAACAGAAAATTTATTAAGAGCCACAAAGGATAGGAAATTGTGGAGAGACATGATCAACTACATCCTGAAGGAAAACGACAATTAAAAAAGAAGTATTTTCACTATTTCCAACATTTTAGCTGTTACGAAAATATTAGGGCAATTTGTTCTCAACTGTTCCTGGTATATCTGAGATGAAAAATTAGCCCACAAATTGTTAATCCTAAGCTTTGCTTTCTAAGTCTATATAATTTACAGAGATCTTTTGGTTATATTGATGATAATGATACAGGTAAGCAAATATATCTGGATAGCATCACTCTGTTACTATAATTGCTGTAGTCATATATCTTGGGGTCTATGAATTCATAGACTTCTATAGTGAAATACAACAATGAGAGTTGATGTATTTTGTCTCATACTGCTCACCTAATACATCTTGATCCTATTACTGTGTTCCCATTGATGGAATCACCATTGTTTTGAATGCAAGGTGTGAGCAAAGTAGTTATAGCTGCTCTTCTGATAATGATTGATCATAGCCTGGCTCTCCCTAGTGAAACATAAGGCCAAAATATGACATTTTAACAATAGTCAATATAAAGCCTTTATTTTCCCTTAGATCCTCTATACTAATCCATCATAGATTGATTACAATTCCTTTCATATTGCTACTTTCTTTTAACCCTTTCATTCCATCATTGATCATAGCCTGGCTCTCCATAGTGGCATATAAGGCCAAAATATGACATTTTAACAATAGTCAATATAAAGCCTTTATTTTCCCTTAGATCATCTATAGTAATGCATCATAGCTTGATTGCAATTCCTTTAATATTACTACTTTCTTTTAACCCTTTCATTCCATCATTGATCATAGCCTGGCTCTCTCTAGTGGCACATAAGGCCAAAATATGACATTTTAACAATAGTCAATATAAAGCTTTTATTTTCCCTTAGATCCTCTATACTAATGCATCATAGCTTGATTGCAATTCCTTTAATATGGCTACTTTCTTTTAACCCTTTCATTCCATCATTGATCATAGCCTGGCTCTCCATAGTGGCATATAAGGCCAAAATATGACATTTTAACAATAGTCAATATAAAGCCTTTATTTTCCCTTAGATCATCTATAGTAATGCATCATAGCTTGATTGCAATTCCTTTAATATTACTACTTTCTTTTAACCCTTTCATTCCATCATTGATCATAGCCTGGCTCTCTCTAGTGGCACATAAGGCCAAAATATGACATTTTAACAATAGTCAATATAAAGCCTTTATTTTCCCTTAGATCCTCTATAGTAATGCATCATAGCTTGATTGCAATTCCTTTAATATTGCTACTTTCTTTTAACCCTTTCATTCCATCATTGATCATAGCCTGGCTCTCCATAGTGGCATATAAGGCCAAAATATGACATTTTAACAATAGTCAATATAAAGCTTTTATTTTCCCTTAGATCCTCTATAGTAATGCATCATAGCTTGATTGCAATTCCTTTAATATTGCTACTTTCTTTTAACCCTTTCATTCCATCATTGATCATAGCCTGGCTCTCCATAGTGGCATATAAGGCCAAAATATGACATTTTAACAATAGTCAATATAAAGCCTTTATTTTCCCTTAGATCCTCTATAGTAATGCATCATAGCTTGATTGCAATTCCTTTAATATTGCTACTTTCTTTTAACCCTTTCATTCCATCATTGATCATAGCCTGGCTCTCCATAGTGGCATATAAGGCCAAAATATGACATTTTAACAATAGTCAATATAAAGCCTTTATTTTCCCTTAGATCATCTATAGTAATGCATCATAGCCTGATTGCAATTCCTTTAATATTGCTACTTTCTTTCATTCCATCATTGATCATAGCTAAGATCTCCCCGTTGACACATCAGGCTAAAATATGAGATTTTAACAATAGTAAATATTAAACCTTCATTTTCCATTAATTTTTATTTAGTACTCCGACATCACATGAATTATATTAATTATTTAGTGACACTTTTTTTTAACTAATCTCTCAATGAGCGTTTCCTATTGAAATATTCTTCCTGAAATCTTTTTTTTTTTTTTTGCTTTTGCTTTGCTTGACATTGCTTTAATGCCATACCGGAAGTATGGAACCGCCTTTTTACCATAAACATCGTTCTCTATAATGGTACAATTTCCCGGTTTCCATTATTAAATAGTTTTATTGAATATAAATCGCGGGCATAAATGTCACTTGCATTAATCATCTGTTTTCTCTTTAACTGGGGAATACATTAATTTAATGAAATTAAAAACAAAAACCAGGATCGCTTGCGCTCACAACAGTTCGGTTATCCATTCAATTTCCCTAATCAGCGCATGCGATTGAATCAACTTTCAAATATTTTTTCTTCATACAAAAGGAATTATATCCAAATGTTTAACATTTCTGGAAAAAGGAATCACATTTACGTATTTTATGTGCTATCATATGAATAAGGTATTCCATATTTAACCCCCACCCCTAATTCCGCGGATATTAATCAAATATTTGGAAGTTCAGCTGAAACGGTGTCAGGTGGGAAAAAGTCGGGACAATTATCGAAGTGACATCACCAAGCAGAGTTCGAATTCCGACCTACACTCGACTATGCGATGGGTAAATTGTCGCTATTTCATTTTTTTTTATTTTCACGCATGCGCTTTTTCTGTTTATGATTTCGTCGACTGCACAGTATAGTAGGCTCAGTTGGCCCCGTCTATGAGCAAAAGAGCACCATGGAGCAATTCATTTCGCCAGAAATTTGGAAAGTGCATGCTGTACTGCTTGGCATTCACCCCGGAAGTTCTAATACGAACATTTCTTAGCGTTTGGATGTCAATCCGTGGAGAGTGCTGAGGATTGGGAAAGAGTTGATGGTGATTACGATGGTGATCACTACTGATGGCGATGTTATGCCTCTCTTCATCTTCGTACAGGGCCTCAATACGGAGGCCAACATCAAGTGCCCCGGGGATGTAGTGCTACCCTGGCTCAAGAAGATGGCCGTTGGAAGACCCTTATGTCTGGCAACAGGACACTACACTATGCCATACAAGCAGGGGAACCCAGTCATGATTGTGAGACAATATGACCCCTTATATCTGGCCATCTAACACCCCAGGCTACAACCCCCTTGATTATTATGTCTGGGGCGCAGTTGAACAAAAAATCAACAAAACTCTTTGTAACACCAAAAAGGAACTGAAGGCAAGGATTATGGCAAAATTCACCAACTAAAACAAGGAGACCGTCCAGAAGAGATGCAGGAGATTCCAAAGTGGTCTGGAGACCGTGGTTGAAGCCAATGGTAATTTTATTGAATAAATTTACTCTTTGGTATTTCAAGATATTTTTTATGTAATTTTGTTAAATTTATGAGATATCAGTATTATTTTCATTTGTCCATTTATCCATCGTACACTGTATAGCGGCTCGAAATGAGGAATCGGAGAGCCGAGTTCGAATTCCAGTCGAATCCATTATATTTACTTAGGTGCTAATAACCTTGGGAAAGGTATGAATCCTCTTCTCCGCACCCATCAATGGGTAAGTAACAGAACAGACCAGGTTCTATAGACTTGGATGGCAACTGGTCTACCGCAGAAAGAAATGGCAACCTACTGCGGGAAAAATCTGCCTCGTCAGTCATGTATCGAAAGATACATGATCGCCTAAGTGTGTATAACACATGACACATAACACTGAGGCTTTGGAAAGGTTTGAATCCTATTCTTCTCCCCTCTAGCTATGGGTAAATAACAGAGCAGACCGGGTTCTATAGCCTTGGGTGACATCAGCTCTACTGCAGGAAGAAATGGAAACCTACTGCGGGGAAAAATCTGCCTCGTCAGTTATGAATCGAAAGATACATGATCGCCTCAGCGTGTAACACGCATGACATATAACTGACTAACTGACCGTTGGGAAAGGTATGAATTCTCTTCTTCTTCCCCCAGCTATGGGTAAATAATAGGACAGACCGGGTTCTATAGCCTTGGATGGCATCTGGTCTACCGCAGAAAGAAATGGAAACCTACTGCGGGAAAAAAAATCTCCCTCGTCAGTCATGTATCGAAAGATACATGATCGCCTAAGCGTGTATCACGAATGGCACATAACTGATTGACCCCGTATTGCATTAATTTTCGTGTAAATGCTCTTGAGGAAGTTATGAATTCATCTACCCACTATCACCCGCAGCTGAAGGTCAACAGCAGGGCAGAGATTATTCTCCAGCTTTGGTTGGTAACTCTTCTAGGAGAATTAATGCGAAATTAGTTAGTCTGCGGGTCTAATAATCCCCACAATCCAGGAATCCACAATAGCAAAAGCTAGTTGTGGTCCTATAGCCTATTTGGGTCTTACATGTCGAACCCGACTATCCACCCGTTTTGACTTACTAACAAATTTCTTCAGCAAGCACTATCCTTGTCTCACATAATTGATGGATCGTTCGATGGCTTTGCACTCAAGTGACAAATCCAGCTGTAATGTCCACCCTTCGCTCAGAGTGGATTTTTGTTATATCGTGTTCCGGCAGGCTTTGCTGTATTCACTTGTGACAGAAAATGGCGTCTGACAATGCATTTAATTTTTTGAAGCTCAAATTTGACTGTCACGCAAGTAACCGGAATCGAGATCCACAAGGGAGAAGCGCGTGAGAAGAAAACTTTAGCATAGAAATCTGGTCATTTCATTTGGATAACGATGTGACCTAGCCGCCAATCTAGTACTGAGCTCATGTTCGTAAAGTCCAGGTACGAATGAGGAGAGTTCATCAGAACAATCCTCATGAAAGTATTTATAAAAAAAAAGCACAGGGAATCTACATTACGACATCAGTGGGAAAGTGAGTGAAAGCTGAGATGCCATGTCAGGACTAATAACATTGTAGTATTAGTACTGCGATTAAATTCATAAAGTCTAGTTACCAAAGGTGAAAGCTCCTCAGAAGAAATCCATCAATCAACTATATAAGAAATGCTTAAATGATTGACAGATTTGAATTTTTTTACAGCTTATTAACATTTTGCAGCTTATTTGAGGCCAGAAAATATTTTTAGCTTTAGATGATACTGATTTACTGATACAAGTCCTAATAATTAACTCATAGCAGGGGTGAGTGGGAGAAAAGACGGATCAAAAAGGTAATAATTGTTTGGTGAATACGTTGGCTAGAGTAGAGCAGACTAACCGAGTTCCATAATTGTTTCTCGTGTTATTCTTTTTTGCGAATATACCGATATATGTCAATAAGTGGGTATAGCCATAAACTCTTATTAATGGCTAGTAAAATAAATATTGATAATAAATGGTTGTTTCATTGGAGATACGAAATATTTCTGAGGCTTGTGAAAATGGGTGTGTTCAATAAATAAACAAAGTTCTTTGGCTTGGTTTGGTTCTTGTTTTGTTTTACGGCATATCAACCTCAATATCAATATTTTGTTTTACGGCATATCAACCTCAATATCAATATTTTGTTTTACGGCATATCAACCTCAATATCAATATTTTGTTTTACGGCATATCAACCTCAATATCGCCAGCAATAAAAATTTTGACGACATTAAAATGCCGACAAAATTTTTATTGCTGGCAATATTTTTTTTTTTTTTTAAATGTATTGCTGGTAATATCTTTCTTTCAAAAAATCTATTTCTCCTAATATTTTTTCCTCAAAATGTATCTCTGGTAATATTTTTTTCCAAAATATATAGCTGGTAATTTTTTTTCCGAAATATATAGCTAGTAATATTTTTTTTTTAAAAGAATGTTTTGCTTGTAATAATGTATTGTTGGTAATAATTTTTTTCTTCAAAAATTTATTGCTGGTAATAGTTTTTTTTTTTAAGTATTTCTAGTATTAAAACCTGTTTTTACACTTTCATAGTGTTTCGACCCCTTTTGGGAGGTTAACTATTTGCCAGACAGATGCTACCACCCTGGGTCAGGGTGGACCTGGGAACGCCAACAATTAAGTGGTGGTTCCACACTCCTCAAAACCTCCTGATCAGAGGCCTTGCTGTCGGATGTAGTTTATCGTCTTACCCAGGACGCGGCTGTAGTTTATCATCATAGCCAGGACGGGACATAGTTCTATCTTTATTGGATATATTCTACATAAAATGGAAGTAGTTTTTTTACACTATAGTAATTTCATGAGACACAGGATAATTCTAGGTTCCAAGTGGGCCATGAGCTAAAGTGGTTGAGAAACTCTGCTATAGACCAACTCAGCCACAGAGAGCGTAACAGTTTGAGCAAAGGCTTAAATAGTACTTTATATCCTGCCGAGGAAGGCATATTCCTCTTCAGTAAGTTTTCTCTGACATTTTCTCTGATATATATATATATATAGATATATAGATATATATATATATATATGTGTGTGTGTGTGTGTGTGTGTGTGTTTAGGGAACAATCCTTCTTTCATGCACATTTCATGAATACGATAGACAAGGTGCTTTTATTTGGTTTTTTTTTATACAATTCCTCATGCGATCTAATAATTTTGTTCTTTTCAGATGATAAATTATATAAAAACCGCCCGAATGTTCTTTTAATCCGAGCGCTTTCGGCTATACATTTAGCTATTTTCAAAGATTAGTTATTTTAGCTGTTAAATAATAAGAAATAGTCTATTGTATGTATGTTTTATAAAATATTTTCATTTTTCAAAACACGATCAAGATATTATGTCGATGTTCAAAGTTAATATTATTAAGTGTTGTTTTTTTCTTTTGTTTTTATTAATAAGTCTTCCATTGTTTTTAGCCTTTTATTTTATTTTATTTTTTTTTTTTTTTTTGCATGTAGATGATGCCATTATATTAGTGTTGTCGACAAGTATGTTACGAATAGCGTCTGGTAGTTCTCCATGAATATCTATCTATCTATCTATCTATCTATATATATATATATATATATATATATATATATATATATATACGGTAGCAATAAATAAAAATGAACCCCAATGATAAACCACTCTATATACACACATCTTCCAACCACCCGCCTTCTATAATGAAAAAAGATATCAAAATCGATTAACCGCAGGCTTTCCGACAGTTCCTCCGATGAATCCATATTTAACAAAGCTAAGAATGACTACAAATTCAATACAACAGACA
The DNA here is from genome assembly GCA_963932145.1 of Acanthosepion lycidas. Classification (NCBI taxonomy): domain Eukaryota; kingdom Metazoa; phylum Mollusca; class Cephalopoda; order Sepiida; family Sepiidae; genus Acanthosepion; species Acanthosepion lycidas. The sequence goes on from OZ010614.1 coordinate 25,020,997, forward strand.
AGGTGTTTTTATTTAGTTTTTTATACAATTTCTCATGTGATCTAATATTTTTTTTCTCTTCGGATGATAAATTATATAAAAACTGTCCGAATGTTCTTTTTTCAGAGCACTTTCGGCTGTACATTTATCCATTTTCAAGGATTATATTTTAACTGTGAAAATTAGAAATAGTTTGTTGTATGTATGTTTTATAAAATGTTTTCATTTTTCAAAACACGGTCAAGATATTATGTCCATGTTCGAAGTTAATATTATTAAGTGTTTTTTTTGTTGTTTTTATTAATAAGGCTTCCATTATTTTTAGCCTTTTTTTGCATGTAGATGATGCTATTATATTAGTGTTGTCGACAAGTATGTATGAATAGTGTCCGATAGTCTCCATGAATGTTTAAATGAGATCTAATTGAGCTATGGTGAGAAAGGTGTAGAGTCAGTTATAGATATTGTCACATATGTTATATTTCTAAAGAAATAATTGATTTTATTATTTAATTAACTCGGGAGATTTTATAACATTAAACATTATTTCAGAGGATAGCCATATTTGAGTAAACGGTCTGTTTATTTATTAAACATTGTATGTATTTATTTTTCTTTAATAAGATTTCTCGAACAATGAGGCTGGTAGGCGAAAATAAATAAATATACTGTTTAACGACCAGATTTATTTTTTTTAAACCTTTCTTTTTTTTAATTATTTCATTCCAAACAAAGCGAGAATGCCACTAGTGCGCATGCGGTTACATAGAGTGAATGTGAGAGAAAAGAATGGTTATAAGGGGGATTGAGGAAAGGACAAAAAATGAACGGGTTTCAAGACAACAGAAGATGGCGATTGACATTGCATTTAAATGTTTGAATATTGTAGTTATCAGGGAAACAAGTAGACGAAGTAGAAGTGGCGGTTACCTTTAACTATTTCAACAGTAAAATAGTGGGACCTAGATGCCAATCTAGTAGCACGTTTAAATTTATGTTAACGGGTGATCAGGGAAGATAGCTCGTCAAAGCAGTTGCCATGAAAATATTTGTAGAAAAGACAGAGGGAAGCCCCGTCAAGTGAGTGAGAAAATGACTGAAGTCGAGATGCCAAGTCAGCATCGATTACATTGCAGATCCGTCTTGGGATTTTGTCAAGAACCTCGAGATGAATGGCAGGAGCATCAGACCAGATATGGCAGCAGTATTCAATGCACGGACGAATGGTAGATTTGTAAATGTGCAAGATGAACTCTGACAAGAAAAAATCTGGCACGATACAATGAAGCAACTTTTCTTGCAGTAGATGCAGCTATTGATTCAATGTAGTTCTTCCACTTCAAGTCAGTTGAAAGGGCACAACGTGACGTACAATTAATAACATTGTTATAGACCTATAATTAATACCAGATTTAAAAAAAAAAAACTATAATTAATACCATTTTTGTAGACCTATAATTAATGCCGGACTTTTGTCTACAATTTTATATCGCAAGGCGCAATTTTACGGTGGACATTAGTGGATCAATACTGATGGTAAATTGGGAGACCAACTACTTTGATGAGAAAGTAACCATATTGATCTATTTGATAAGTATTAAACGGATATCGGCGAGAGATTGTACGAAGTGAACTGGTAAGCAGAATTGACATGAGGCAGCAATTAACAAAGATTAAATCTTATTTGCTGCGCCATTATTGTCAAAAGTTGAAGCCATTTTTGACAGGACATTTTTCCAACGTTTCAGGAAAATTAAGTGCGCGGATGTTATTTTTGTTTTGTTATCTGTTTTCTTTTTTCTTTTTTTGTTTTGTTTTGTTTTTATTTGTCTTAAGCTCTGTCTTCATTGTTGTCGCAATAAGTTTTTCATTCTCTCTTTCTCTCCCCCCTCCACTTTGTCGTGTGTCATGAAATTTAATTTTGGTACGTTTAAGGTGTTTTAAAAACAGCAGCTCCTGCTGCTATTAATGCATTATTCTTCGAGTACGAATTGAGTTCTCCGGGCCAGTGGTATATTTCGCATACGAAAAAAAACAAAAAAACGTTAAAATTTCCTTTTCTCTCTGCCGCGCGACGATAGCCTAAGATCTCTGACTGATGTCAAATCGGTCGGGTTTCAATTCAGGCTTGAAGTAATTGGAAATCTAGCCACACTGAAAACTGTGATACAGCGAAACAGTCTGTGGATTACAATATATATATATATATATTTGTGTGTGTGTGTGTGTGTAATAAATTTGGGTATATAATCCCGACAGACTTATGAGTTACTGACATTTCGAAAACTTTTTTCTTCATTTGGAAAAACGTTCAAGAAAGTACGTTTCAAAAATAATATCCGATATATATATATGGCTTCATCAAATGGATTACGAAAAATGTATTGTGTGTATGCATTTGTATGTGTTTGAAATAATAAGATTTAATTATTTTTAAATAAGATTTAATAATATAAGATTTAATTATTTTAAACACATATATTTAAATACATATATTATTTTATTATTTTTATTATTATTTAAACGTATTTTTAGTGGATACTCATATTTGAATAAACGCTCCATTTGTTTATTAAATACTGCAACTTACATAGTAACAAACCGGCTAAATTCCGCTCCGTATTCGACCGACGAGAAGTGAGTTCCACTCGGACATCTTTTTTTCCCGTGAACCACTTCCCTATGAAACTGGCTCCCAAGAGGATGTTTTCCCGATCATTACAATCACTGTTCAAGTCTAGGGTTAACCGTTATCTTTCCCATCCTATCTAGATAAGCTACCTCTTATCGTAGCCCTCTACCTCGAGTAGCTCCCGGCCCTTGTACAAGTTGAAAAATACTGTAAAAAAATATGAGCCATTTTTCTACCAGAGCATTGGACTTTGCGGGTAGATATTGGTTAAATGTGAGATAAAAAACAAATTTACAAAGGACTTTCGAAACTAGTTTACTCCGCACTATTTCATGGCAGGGTGTCCTATGTCAAAAAAGCACAATGCGATTATTATTATTATCATTATTATCATTGTTATCATTATTATTATCATCATTATCATTATTATCATTATTATCATTATTATTATTATTATTATTATCATTATTATTATTATTATCATTATTATTATTATTATTTCATGTTTTATATAAATAGTCATGTTACAGTTTTATAGTGCAGAGAAGCGACATTGGACATTTACGAGCGGTCGTAATTTTCAAACAAACTAAAATTTACAGGTGGTTATAAAGTTAGATTGAGGTGTGTTTTTTTGTTTTTTTAATCTGAGTACATATTTAATTTTCCCTATAATCATTTTATTATTAGTCCTAATCTTTTTCTCTTCTTCTACATCTTCTTCTTCTTCCTCCTCCTCCTCCTCCTGTTCTTCTTATTTCTCCCCCTCCTCCTTCTTTTCTTCTTCTTCTTCTTCTTTCTCCCCTTCTCCTCCTTCTCTTCTTCTTCTTCTTCCTCCTCCTCCTCTTCTTATTTCTCCTCCTCCTCCTCTCCTTCTTCTTCTTCCTCCTCCTCTTCTTCTTTGTCTTCTTCCTTCTTCTTTCTCTCTTCTTCTTCTACACCCTTCTCCTCCCCCTCCTCCTCCCTCTTCTTCTTCTTCTTCTTCTTCTTCTTCTTCTTCTTCAGCACACCACTCAGGAGCGAAATATTCTTCGATCATCTGTGTAAACACTGTGAAATTAAAAGAAAATGGTGGAAACCAAATTTTGACCGAAACTCTTTATTCCATTTTTGACACCGTATTTCTGAACAGGACGTTGATGATATCGGCCTAAAAACTTGTAATAAAAAGCAACAATAGCAATTTCGGGTAAAACTAGTAATAAAATATTAGTAATAATGAAGAGTGGAAGTGGCCAGATAAAAAAAATTAATAATGGAATCAAACGATAAACGATAAAAAAAGGTAATAAATCAAACTCAGTTATGTGCGATACATGACTGACGAGGCAGATTTTTTTCCACAGTAGGTTGTCATTTCTTTCTGCGGTAGACCATTTGCCATCCAAGGCAATAGAACCCGATCTGTCTTGCTATTTACCCATTGCTGGGGGAAGAAGAGGATTCATACCTTTCCCAAGGGTAGTAACACGTAAGTTAAGTAAGGTTAAGGATAAAAAGGTCCAAAAAACAAAATGACTCCTTTTGCGGTTAAGGATAAAAACGCCCAAAACACAAAATGACAACTTTTGCGGTTAAAGATAAAAACGTCCAAAAGACAAAATGACCCCTTTTGCTGTTAAGGAGAAAATCGTCCAAAAAAAACAAATGGCCCCTTTTGCGGTTAAGGATAAAAACGTCTAAAAACAAAATGACAGCTTTTGCAGTTAAGGATAAAAACATCCAAAAAACAAAATAACCCCTTTTGCGGTAAAGGATAAAAACATCCAAAAAACAAAATGACAGCTTTTGCGGTTAAAGATAAAAATGTCCAAAAAACAAAATGACCTCTTTGCGGTTAAGGATAAAAACATCCAAAAAACAAAATAACCCCTTTTGCGGTTAAAGATAAAAACGCCCAAAAAGAAAAATGTCAGCTTTTGCGGTTAAGGACAAAATCTTCCAAAAAAACAAAATGACAGCTTTTGCGGTTAAGGATAAAATCTTCCAAAAAAACAAAATGACAGTTTTTGCGGTTAGTGATAAAACGTCCAAAAAACAAAATGACCCCTTTGCGGTTAAGGATAAAAACATCCAAAAAACAAAATGACCCCTTTTGCGGTAAAGTATAAAAACGTCCAAAAAGCAAAATGAAACCTTTTGTGGGTAAGGATAAAAACGTCCAAAAAACAAAATGTCACCTTTTGCGGTTAAGGATAAAAACGTCAAAAAAACAAAATGACAGCTTTTGCGGTTACAGATAAAAACGTTCAAAAAACAAAATGACCCCTTTGGCGGTTAAAGATAAAAACGTCCAAAAAACAAAATGACCACTTTTGCGGTTAAGGATAAAATCGTCCGAAAAACAAAATGACCCCTTTTGCGGTTAAGGATAAAATAGTCCAAAAAACAAAATGACCCCTTTGCGGTTAAGGATAAAAACGTCCAAAAACCAAAATGACCCTTTTTGCGGTTAAGGATAAAATCGTCCAAAAAACAAAATGTCCCATTTTGCGGTTAAACATAAAAATGTCCAAAAAACAAAATGACCCCTTTTGCCGTTAAGGATAAAAACGTCCAAAAAACAAAATGTCAGCTTTTGCGGTTAAGGATAAAAACATCCAAAAAACAAAATGACCCCTTTTGCGGTTAAGGACAAAATCTTCCAAAAAAACAAAATGACAGCTTTTACAGTTAAAGATAAAACGTCCAAAAAACAAAATGACCCATTTGCGGTTAAGGATAAAGACGCCCAAAAACAAAATGACTCCTTTTACGGTTAATGATAAAAACATCCAAAAAAAAAAAAATGACAGCTTTTGCGGTTAAGGATAAAAACGTCCAAAAAACAAAATGACCCCTTTTGGGGTTAAAGATAAAAACGACCAAAAAACAATATGACAGCTTTTGCGGTTAAAGATAAAAACGTCCAAAAAACAAAATGACAGCTTTTGCGGTTAAGGATAAAAACGTCCAAAAAACAAAATGACCCCTTTTGCGGTTAAAGATAAAAACATCCAAAAAACAAAATGATCCCTTTGCTGTTAAGGATAAAAACCAAAAAAAGAAACAAAATGTCCCCTTTTGCGGTTAAGGATAAAACCGTCCAAAAAACAAAATGACAGCTTTTGCGGTTAAGGATAAAAACGCCCCAAAACAAAATGACCCCGTTTGCGGTTAAGGATGAAAATGCCCAAAAAACAAAATGACCCCTTTTGCGGTTAAGGATAAAAACGTCCAAAAAACAAAATGACCGCTTTTGCGGTTAATGATAAAAACGTCCAAAAAACAAAATAACAGCTTTTGCGGCTATGGATAAAAACTTTCAAAAAAACAAAATGACCCCTTTTGCAGTTAAGGATAAAAACGCCCAAAAAACAAAATGACTCTTTGCCACAGAGGACAATGAGTTGAAGGGTATCTTCAATGGTGTTAAATGTTTCAGTGATGACATCAGCATGGGTTTCGGATTAAATAAATCTGCAAAAGTAAAATTCAAGAAAGGGAAAATTACAGAAACATATTCAATAGATCGTGATTTTGTCACAAAGATTAGGCCACTGGAACCTGAAGAAGTTATTATAATTAATATGAAGGTATTGTGAATACGTAAAAGTCAACGAAGGAAATAGAATACAGCAGTCCCAAATGAAGAAGAAAGTAAGAAAAGAATACTATAGGCATGTACGTGTGGTTTTAAATACCCAGTTTTTTTCAAAAATAAACTTAATATCAGCCATAAATACTTTGGCATTTCCCTGTGATTCAATAAGGTTTCAATATGCTTAATATGCTGATATTAAGCGAATGGATGTTGAAACGATAAAGATTCTTACTTGCCACTATATGCATCCTCCTAAGGATTACTCAAGAAACGACTGAAGCCTGGATGATGATCTGCGTCAAAGAACATGAAAGAAATAAGGAACGTTATTCAGTAATAAAGAAAGCCATCAAATTCAAGAGAGAAATTCAAGTGGATGAAATTTCAAATACAAAAAAAAAAAAAAAAAAAAAACTCACAGACCTGGTTGTAGAGATTAATTCAACTAGAATTGTTTTACAAAAGCACGACAATCGGTCTTCAAAGATACCTGGAAACTAAAGAAGAATGGATGATAATGTCTGTCAAAGAACATGAAAGAAATAAGAAACTTTATAAGAAACCAACAAATTCAAGAAGGAATTTCACGTGGATTAAGAAGTGCATATAAACCATAATACGCCTTCTGCAGCAGCAAAGAATCTAAAAAGAAAGTAAATGCAATGAACCAAATGCAGAAACGATGGCAAGATAAGCCTCTTCATGGTCAATACTCTGCCCGTACCAAACAAGCTGAGGTAGATGTACCCTTCAGTTGCTATGTAGTGCAGGGTTAAAAGATGAAAGTGAAAGTTTAAGTTTTGCTACACAGGACTCGCACTTGCTAACTAGAAATTACCAAGCAGACATACTAAAAAATTGTCTTAACCCGAAATGCAAAGTCTGGAAATCCATATCCAGAAACAATTAACCATCTTGTATCAGGTTTCACGGTGTTAGCACCAACTGAAAATTAAAATCGTCATGATAGATTGAATCAATATCTGCACTGAAAAATATGCAACTTTTATTGGAAGGAAACTGCAATAAACTGATATGAACATGACCCAGACGCGGTTACAAACATAGGACCTGTAGCAGTTTTATGGGACTTTACAATACACATAGAACAATTAAAGGTAATCACCCAGACATCGTGATCAAAAACCGCAAAACAGAATGTGCTTTCTTACTCACACGACAGTCCCTGTAGATTGTAATGTATCTTTGAAGATCTTCAAAAAACTATCAAAATACAAGGATTTTGAAGTGGGAATCTAAAAAAAAATATGGCACATGACGACAGAAATAATTCCAGTTGTAGTTGGAACCCTCGGATTAATTGGAAAAGTGTCCGACAGAATCATTGAAGGGATTCCTGATAGCCTGTGCCTTAAAGAAATACAAAAAAAAGTACCCAAAAGTACAGCTCACACATTACGAAGAGCTTTAAACAAAATATGTGTGAGTTTTGGGGTTTTCGTGGCTTCTTTTAAATGACCAGTGAAAAATGTCATGAAGCTATTTTTGACCCTAGTTTGGAAGGAAATGTGTATATAACAGAAATCAAATGAAATAATAATAATAATAATAATAATAATAATAATAATAATAATAATAATAATAATGATGATGATGACGACGATCATAATACCCCCAGACATAACAAGGTAGCGACATATGTGCACTGGAAGATATGCAAGAAGCACAAAATCGAAACCATTGAGAGATGGTAGGAGCACCAACCAGACACATTTACCCAAAATAACGATGTAACTATCCTCTGGGACATGCCAATTCAAACTGACAGGGAAATAACAGTCAGCAAACCTGATATTATCATGAAAAACAACAAATTCACTGCTTATAGACATAGCAGTGCCATCTGAGAGAAATGCCCCCATGAAAATTATCGAGAAATTGTCTAAATACAAGCACCTGGTGATCGAGATTAACAGGATGTAGGGAATGAAAACTGAGCCTGTACCAATACTAATCGGAGCTCTGGGGATCGTGAGAAAAGGAATGGACAATTTTACTTACAGTGTCTCAGGTAAGATCAACATACAAGTTGCCCAGAAGATCGCCCTACTAGGAACATAAGATATACTAAAAAAGTCCTATCAATTAAATGACATTTCTCCTACAGGGCCCAAAGACCAAAGTTTGGACCCAGCTCTACAGGATACAACACAGGAAACAAAACATACACAAATAATAATAATAATAATAATAATAATAATAATGGTTGATGTAATAATAATATTAGGTTGGTGCAAAAATAATATCGTTTTTTGACGTTAAAAACTACGTCAAAAAACGATAATATTTTTGCACCAACCTAATAACAATGGTTGACGTAACTCTTCCAATATTTTTCAACATTTAGAGAAGGGCGCACTTAATATAAATTCTATGGAATTCTCCCGACATTTTGTTCATTCACCAGAGGCGGGAAGTTAGTATTTTGCATACATAACTACCCTCATGCGTTTTAAGAGACGCAAAGTCGGTGGATTCTTGATATTTTTCAGAATGTGAACCATAGCATACTCGTCGAAATTACAGTCGTTAGCAATAAAAAATATTACATTATTATTATTATTATTATTATTATTATTATTATTATTATTATTATTATTTCTTATGATTTCTGTTCTATACACATTTCCTTCCGGGTCCCAACCAGAGACCTAAGGTCAGAAATGGCTTCATGACATTTTCCACTGATCAGTTTTGTAAAAAACAAAAACAAAAACAATGATCGCACACATTTTGCATAGATAAAGTTCTTGTGAGTACATTTTTGTATTTCTTTATTATTATTATTATTATTATTATTATTATTGAGTTTGTATATTCCATAGCATTTATACTAAACTGTATTCCACTTAGAAACTAAACAGCTAACAGAAAATTTCAAGATTCGCATAGTTACTACCATATTAATCACGTTTCCGTTGCATGACATACACGCTGGCTGCGTTTCCTCCGTTTTGTCACGTAGATTATTGCTACAGCCGGATTTTTTTTTTCAAGAAAAACGACGTTTGTACAAAGACTTGTATTTTTTGTAGATTTTTTAAAATATATTTTTAGAATTGTATGCAATTTTTAAATATAACCTGAAGACAGACATAATGTCGAAATATTGCTGAACATTGTCAAACTGGTTCTTTGCAATAATTTTTCTTTTCTTAAATTGCGTTCTTCTCTGAAATTTTAATAATAATAATAATAATAATAGTATACCTGAAAATTCCATGGTTTTACTATTTGAATTTTTCTGATGAATCCTAATTCGTCTATGTACTGTATCCATTGAAGACATGGGTGATCATGGCTTTCCAAAATTTCCTTTCCTATGTAACTCTTAAAAATTTTGGCCTTTCTCTATCTCTCCTAATCCTTGTTCTTAGAATAATTTACACAAGCTCGTTGTTCTTCTATGCATCGTGTCCCTTTAGAACGTGGACGATAACGTCTCTCCACAATTTCCTCACTTTTATAGCTCTTAATATATTTTGGCTTTTTTCTATCTCTCCTAATCATTTTCTTCCAGTCATTTACACAAGCTCTTTCTTTTTCTATGCACCATGTCCGTTTCCTTTGTAGATCTTAGTAAATTTTGGCTTTTCGCTATTTCTCCTAATCATTGTTCTTCTAATCATTTACAGAAGCTCGTGCTTCTTCTATAGCCGTCTCCTTTCAGGAAGTGTGCAGTAATGGCTCTCCACAATTTCCTTTCCATTGCAGCTCTTAGTAATTTTTGTCTTTTTGCTATCTCTCCTAATCACCGTTCTTCCAACCATTTACACAAGTTCGTTAGGCAGATCATGCGCTGGTCACTCTGTTGCCTTCAGTATATCCTATGAGTGTCAAATTCTCTAAGCCCTCTTTCCTCGTTATATGCCCTAGGAATTTCCCCTGTCTCTTTCTGATGGGTACTTCTTATGCCGGTCGGGTTCATTATGCACAAATACTCTTACAAACGATATGAACCCAAACCTTCACCTCCCAGCTATGCCTTATTATCTTTAAATCAATTCACCCCAATCAAGGCTATAATGCCATTAAGACGCTAGCGGCTACTCGTAGTAAAAGAGAATGAAAAGGCTTTAGAGAAACTGGAATCAAAATCCTAAACAAGAAATAAGGGATAAACCTTCTACGCCTGTTTGACCGGGGAGAAGTGTGAACCGGACGATAGGCGAATCTACCTACTCCTATTGAGGTAAAATAAATAAATAGTAAGTAAATATTCTCCGTTTTATGTGAAGATGATACAAGTACAAAGTTGAAGTGGACTTTAGAACGAACCGGAAGGCCAATCCTAAGCAAGAAACAAGCAATAAACCTATACTCCTTGTTCAGAAGACCGGGGAACAGTCTGAACCGGGGGATAGCCGAACCTATCTATACGTATTAATTATCTTATCCTATTAATTGGTAGCAATTGTATCAGTAAATAATTATCATGTCCAAAAATTCGTCTTCTTTTGTCCTGTAGACGATCTGGGATTGTAAAGGAAATATTTGTCGAAGATTACTTCCACAACGCAGAGAATAAATCACTAAGTTCAGACTTGAACATCGGGGGCAGAAAGAAATGCCGAAAACTCGATTTGCAGGTACTATGTCAAAAATCCCAATGCACGCAACCAGTCAGAAAAATAACTCACTCTCCGACAAACGCAGTAGCCAAAATGCCCGATGTTTTTCTTTTCGATTCGAGAACACCAACTGCTTTTATGGGCCGAGCATTTTTTCCATTCGTCGACAACTGAGAGAGGACGCCCAATTTTTGCATATCAAAATACTTTTATGGCGACTCCTGCGACGGACTTTATTTTAATTTACATATTCCATCTTCAGCATGTCATGCGGAATACGGGCCCTTTTTTTTTTTTTTGGTAAGTAATTTTCTTTTTCGCCACATTTTCCGTCGTAGGATACACGCGACGCGCTGTCGCTTGGTTTGACGAGGTAAGTCGCCGTTTTCTTCGCTATATGTCCTTTCACGACGTAGGCAATCATGGCTCTCCACTTCCTCCTATCCCTTGTAGCTGTCAATATATTTTATTCTTTTGATACTTCTCGCAAACCCTGTTCCGTCACCCACTTGATTAAGCCCGCTAAGTATGTCATGCATTGATTTCCATTGTGTCTCTTCCCCTCTATACTCCCTGTGAGTATCAGATTCTCCAAGCCCTACTTTCTCATTACGTGTCCCAGAAATTTCAGCTGCCGCTTCCTGATGTTAAGTATAAGTTTCCTCTTTGTAGGCATCCTCTCCAAAACCTCATCGTTGCTCACATTTTCAGTCCATAGTATCCTTAGCATCCTTCTGTGAAACCATACCTCCGTTGCCTCGAGTCTCTTCTTCATCTTTGAGAAGACCGTCCACCATTTGCAACCGTAAAGGAGGACAGATATCATGTGTTCAGTACTCCTTTTTTCTTTGTTATGCAACGAATCCTCTTGTAATACTCTAATTCTTAAAAATACTTTCTGGCTTTAAATAAGCTTGAAAGGGTTGATAAGCCGTCTTAGTGGTATTATCCCTTTGCTTTGGGGTAAATTGATTAAGAAATAATAATAATAATAATAATAATAATCAAAAATGAGACTGGTGGTTAGTGTTAGTCGAAATATGGAGATAAAACGGGAGGTATTTTCATTTAATTCAACATTTCTGCTGTTCTCGGTTTACATTGTCAAAACAGATTAGAAACGGCGCTAAGCCCGCCGATGCTCGACGGGGAACCGCGTATTGAACATATAGGCAAACGCGTAAAGAGGAGATGAGCAAGTAATGAACCTGACTGGAATTCGAACTCGGCTCTCTGTTTTCTCCTTCTGAGCCTTTATCCATTATACCACAACACTTGTTGTAGAGTGAGTGGTCATCGTTAAATGTAAAATAAATGACAGAACTGTCCAACAAACAGAATTGACAAAGTTTGCAATAACAAGAAAAAGAACAAGGCAAAAAAGAATATAAAACAAGCAAACAATATATGCAAGGCAAAGCAACAGTAATATGGCAAAAAGTTCACAAAGTAAGAATTGGGGTTGACACACAAAAGCAAGTTTGAACAAATGAACAATGACTTCAAGACAAGACAGACTGGGACTGAGTCAGATGAAACTGAGAACCAGCCTATTTTATTGGTTATGAAGAAATCCCAGCATGTATTTGTGTGATTCGGCCTATAAATTGGGGAAGGACAAGTGTTTTGCAATCATTCCGATACAGATTTTTTTCCGTCAGTTGGGGCCGTTCCTAGGTTTAATGGGGGACTCGGATACCATCCTGAACCCCAAGATGGACATGGGGTGGGAAGTTAGCGGAAGGTCATCGAGCGATCGTTGTTTTGTTGATCTGATCGTGGAGTGTGAGACTAGCAAGCGCTACCAGGGTCAGGTAATTTGACATAGGTTAAACAAGATGTCTAATGAACCTGTAAATATGGGCGCAGAATTGCGCAGGGAAGAGATCCGTCGAGCTTCCGACTGATACATAGTGGTCAATATATATATATGTGTGTGTGTGTGTGTGTGTGTGTGTGTGTGTGTGTGTGTGTGTGTGTATTTATGTATGTATTCAGAGAGAGAGAGAGAGGGGGGATCCAAATATTAGCTATAAATGATTATACAGAGTATAAAAAAATAATGTCTCAAATTTAATAAAAACAAAGTTTTAGCCTCAAAGTCAATCTGCCATTATTAAAAGGAAAGATCAAATGATTTTCTGATTATTTAATTGTATTTTTTAATCCTTTTTAGACGCCTCACGATTTTGATTAATTTTTTTTTGTCATTCATCAGCAGGTGACCATAAATTAGTATTGGAAATTCTAGCGTTTTTTTTTGTTTTTGTTTTTTTTTTTTGTTTTTTTTTTGTTTTTGTTTTTTTTTTTTGTTTTTTTTTTTTTTGTTTTGTTTTTTTTTTAGTGGAAACAACCACTGATTTGGAAATTCTGGCAGAAATCAAGTAATTGTCGAACTTTAATGAAACTTTCAGAATTTATTCACAAATGAATCAAATTATTTTAGACACGTTTCTTTCTAAAACAATCTTGGGATTTTTTTTAACATCTGTTACCCTACACGCCCACACGTAATTAAATTTTAAAAAATTCGAGAAATTCAGTTTTGTACTGCTTAAAGTGTATATTAGTTATGAGCACAAATTCTTGGAGAATTTAAATCATCAAATTTACTTTTTTAACGGCCCCCCCCCCGGTTATAATAAATCTACTCGGAATCCTTAAAAAATTTATTTAATTAGAAAAACTTTAAAGTTTTTCAAATTAAATAATGTCTTTGTTTTATTGGAAACAATTATAATTGATTTTATGAATAAGAT